>JAKSZT010054303.1:2896057-2949474 GCA_026826555.1 Tolypeutes matacus | reverse complement strand
CCCATCGTTGTCTCCTCACCAGGTGACTTGGATGAGTCCATTGAGCTGTAGAGTAGGAGTTGCAGCTCCACGTGGTTCACCAGTCCCTTCTATTCAAACCTATATGTGATGCTGGGGTTTTTAGGTATACTTCCAGCTGCCCTTTTAAAAAAAAAAACCGGAGGCCAAGCTGAAGCTAAGCTGGGTTTCTCTGTCCTGTCTTTTTACTGGCTCTTCATCTTGTCTCACTGTACTTTACCCTGGATGTTCAAAACTTATTGCAGCCTCTTTTATTAAAAACCAAAACCAAAACAAAAAAACCTAACACACAAAAAGTACTTTTACAAACAGCTTTCACAAACGCGTTCTTTAGTCATTTCGACAATGCCTCTGGTTGTTATCACAAACGCATTCTTTAGTCATTTTGACAATGATGGAGGTTGTTATCATCCATTTTATAGATGGGGAAACTGAGGCCCAGAGTGACTGCACGATGTGGTGGGATGTGCCAAAGACGAGGAGTTGGAAGATCGGGCCCTTCTAATGTAACAAATAATAGTGGACACTGTGTAATACTTTATAGCTGACAAAGAGATTTTGCATCCAACTTTTAAACCCCCCCACTGGAAAACCCAGAAGGGGGTACTAGAGTTATTCACAGTCTTACAGATAGCACAGTTAGTGACAACCTGATACACTTTCTCCATATTCTGTTCTTTTCTGTCATACACGTCCCCCTGAGCTCCTCAATTTCTTTGACTTCTTTCCCAGGGGTTGATAAACTTCTGTAAAGGACCAGATAGTGAATATTTTAGGCATTGGGGACCATCTGGTCTCTGTCACAATGACTCAACACTGCCATTGGAGCTCGAAAGCAGCCAGAGACAATACACAAATAAGCGTGGCAGTGTTCCAATAAAACTTTCTTTATGGCACTGAAGTTAGAATTTCATATACTTTTCAGGGTCATGGAATATTATTCTTATTTTGATTTTTTCAACTGTTTAAAACTATAAAAATATGGACAGTGAGTGTGGTAAATAGTACAAATATAAGAATGTTTTTCAATGAAACAGAACAAATGTATGTTAATACTACAAAATGTTAATAATAGGATGGTATATGGGCAAAAATACACCCTAAGCAAACTATGGACAATACTATGGACTGTAGAGATTAATAATACATTAAAATTTTCCTATCAGTTGTAAAAAAAATGCGAAGTGAAAGAAACCAAAGTACTACATATTGTTTGACTCCATCTATACAAACTGTAAATATAATTGAATCTATAGGGATAGAATTAGATCAGTGGCTATGTATGGCAGGGGAAGGGTAGCGGGATTGAGAGGTGACTGCTAAGGGACAGAGGGTTTTTCTTTTTGAAGTAATGAAAGTTCTCCGATATTGATTGCAGTGATGCATGCACAACTCTGTGATTATACCAAAAGCCAGGGAAAGTACACTTCAGATGGATTGTATGGCTTGTGAATATGTTTCAGTAAGATTGCTTTGATAAAAAGCACTTGTCTCTGGGAAAGATCAACCTGTTAACAGATCAATAAAGCCTGCCTCTCCCCCACCCCCTTACTTCGAAATGTAAAAAGGTAAAAACCTCAAGGGCTGCACAAAAACAGGTCTGGGCCATCGTGTCTTGGCCCCTGCTCTGTCCTCATCTGGTAACACTAGGAGCAAGAATCTCTCTCTTAGGCTTGTTGAATGGACTAAATGAAATCATACAGATAACGTTCTTCACAGGGAATAAGCACATCATCGTCCTTATGTCACCCTGTAAGAGGATGAACTTCCCTGGGACTCAGTTTCCCTTCTATAAAAAGGGAAGGTATTGGCCACTTCCAGGCCCAATAGCTGGCATGGATTTCTGCTCAATTGTTTCTTCAGAAAGTAGTTTGTCAGTCTTCCCACTGTCCTGAGGACATCTAGGCCTCCTGGATCTCCCTTGAATTGCTCCACCTCAGCCCCATTTTGCCAAGTCCCTTTTCTCGGACCTGGTGTGTAGATATTTTGTGCCCGACTTGCACGGAAGCAAACTACATTTCTTCTCTCTGTATTTCTCAGAGAATTTTTAGTGGACAGAGACTCAGCCACTTGGTGGTGCTGTGGGAAGATGTTTTTCCTCAGAAGCCACTGCGAGCTTCTCCCAGAGGAGAACTTCAGATGGAAAGATGGGGACACCAGAAATAGTGCTTTGGTGGTGGTGGTGGTGGTGGTGGGGCAGGGGGCGAAGGCGGAGGAGGGGGAGGAGGCGGCGTGTGGCTGTGCTCATTCCCGTGTGTGTGTGTGTGTGTGTGTGTGTGTTTCCAGCATTTGTCCACACTCTCTTAGTTTGAGCAGTTGGGGCTCTGAGTTCAGATATTTCAGGCATCCTGAGGGGGTGCTAGTATTGGAGGGGGCAGGGAAAAAGGGACCCGGCTGATCTCAATTGACCCACACTCCTGAAAGTTTCCCAGATAATCTCTTCTGTCGTGTGGGGGAGGGAGTCACTCTCCCAGCTCACCCTTTATAACATGCAATTTCTTTTTGGAGCCATCAGATATATAGTCAATGGCCTTTACCTTTCAGTGAGCTGAGTTGTATGACTTTTATATGACTACTATTTGTGAGATGCCATATCTCTTAGATACTAGCTGTGGTGTAGATCAAATACCTGAGTTTGAGTACTGGCTCTCTTTATATAAGCTGTGGGACCTCAGGCAAGCCAGCCATCTCTTAGCACCTCATGTGAAAAATGGGGAAAATAAGAATATCTAATCCCTAGTAAAATATCATTATGAGGATTAAAAGTGACCGCTCATGGGAAAACATTTTGCAAACTGCAAAGCATGATGCCTATGGGAGTATTAGAGGCTTCTCGAGGGCCGAGGATGGTTGTCTGTGACTTTTTATCCCCGGTCCTGATATAATGACTGCATCATCAGAAATGTTCCATAGCATTTGTTGAATGAATGAATGAACAGGTGGATGCAAAGCATCCTGGAGGGGAGTGCGGATAAGAAATGTGCCCCTTGAAAGGTTTCAGAGGACGAGGAATTTGGGGCACGGTTGCCTCGTCTGCCTAGAAGGCAGCTATTGCGTCCCTCGCCAGGTGGCCGCCTGGGAAGCCTGGCTCCACTTGGTCCTGCTGTGAGGTCCTGGTCCCGAGCAGGTGGACCAAGAGCTTCTGCTGTCACAAGCGGGCTGCTGACGTACCCGGTCTGCTCTCTCTCTCGTGCTGGCTTTTAGAACCTAAGTGCCCTGGTGACAGTAAGCACAACCCATGCAGGGCCTGGCACCGGGCTGCCCTGCGCCTTGGCAGGGTGGGGCCGAGGGACCAGTCGCCCATGGTTAAAAAATACAAATAAAAACAGGACTGGGAAATACAGGCAATTATCTAAAAAAAAATCCAGGCCCCAAACCTATTTTTTTCTGACCTAGTTTTTTGTTTGGGACAGAATTACTTGGGGAACTTTTAATTGTCTGCTTTACATGGTTGCTATAGACCTGATGGGATAAATTGAATAATAATGTTATTATTGTGAAGTAAAGAGTAATAATGCCAGCTACCATTTTGTCAGACCTTAGCACAGGCCCATGTAGGTACTGAGCTAAGCACTTCATATACAGGATATTATTTAGTCCTGTAAGATGAGTTTTAACCATGTAGGATTATATCATATCAACCCTGGAAGGTAGGTATTAATATCAGACCTCTTTTACAGGGGAGGGAATTGAGATTTACTCACTTGCTGCAGATCACAGAGCTAGTAGGTGAAAGAGCTGGAACTTGAGCCATTGTGTATTAATTCATCTGTTTACTCGTCCCACAAATATTATTGAGCACTTACATGTGCCAAGTACCAGGGATTCATTAGAGGATAATGCTGATAAGAAACTGTGCCCCCTGGGGACAGACAAACACAACAGATAAGTACAAGAGATGATTACATGGTAATACATGCAAAGGTGGAGAATAAAAAAGGGAAGGGAGTAAGGAGTATGAGTGGTGGGTCAGGAGAGGGGAGGGTGGTCAGGAAAGTTTCAGAGTCCCCTCTGAGAAGGTGACATCTGAGCAAAGTTGAAGGTGCTGGGTTGCTGAGCTATATGGATCAGAGAGGAGACCGCTGCTGCCTATGAACTTTGCCCAATGGAGCAAACAGGCAAATTGGAATCCAAATATTTCTGTGGATTTATCTTTCCTTTAAATTCATTCTGACTCTCCTGGGCTATGCACTTCCAGGTTAGGAAATAGGATAGCAAGTTAGGGAGGAAATAAAGGTAGTAAAACTCATTTATTCAATCACTCATTTATTCAAGGTTTATTAGGTACCCATTACCAGCCAGGACTATACTTAAGGTCTTAATCTGCATTGCTGTATATAATTGCTACTAGCTATCTGTGGCTACTGAGCACTTGAAATGTGGCTATGTGACTGGGGAACTAAGTTTTAATTTCATATAAGTTTAATTAGCCAAAATTAAAATATAAGTTTAAAAAGGAAGCAATGCCAAATATTTTTTTCTGTTAAATACAACTTTATTGTTTTGGTAGGGCTACATTTTAGTTTAACCATTGCAAATTTAACTCTGAGTTGAGATTTGCTATAAGTCTAAAATACCCAATGGATTTTGAAGGCATTTCAAAAGAAAAAAAAAAAGACTATAAAATGTCTCATTAATGAGCTTTTATACTGATTACATCTTGATAATATTTTGAACACATTGGATTAAGTGAAATATGTAATTAAAACTAATTTTACTTGTTTCTTTTTACTTCTTTTTAATGTGGCTGCTAGAAAATTTAAAATTACGTATGTGGTTCACATTATATTTCTATTGGACAGAACTGGTCTGAACCTGACCATCCTGTAGCTTCCAGGCAGCTGGGAGAAGTGGGTACACAGTTGGCTAATTGTCACACCATGAGGTAAGTGCTATAATAGACCCAGGAACTGAGTGCTCTGGAGACAGAGAACTGAGCCTTCAGCCGGGCCCAGCGCAGGATCAACGGAGGTGAAGTCTTCAGGTAGGTCTCCAAGATGAGTAAGGTTTGTCCTCTGGAGGACAGGAAGAGGGACATTCCAGGCAGCGGGCATAGCATGTACAAAGGCCCGGAAGCATGTTACAGTGAGAAGTGCCTCTAGAACACAGGGTGCTTGCTGGTGGTGGTGGTGGGAGGTGGGGTACGCATCAGGAGAGACCTCTTAAGGCCAGACCATGCAGGAAAAGGGAAACGAGCATTACTTAGCAAGAGAAGAGACCATTTGCTGGGCACTTGTGTGTCTTTATGCTACATGCTCATTCATATATTCAACACTTCTTTGCTGAGTGCCTAGTGTATGCTAGGCATTGTTCTAGGTACTGGATATGCAACAAGACAGAAAGTCCCTGCTCTCACACTGATATGCAGGTAACAATATCCAGGACAAGGAGGAAACAGAAAACAAGATCAGAGAGGTTGAGTGACTTGGGCAAAGCCACACAGCGGGTGAATGTAATGCCAGAGTTCTATTCCAGGTCCTTTCAATGCTAACCCCAGGGCTCTTTCATCCTGCCACACTGCCCTATGTATCAGGTTAAGGAGTTTGGACTGTGTCCTGAAGGCCACAGAGGATCAGCAGAGTGTTAGAGGAGGGAGACATAGAGTCAGATGTGTGCTTCAGGAACGAACTATGGTGACCACCTGGAGGAGGATGGCACTGGGAGACCAACTGTGAAATACCATAGTCCTTGCTTTATAGTTCTTGTAGGCGCTTCTTAGCATTTGCCATAGCTCTCCCCTTCCTGTCAGAATCACTCCTCCCTCCCCCAAGTCTATTGTCAACATAGTCGCTAGAGGGAGACTTTTAAAACCCAAGTCTAATTATGGCACTGCTCTAGTCAGAATCTGCCAATGGCTTCCCGCCTGACTCAGAATAAAGCCAAAGTTCTCATAATGGCTCGCAAGGCCCTATACGGTCTGGTTCTCCCTTAAGTCTCTGGCTTCAGCTTCTACTACTCTCCTCCCATCTCTATCCACTTTACCCAGATTGGCCTCCTTGCTGCTCCTTGAACATGCCCCAGGGCCTTTGCACTCCCTAGTCCTTATGCCTGGAAGACTCTTCCCTCAGATATCCAGATGTCATACTCCTTTGTTTCCTTGGAACGTCTGTTCCAATGTCAACTTATCAGAGATTCTCTGCTCGCCACCCTCACCATCTTAACCTGATTTATGCTTCCTGCGAGCTCTTACCATTATCTGACTTATAATACATCTACTTGCCAATGGCTCATTGTCTGTCTGTAAACCCAGTGAAGGTAGGAACTTCATTTTGTTCACTTCTGCATCCCCAGTACCTAGAATTGTGATGGGCTCATTATAAGCACTTAGTTAATATTGTAGAATACATCAGCCCATACGGGGGGGAAAAATTTTAGAGAAGAGCTCTTTATATTCCCATCCCTACTCCCTTTAACGTCAACAAAACCCAAAGTCCTTCCATTGCAGCCAAATAGAGTTTTACTCCCACATGACCCCAGCAAGTCCCTGCATGGGACATGTTTACTTTCTTGACTTTCTGGCTGCTAGTCTTTGCAGGGTGGCACAGTGTTGTTTCCCGCTTCTGGAGTCCAGCCAGTGCTTACCCTGTTGGCAGGGAATTTATCACATTTCAGTTACTTTTTCTCGATAATAGAACCCTCCAATGAATCCCTGCTGTTTTTATTCCCCCAAGAAGAAGCTATCTTATTTTTCAGTTTAAAGTTCAGGGCAGAGAAAACAAAGCAGTTGATCGTTGGCTTGCCCCACACTTTCACACGTGCACAAAGATAGAAAGAAGAGAAGAGACAGACCAGGAACATAAAGCTGAAATCGCAAAGGAACCGAGCGTTGCCAGTGCCGGATGGTCATCAGACGTCATTGTTGGGGACTGAATCATGCCCACCATAAAAGACACGTTCAAGTCCTACTCCACGGTCCTGTGGGCGTGAACCCATCTGAAGATGTTGTTAGTTAGGAGGTAGCCCAGCTGAGTGAGGGAGGGCCTTAACCCAATATGGCTGAAGTACCTGTAAGCAAAGGAAAATAGACACGGAAGTAGAAACCAGAGGTGACAGAAGTAGACAGACTGCTAGAGGGTGGAGGCATAGACTGGGCTGCCACGGGAATGCTACAAACCACAGAGAACGCATGACCTGCTGATACCTTAATGATGGACTCCTAGCCTGCAAAAACGGAGGAAATAGATTCTTATTGTTGAAGCTCACCAGTTTGTGCTCTTTGTCTTAGCAGCCCTGGCAAACTAAAACAGTTACTTGGCCTGAAGACGTTATATGATAGGCAAAGGCAGCTGCCCGAGGGCCGAGGGTCTGTTGGTTGGCCCCATGCTATGGTGGATAACCAAACTGACGCTTTTCTCCAAAGAATCCTACTGCCTTCAATCACGAAATGGATGAGAAATTGAAAGTAAACTCTTGATCTGGATTATTTCAGTTGAATCCTTTCACATCCGCTGATACTATTTATAATTCTGTTTCTTGACGTCATCTATCAACCCCCATGAAAGGGCCTTCCCTACGCCTTAGTTTCCAGGCTCTATAACAAAGATCTCACCATGGATTGACTTAACAATGGTGATTTATTGTCTCATGGTCTCAGAGGCTGGAAGGCTTGCTCCCTGTGCCCCCCTGGGGTCAGCAACATTCTGGAGATGGGCAGTCCTTGAAGTTCCTTGGCTTTCCTGTCCCATGGCGATATCCTCTCCTTTCTCTTCCAGGATCCAGCTTCATGCCCCTCCACATGGCTTTCTCTTCCCAAAGCTTCCAGCAATAAAAGGATTAAGGTCCAACCTCATTCAGTTGGCCACACCTTAACTAAAAAATAATATCTTCAAAAGGTCCTATTTACAGTGGGTTAACACCCACAGGACTGGATTAAAATTAAGAACATGTCCCCTGACCCCCGCCCCGGGGGAGGATACCTAATTCAACCTACTGTACCTTGTATCCTTTTATACACAAAGTATAAGACCAGTGGGAAAGTGGTAAATAATATTAAGGGCCAACATTTATTGAGTGCTACTGCCCATCTCATGCTGTGTTTAGTGTTTTTTTGTGCATTAACTCATTCAATTTTCACAAAACCCCTTAGAGGTAGGTATTATTAATGTCCCATTTTACAGAGTTGGGAACTGAGAAACAAAAAGGAAATTGCCCAAGATCCCACAGCTAGAAAGTGGTAGAGCTTGGATTAAAGCTCAGCTGGTTTTGATTCTGGAATCTATGTGCTCTTAACCAACATTGCTACAATCTCTCTAGCCCCTTTGCAGGGGAGGACCACAGCTTTCTGTTTTGATTTGTGAGTCAACTTCCATTTTCATTTTAGTTATCTATTTCACTTTCAAATAGCCTGGGTTGTCCCAAGAAGTTTGGTGGCTGAAGGTCGGGCAAATGCTGTAAATTGTGATTTTGACCCACAAGATGGGATCATCTTGTCTCATTCCAGCCGTGTCCTCAGCTCCAGAGACTTGGTGTGTAGTGGGAAAATAATAAATATTTCTGCATAGTAAATTTGTTTCTTGCTGTTTTATGACTGTTGAATACTTCTCATTTGGTCTCTGACGCATGTAACACAGGGAAAATTAAAGGAAAAACTCAGGCCCCTGATAATCTGCTTTCTTCTAGAACAAGCAAGTAGACAGACTATAAAAGTGGCACACTGGTTCCAAATATTTGTTGGCTGTTATAATCGTCCATTTTGCGTTTTATATGTAAATACAGATCTAATGTAAATTGTATCTGTTGGCGAGGGTAATGCTAGCTACTGTCACAAATAAACCCTCTAATTTCTGGGGGCCACACAATCGAAGTTGATTGCTCACTGATGAACCAGTCCAATGTAAGCACTCCCGGTCAGAGGGGGACTTTCTTCCTCACGGCGATGCAGGCACCCAGGCTTCTTCTCTCCTGTGGCCCCACCAAGGGCCTTGGTGCATGCTGTTTCCGGTGGGGCAAAGTAGGGAGCACTCTTTAAACATCCTGGCCTAGAAGTAACACACATTACTTTTGCTCACTCCCATTAGAGGGAACTAGTCCTATGGCCACATTTGAATGCCAGTGAGGCTGGGAAAAAGATCCCTGTCTGAGTAGCTGTCTGTCTGCTCCCCTAGGGAAGGAGGGACATGAGTTTTTGGTGGGCAGCTAGCTATTTTCTGCCACAGCAAAGAATAAGTACCTTCTTACATTGCTGTTTACTACAGATGTCCATGAGATGACATATTAAGTTAGAAATTTCACAAAGTAATTTCTCGGTACTTTACCTAGAGAAATGGGAGAAAAATATCAACCAAAGGACAGGCATTAATTGATGTGAATTATGATGTCAGGCAGCTTGGAATAAGGGTCAGAACAAAGCCTTTGAGCCAGATACTTTCGTTGCTAACTCCCTGGTCACAGGCAACTTAACCTCTTTGAAATTCAGTTTTCTCAACAGTGAAAAGGGGACTGTAACACCCACCTTGCAGTTTTATAATGATTAGAGATAATATATAAGATCCTGGCATGCAGTAGAGAAATGTTGGCTGGTCTTGCTATGTTTTCTGAACAAAGATTTCTCGAGATAGTAAGCATACCTCTTTATTTTAAATTGCTTTGAAATTAGAAAGTGTAATAAAAAACAAGTAATGAAACTTAGGTAAACATAACTTGTGGGATAGTGTGGATGTCACACTACCAACTGCAGATCTAACAACATCTGTCCTGTATCCAGCATGGAGCCAGAGATCAGTCTAATCAAGCAGTGTGCCTAAACCATTTGCAATTGTTCAGACTTCCAGTAGGAGATGTGGGAGAGGAAAAATAGGTGCATTATCAATGGGCATGATTTATTGATTGTGTGTTACATTCTTTAACCTGCATGCCAACCTCATGGGGCATAGGGTTACCACTGCCATTTTGCAGAAGAGCTAACTGAGATGTAGAGAGGAAAAGAATTGTCCAAGGAGTGGTAAGTGGCAGTCTGTACAAACCCAGGCAGTCTGACTCCAGAACTCCAACTCTTAATCATGCAGCCTGAGACCTTGTTGGAGGAAATGCTTTGTATGTGTGAAAACACTTGCACACGATGCATGATAACATTGTGCTGAAGTGTGGTTCAAATTATAAATGCTATAGGAATCCAGTCTGGAGAGGAACTCCCAGGGCTTGGGCATGACTGTGTGCCAAGCATTGTCCTGGGCATTTTCCATCCTTCCCATTTAAGGAGAGGTAGCACAGCATATGTGGAGGGGAAGAGTACGGGCTTTGGAACTGGACAGGTTGGGTTTAAATCTGGCTTCTCTATTCACAACCTGTGTGATTCCAGGCAAATTACGTAACCTTTCTGATATGGTTTCCTCAACTGAAAACAGGGATGAGCGCAACTATCTTATGGTAGAAGGGTGACTTTAGATAACATATGGAGAGTACCTAACACAAGACTGACAATATAGTAGGCGCTATTCATTGAACAAGGCCTGATTAAGTTCCAGGCATTTGGGAATAACACTATCAGACAGAATTAACTAGGCCATGCTGCTGTAATAAATGACCCCACAAGCCTCGGTGATTTAATATTCACGCATGCTACTGTTGCCTGGAGCTGTTCTGCCATCTTTATGGAGACCCAGGCTCGGGGAGGCTCCATCTCTGTACCGTCATAATTGTCAAAGTGGGAAAAAGCGAACACGGTGATTTGCTCTCTGTCTCTTCACCTTTCCACCTGGAAGCAACACATGTCACTTCTGCTTTCATTTCACTGGCTTATGTAAGTGGCATGGTCACATCTCCCTTCAAGAGGATGGGGTAGTAGATTCCTACCAGGTGGAGCATAAGGACCAGAAACTGGTGAACAGTTTTAACTACCACTACAGGCACAATCTGTAAGACAGACCGTCTAATCTGTTTAAAGATGAGGAAGCTGAAGCTCGGAAAGGTTATTTAACCAAAGTCACACAGCCACTCCTCTGGGACTCAAGCCCTGAGTCACTCGCTCTGACACTTCAATCTACACACCATGACGACAGACTTTGTATAAAGGCATGTTTCAGGAGGGGGACAGGGAGGCCCGGCAAAGGTTTTGGACAGAACAGGAGTGGAATAAACGTGGCCTTTGTGTTCTGTGTATTATGCAGTAGTCAGTGTGGGTCTGGGGAAGGCAGAAAGGGGCAGAGGGGTTTATGTCAAGCATTAGAAGAGGAAAAGTTTCGCCAGATAGAGTACCAAACTCCAGAGTGTGGTAGAGGCACGTGTGAGGGGTCTATGATAAAGGGGAGGTTTCAGGCAGCGGGTGGGTGCAGGTGGAGGACAGGCCTTTGAAGGAGCCCAGGTAAGGTGATAACGGACAGGTGGGGTGGGGTGGGGTGGGGTGAAGACAGCAGGGATGCCCAGAGGAAGGAACCGACTTGAGATGCTTCAGGAGTAGCTCAACCTGTTCAATGGTTAAAAAGAACTATCCAGGGATTCACAAAACGCAGCAGCCACTCTTTATGCTTCCCCTTCCTAGCCCAGTCTGGTAGACGGCACCATTTATACAGGTATAGATATAAAAAATCCTTAGGGCCTCTTTTTCTATTTCCTTCTTCCTTATTATTATTATTATTATTATTATTATTATTTTGCCACTTATTAGGAGAACAGGGGCGGCCTCCTCGCGGTTGGCAGCTTGTGGGAACTACGGTCGCTGTTACCGTAGTCAGGACCTGGCCCTCCCCGTTAGAGGAAAACGTCCCAAGGGCCACGAGGCCTGCCAGTCGCCTCCCGCTCAGCAGGTCCCGGGCCCAGATCCTGAGTCCCTTGTTTGCCCACCTTCGATGGCAGCCTCCGCAAGCCGGCAGGGTGGGTGCCTCTGCGGACCAAGCTCCATCTCTTCCACGTCCCCCACTCTCCCTCCTAGGCGGCAGCCGCCGCCAGGGTCCTGGATGGGCCAGACGACCGGCAGTCGGCGGGCCCCGAGTACAGTCCCCGGCTTCTCCCTTCCTCCCCGACTGCTCCCTTCCTCCCCGACTGCTCCCTTCGTTGGGGATGGCGCCGGCACCCGGGCCCCAGCGCCCTTCCTGGGGTTCCCGGGGTGCTCAGCTGTCCCAGGCGGGCGCGGCCCTTCCCCAGCCGAAGGTGAGGACCTGCGAGGCCGGCGTGCCAGCCTTCGCTGGGCGGGAGAGGGTGCGCGCTTCGGCGGGAGGTGGGTGCAGTGACTCAACGCCTGTAACCCAACACCCGCTCTACTTCCCTTCCCCCAGCCTCTCCCCCCACCTCCGGCCTGGCGGCCGCCGCGACACCCAACAGAAAATGAAGGAGCGCCCGGGCCCGTGGCTCTCCCGGCCGGATCACGAGCGGCCTCCGGCGGCCCCCAGCCCAGGGTGCTCTCGCCTCCCCGGCCCCGGGGCGCGGCGAGCCGCCGCCTCCGCCCCGGCGCCCGCAGGAAGGAAGGCCGAGCGGCCGGAGCAGGAGGCAGCGGCGGCGGCGGAGGGCCCGCGGTAGCGGCGGCGGGCGAGCCCGGGAGTGCCGGGGAGGGGGCGCCCGGGCTTGGAACCCCCCCTCCCCGCCCCGGCCGAACAAGGACAAAGCCCCCCGCCGCCGCGGCCTAAGCCGCGCCGCACAAAGGGCGAGTCCCGACACGCACCCATCCCCCTCCCAGCGCCCCGGCCCCGGGGGGCGGCGGGGAGGTGGGGGAAGCCCGGGCCACGCCGCCCCTCGCTCCCCCTCCCTGGGCCGAGCGAGCGCGCCGCCCCCGCCCCCGCTCCGTCTGCCCGTCCCCGCGGGGAGGGGTTGGGGGGCGCGGCGCCCCACATAACACTCCCCCTCCTGCGCTCGGAGCCACCCCTCTCCCCTCCCTCCTGCAAGCACCACCGCCTCCCCTGCCACCGCCGCCACCTCGCCCGCCGCTCCGCAGCTCGCCGCGGCCGGTGGGCGGTGCGCGGACCGTGCGCGCCGGGGGCGCCAGATGTGCAGTCCCCGCCGCCGCCAGTGACCCAGCCGCAGCCAGAGCGGGATCCCCGCCGCCTGCTTCATGCTGCGGGGGCGACCCTGAGCGCACCCCGGCTTCCCTCTGCCGGGACCCCGACGTTCCGAGCGCTGCGACCCGGTCCTACCCTCTCCAGCCCGGCCCGCCCCACGTTTGGCTATGGAGGGGGCCGCTGCGCCCGCAGCGGGGGATGGCCCGGACTTGGGGCCCGGGGCGACGGGCTCTCCCCCGGAGGCGGCGGCGGGGGCGACAGCAGCCCCAGCGGCGGTGGCGGCGGCCCTGGAGCCCAGGAAGCCGCATGGGGTGAAGCGGCATCACCACAAGCACAACTTGAAGCACCGCTACGAGCTGCAGGAGACCCTGGGCAAAGGCACCTATGGCAAAGTCAAGAGGGCCACCGAGAGGTTTTCGGGCAGAGTGGTGAGTGGGGAAGTCCCCAGGGGCGCCGGTTAAATGCGACTGGGGACCGAGGGGCGCGGGGCGGGGGTCTGTGCGTGCTGGGCCCCCTTTGTGGGAGAGGAGGTCCTCGGGATCCCCCAGACAGACTCCTCACTCTCCCCCAGCACCCTGTGACTCAGGAGTGTCTCCCGAAACAACACTTGTTACATCCTGTCTCTCTCTCTCTATAAACACACACACACACACACACACACACCTATATAAAATCTGAGCAGCAAAGTCAGGTTTCTGATTTGCAACACTTGGCAGTGTCTGGACCATCAGGGTCTCTCGAGCGGCACGCATTCAGACCATGCCCCGGAATGCCCTATTCCTCCAACTCCAAACAGGCGCACATCCTCATCTCTGAGCTGGTGCCAAATCCCCTGTCCTGCAGGCAAAGGCGGTCTCCTCACCCACCCACCCACCCACCCACAGACCCTCTCTCAGCATCCTCCCACTCGGACTCCCAGTCACCCAGATGCTGCTGCAGCTATAAGGGAGGGCAGACCTGTGCCTATATAATAAATATAATTTAATATATTTTGGTTTAATTTAATTTAATTATTTTTTTTTTTTGTAAGAGAAAGAGCTAGGGAGCAAAAATAAAGGCAGCTCCAAGCCTGATGGTTTGCACCATGGCTTCTGGGAGGACCAAAATGCCCGTGGGCATGGCTGTCATACAGATGCCACCGAGTCATGGCATTTCAGGTGCTGTGCTGCAGGGCTACTAAATCCTTAAGGGGTCAGACCAGAGGTCCCACCCCCTCTGACAGCTGAGAAACCTGCCAGGGTCCCAGCACCATTTGCACAGACCTAAGGAGTGCTTTGAATGCCCTGGGGTCTCTCTGCACTGTCCCAGCCTTGGCTCTTTGTCATTTTCATTTCTGCAGAACAACCCATTGAAATCCACAGTGATTGTGGCTGGAGGGTTGGGTTCAAAGTGACTGACTGTTGCAGAAAGATTTTGTGTGGTGTGTGGCAGAAAATTAACACGGCTCTTTAATTTGAAGCAGATCAGATGCATTATAATTGATTTAGGGCCCCAGTAAGGAACTAATTATGGGACGCCTTGTGCGCACTTTTAGGGATGTTTTGGGGCCCAGGGCTGCTTATAAACTTAATAACTGGCCACAGGGATAAAAACGAAATGAACTGTTGAAGGAAGTGGTAGGTGATGTTGACATTTTTCTTTTGCATTTGTACAGGGACAGTGATGTGGAAAAAATGAGGCATCATCAGCAAAGTTCAGCCCCCAGATGCTAAAATATCTGAATGTATCAGGGGATTTGAATGATCTGGATACTCTCCTCATTTCTCAGCTTCACTGTTTGGATTAAAAGAATTTTTTCTGATAGCTTTTAGAAAAAAGTCTGTTATGGGTTATTTGGAAATTTGAGACGTACATTATATTTCTTAAGCTGCTTCTGTAATAAATTCTATAGCAAGCAAGTATTTGAGAATTCACTTGGGGCATTTTTGTAGCTTGAAAATGTTAAAGAGGAGTTGAGCTGTAAAGATGCTCTGTGACAAACACGCTTTCAGGTGTGTAGAAGAAGAGGCTGAGAAAAATGCACTTCATTCATGCTTTTCTTCTGAGGTGATATTCCCCAGGCTGAATGTTGAATAAGCAAAAGCTAAGCTTAGCTCCTTGGTCATGTTGTCTTAATAGCTGTTGAAGAATCATGCAGGGGAGATGGAAAGAGGAGTAATGAGAAACAGATAGACTCAGTTCCAAGCTGCAGGTTGAGTTTGTGAGAGTGTGAGAGATTGAGTGGTAAGGGTGTGCCTTGTATCCGTGCGGGGACACAAAATGCCTAAATGCTGGGTTGCTGCTTCAGACTGGAAGCACGAAACCTGTGCTTATGGCAGAGACTTCTTTCCGCACTGTTTGGTGCTT
Source organism: Tolypeutes matacus (assembly GCA_026826555.1). Lineage (NCBI taxonomy): Eukaryota > Metazoa > Chordata > Mammalia > Cingulata > Chlamyphoridae > Tolypeutes > Tolypeutes matacus. The sequence goes on along the minus strand of JAKSZT010054303.1, from coordinate 2,934,184 downwards.
CCTGCCAGGCATTCTTCTAGCCATCTGACCCACAGGCTAGGTTAGGTGAAAGGGGTTTGCATCAGTGAGCCGGAGCCTTACCTTTCTCTTTTCTTGTGCAGAAACTCTGAACATTCCTTCAGGATTTAGTCCAATGGCCACTAGGGGGCGCCTTGAGAATGGAGGAGGCTTATTTCTCAGGCGCCAGACTTGAGTCCTGAGCTGTTACTGCCCAGCCCCAGTTCAGTTTCCCATTGTGCTATTAATTTCAGCTGAATCTCTTGTTTTACTAAAAAAATATGTAAAGATTTTGAATTTGGCAGCAGATCCAGGCTCAGACACTGGCAATCCCCAACCTGCTTCATTTATTCAGGGGCTGCTTCTGCTGGGTGGATAACCATAGAATGTTAGCGAGATCATCTGGATGAAAGCTTGCATTAAACAGATGGGGAAACTGAGGTTCAAGGAGGGGAAGGCCCCTTTGCACTGAGTCCTCCTCCTGCTGAGCACACTGCTCCCAGATGGTGTAAGGACTTAAGTGAGAAACAGGAATTGTCAGGTGGAAAATTCTCTTTGCCTGGCTGAACAGAAAATAAAACAAAAACTGGGCAGCAAGTTATTCTTGCCCCTATGGTGCTCGTGACTCTGAATCTGTCAAGGGCAGCAAGGAATTGTCATATAAAGTATGAGCTTGGAATTTTCTTCTGGTTCTGATGATGCAATAAACATCCACAACTTGCTTTTGAGGAGAGTTTAGAGGGCATTGTCTGTGTATCTTTTCGCTCTTTGGGGAGAGTCCTGAAGTGATGCTTGATTTTCATTTGTACCAATGCTGTTTGTAGCATCTCTTGAGAGGGCCGTGGCTTTAGCCTGCTTTGCCAGTGTGAGTGCCGCAAGTCTTGTGCTGGGTGGGTATCTGGTTGCTTGAGATGCTGTGAAATCAACACTCATGTTGCAAGTGGGGGCCCCTCACAGAGACGAGAGAAGTTTCTAAAAAAGATCATGTTGTGGCTTTTAATTGCACATCTGGCAGGGCTTTCTGAAAAAACACAACAAACACAGCGTCATTGTCAATATTCTGTGAAAGGCAGCTCTGAAGAGAACCGCAGCGTCAGAAGCTTGGAGTCAGCTGGCCCAGCCCTCTGCGCGATCCAGGCGTCCTCCACAGTTCGGTCCCAAATGCCGTTTTGCAGCTGTTACTTGAGCATGTTCATGAGACAAGGACTCAGAGTGGCTTGTTCCGGAGATGGGCAAACCCAACAAAGAGGCACTTTTGCAGGAGAGCTAAGAACTCCGGCTTACATTCAGATCCTTCACTTAGCACTTACTGCTATCTTTGTAATCTTGGACAAACTCTGGAATTTTGAAACCTCAGCTTCCTCATCTGTAAAATGGACTTGTGAGAACCGAATCAAATCATCTATACAAAGCCTCAAAAGGGGAAATTAGACAATTTAGTCCTCCTTTGAGCAGACTTTATTTCCTTATCTCATTTAGACTTTCATTTAGATTTTAAGACCATCAGATGCATTGGGCAATTATCCTTGTATCACACAGAGAGAGGGTAGGGGAATAATCAGCTTTTCAGGGTAATTTAATACATGGTAGGATACTTAGGGAGATGCACCCACAGGAAGCCGAGACAACCATCCAGATTCAGATAGGATCTGAATGCATTTCTAAGGTCTTGAATTTGGGCCTCTTATATTGCACAACTTTTGTTTTGATACAATTTTGAGCAGGGCTGTGGAGTGAGCCCCTGTGTCATAATACGGCATGATTTGTTTGAGCCAAACTTCCTGGACCTTCAGGCCCCACAAAGCATTGCCAAAAAAAACAAAAACAAAAACAAACAACTTTCTGGAGAGACATGTCATGCATCACCTCCTTGCCAAAGGCCAAGTTCAACTTTCTTTCTGTACCAGGTTATCTCTTGTGGGCAGTGTGGTGTGTGATGTGAGCAGACACAGGTCTCTGAGAGGGGTCTGGGATGGGAGAGGCAGGATGGATGGGCACTGTGCACCCCTGAGTCTGCCTGGAAGGGATTTGACCAAAAAGGGGTGTTTTAAGCATGGGTCAAATGTTATTCATAGTCTCATGCTAGAAAACTGGAGCTCAGGGAGGCAAATGAGTGAGATGGGCTGCTGGGCTAGAGGGCCATGTGGATGCCTTGAGGCACATGGTCCAAGCTTTTCATCCCAGAGGCAGGAAAAATAAGGCACAGAAGTGGTGGCTTTTCTGAGGTGGCAAAGCTGGTAAGTGACTGAGCTGGGTATAGAACCTGAGTTTTAGCTTGGTATTTTTGCATATTTATTTAGTGAATCTTTACTAGAGACAGAATTTATAATCTAGGGGCAACGATGAAATGTACTTTCGAATACTAAACTAGTTCAGTTCATTTCAACAAAGATTTATTACCATCTGCCGTCTGAGGCTCGCCATGCTCAGTGCTGATCTAGAGATGAGTAAGACCAAGGAGCTAACAGTTGGAAGGAGGAGACAGTGTAAGCAGTTGCTGAGCCCTGGGCCCTCTTCTATTGAGGACTCGATTATTTCAGGTGATTTCCAAATTGGCGTGTAGTTCGTTGAAGCTTAGTTCATCAAATGCCGTTTGATCCCCGAGAGGTCCCCCTCCCCCCTCACTACCACGGCTACTGTCATTATCTAGCAGCTGACATGTTTGCAAGCTTGGGGTGCGTCATGCCGTGCTAAGTGCTTTACAGACATTTTTTCTCATTTAAGACCCCGGTGAAGTATGCAGTCTAGGTAGATCCACTTCACAGATGGGGAAGCTGGCGCTTTGCGAGGTTAAGTAATTTGCTGAGGGTCATACAGTTGGAAAGTGTCAAACAAGCCTATGTCTTTCGAAGTCCAGAGAGCTGCTAGAGAAGTTGAGAACCTCCTGCTGTTGCCCAGCTGGCGACCTCTGGGTTTGGGCTCAGTGCTTTCACTAACAGTGCCAGAGGACCAGCCATTGGGGGATTCTTTTCCTGGGTGGGTTATTGCTGCCCTTAGGAAGGGGATTTAGGGACAGGAACGTGTAACTACTGAGGATTAGAGAGGGAGCATCCTCCAGCTAAAGGGAAGGCAGGTGTTGTTGAAGATGAGCCTAGATTTGGAATTCAGAAGACTGCGATGTGGGGCTTTTCAGGCAGAGAGCAGATTCCAGGGCAGCCACCTGCGCTGTGTGTGTTTGGGGAACAGTGAGCCAGCCAGGTGCTTGGGATGCAGCGGGAGACAAGATTGGTAAGGTGGGATGGGGGTAGTAATAATACTACTTAATAATAATAATTACTATTATAGCTAATACTTATTGAGTGCTTCTAACATGCTAGGAACATATGAACTGATTTAAACCTCTTAACTATCCTATCATCCCATTTTCAGGTGGAGAAACAGAGTCACAGAGTGGTTACGTAGCCTGTCCAAGGCCACACACAACACCAGAGCCAGGATGTGGATCGAGGCAGTGTGACTGCAGAGACCTTGACTAACCCCCCCTTTAGCTGCTCCCGGGCGCTGCTCAGCTGGGTTCTGATCACATTGGGGCTGAGTCCTTTGGTCTGGCATACTGGCTTGGAGCAGGGAAACCAGCTTAGAGGTTTTCTCAAGAGTTGAGGTATGAGAATATAAGGATTGGAAACCGAGGTGTGGGAGAGAGACACGGGTGCTTCTGACCAACTGTCTGCTTGTTGGCCCCCGAGTGTTTGAATGAATCAGGTCAGGAAGCTATCCACCTGGACACTCATTGAGTCCTTTGTTCCCCTAGGGGGCTTCTGGAGGGGTCAGCCGGTTCACTGACTGCAGACAGAAATGTACCCACACCACGCCAGGATGTCTTGAATCTCGCTTCCTTCTGGGAAGCAGCAGGAGATAGGGGCTGAGTCAGGGGATCTAGTTTGTTAAGCCCCCTTTAACCCTCTTGAATCCATCCCACATTGCTACCTACTGTCAACACCTTGCCTGGTGCCAGGCACACAGTAGGTCCTCAACAAAGGCTTGTAGGATAGAACTGAAGTGAATACGTTGAGTGAGTGAATATCTTGGGAGGTGCAGAGGCTGTCGGTCATCGTCCCTGACCTCTAGGGGCTTTTGGTTTTGGTGGGAAGAGAAGACAATACCTGGAAGAAAGTGGCAAGTTATGCTGCAGACTCTGCAAAGACAGGCAGACCCTTCCCTCCATAAATTCCCCTTCTGTTACATTTGCTCCCCCATTCATTAGGGAGGGACGTACATCCAGGCTTGTTGGGTTCCTGGCTGTAGCTTCCTGTCCTCAGTGGCTCCGGAGTCAGACAGCATAAGTCTCATTTGTCTTACCCACATGAAAGTCCTGGAGCATCTGTAAGTTATGATTTGTGAAGTATCTGCTTTAAAGCAGAATGCATTTATCATCGTGCTGGCCCAGATGACAGTATACAGTGCAGGAATGAGAAGATCCCAGGCCCCGGAATAGGAGGGGATGGACCAGATGATCCACCCATGAGTGGAGTCTGGCTCTATTGATAAAATTCCCTGGAAATGGCCCAGGAGCAGCCAGATGTTGAATTCATGGTGAGGCTCTTTGGTAAACTTTTAACTGCATGTCAAAACTGGGGCTGGACAATTCCACTCGTAGGTGTATACCTAAGAGAAGTGCAAACATATGCTCACACGAAAACATGACCGAATGTTCATAGCAACGTTATTCATAATAACCAAAAAGTGGAAACTACCCAGATGTCTATCAGCTGATGCACAGATAGATAAGACAGCCATTTTATTTATGGAATTGTACTTGTGGAATATTTTATTTATTCCCTAATTTAATGGAATGTTTGCATAATATTTATGGAATATTATTTGGTAATAAAAAAACATGAAGTACTGATCCATGCTACAACATGGATGGACTTTGAAAGCATTCTGCCAAGTGAAAGAAGCCAGTCACAAAAGGGCTGGGTGGGCTGCAGGGAGGTAGGGAGTGACGGCTAATGAGTAAGGGGTTTCTTTTTGGAGTGATGAAAATGTTTTAAATTTGATTGGGATGACGGTGGCACAACTTTGTGAATAAACGACAAATCATCGAATTGTATGGGCCTGTTGTATGGTATGTGAATTATATCTCAATAAAGCTGTTATTAAAAAAAAAACTGGGGTTTGGGGTGGTGGTTGGGGAGCAGCAAGCGGGGTGGAAGCCCATGTCTAGCAGGCCTCCAAGATTCCAACCTGCAGGGCCCACAGAATTCTTACACTCATTTTGAGTAAGAAGTGGAAGGCAGTGTCCTGTGAGCATGGTCAGGACAGCGAGTCCTGGAGCCTGCCTGCCTGAGTCCAAATTCCATCTGACCTCTTGACAACTGCGTGACCTTGGGCTAGTTACTAATCTCCGTTTAACCTCTTTTTTCTCCTATGTAGAGAATGGAGTTCAAAACAGTTCTTATTTTATGAGATTGTTGAAAGGGTTCAAGGGGATGGTATACCTCAGCCTTTAGCCAAATACTTGGCACATAATAGGTGCTTAATAAATGTAGCCAGGGCCATTGCTCGTGTAAAAGAGCCCTTCGTGTGACTTAGGAGAAAGGCTCCCTTCCTGGCCTGAAGTAGTCCCCCCCGACTCATGGCTTGGTGAGAGTGGCATGGGCTGGATGCCACCCACGTGCCCCCCAAGCTGGGTGCCTAGTGCCCGTATGGGGCAGCCCTGGTGGTAGCTTTAATCATTCTTCCTCTTAGATACCACTCATCATTGCCCTGATGAGCCAGTAGTTTACCAGAATAAAGACCCAACATGCGCTGGTAGATGGCACACAGATCTAGCAACGGAGCAGATGTATTCAGTGAATACTTTCTAATGTGCCCAAGACTGCGGGAAATTTCAGAGGAGAAAATGACAAGTCCTGCCATGGATACCTAGAATTTAGTTGGGGACATGTAACTAATACTTGGGAAATAATCTAAGAACTATGCATGACTTAGATAAATGAAGGATAGAGGGAAAAAATCATGGCTGCAGTATCAGACAGATGGGTTCAAAGCCCGTCCTGTGCTCAGTAGCTAGATGATCCTGGACAGGCTGCATGCTTTGAGTTCTGTTTTCTCATCTAGAAAAATGGGGCTTACCAATATCCTACCAAGTGGAACTGCCACGAGAAATAGAAATTTGGAAGCTCCCAACACAAAGCCTGTGCATAGTAGATTCTTAAAAGCCAGAGTGAGAAGTTTTATTTTGATGAGAAGCAGTAGCTGAGAGTACTGGTAGCCTTCTTATCTTGGAACATAAGTCTCCCTGCTTAAAACTCTTCCATGGATTGGGTGGAGATGAAACTCTGCATTTGCTGTGTCCTTCAAGGCCCCTGCCAGGATCTCTAAACTTATTCCTCATCTCTGTTCCTTCAGAGCAGGGAAACAGTGTGAGTTTGTCTGTCTGTACACTCCCTCCTCTTCCAGTCCCCTTAGAAGGCAAGCAGCAGAGATGTCTGTCATACTTGCCATGCATCCTGGCCTGTAGCCCAGAGCTAGGCATAGTACGTGCTCAGTAAGTAGGAATGAATGAATGAACGAACGAACAAACAATTGCATGGAGAATTCCCCAGCAATCACAAGAAGGGAGAGTTCTGTGAAGGAGGGAGGCAGCAGGAAGACCCTTGGGAATCTGTCCTCTCTTTTTCCGTCACCCCTCTCTGCACCGTAACGGGAGAGCCCAGCTTTGCAGCCCCCACCACTGCTGGGGAGAAGGAAGAGACTCCATGCCATCCCCTACATATTCCTCACCCTCAGTGGCTACTCTTCACGGTTCATTGGAACTCTGCGGTCTCCTTGGGGTCCCCCACATTTTTCTGTTTTCCTCTAAAGATTCCAGCTCCCCATCTGGGAAACCATGGCGTTCATCTCTGCAGAGTGTGCAAGCCTTAGATGCAAAATGCATTTGCCAGATTTTAAAAACATTTCTCCCGGGGTTGTAAATGAAGCACTTGAAGAATTGTAAACCTGCTGGAGTGCGGAGTTAATGTATATCTGGAAAAAACACCACCATGATTTGCCTTTTAAATTTGAGAAAAGAATTCCTCTTTGTTTACTTTCATTAGAGATATTGAGAGCCAGGATGAAATTTCCAGAGGGGTGGTGCCAAGAGGAAGCTGTGGTAGGTTTAGCTCCTTTCCTGTAAGGGGAGGGCATGGTGTTGTTGAAGTCGCTCACGGTTCAACTTTAATCTATTTGGCTGAAGGGCAAACTCCCAGGAAAAAAGAAGCTGCTTCTTTCTATTAGCATCTCCTAAAGGGGTCCCATTCCCTCCTGCCTGTGTCACACTCCTAATATCGATGTGGCTCAAAGGCCACAAAGGTAGCTGATTGCACCAGGTTAGGACGAATCCTTGCCAGCTGTTGTTATTTCGCTATGAACTGGGCTCAGTTCACGTGTGATTTGCCCCGATTGTCAAAAGACACATTCCAGTCTTTTACAGGCTGGTGGAAGGGAAGTGGACGATCCGTTCTTCGAATCTAAGAGGCAGCTTGTGTGATGGTCAAGAGAGTGACCTCTGGAGCCAGACTGCTTGGGTTTGAGACGCCACCTCTAATCTCCTGCGTAACCTTGAGAAAGTCAGCCGTGCCTCAGTTTCCTCATCTGTGCAACGGGTGGGGCTGTGAAGGTCAGTGAGTTGTACATCGAATTCTTAGAAAGTGCATGGCGCACAAGTGGATGATCCATAAGTGTTATTCTTGGAAGGAGCCCGCCGGGAACAGGGAGGGTGGGATGTCAGTGGTCTTTGTGCCTCGGCAGTGCTGGGTCCCCCATGTGGAACCCTCTTGGTTCACCTGTGAATTGAGGGCTCAGACAAGACATCCTTAAAGGACCTAGTGAGCTCAGAGGAAGAGAATCCTAGGAGTCTTGGAACGGAATTGGTGAAACGGAGACTTCATTTCCTGTTGCCTGGTTTTTGGCAGAAGAGCTGCTTGTTGGGGAGAAGTAGCTTCAGTTCTCAGAATCCTTTGGGAAGGTTTGGTGCGGGCTTAGTTAACACGCACTCAAGGACAAAGAGAATCTCCCTCCCGGAGAACGGAGAGCGTCAGCCCGGGCCGGCAGGCCTTCTCGAGCACGTTCCCTGCCCTCCACGCGGCTGGCATTTTCCTTAAGTACGCCCGTGAGGTGGGTTCTGAACTGGGATCTGCGTGAGAAGGAAGATGCTCACCCTCAGAGAGCCCGCCAGGTTCCCGCTCTGTGAGATGGGGTAATAGCAGAAGCTGCCTCCTGGGTTGTCGGGTCACTGGCGCGTGGACGGGCCTGAGAACGGTGTCTGGCCAGTTCTCAGCAGGTGTGAGCTGCTGCTATCTGGGAGCCAGAGGCGGGCAAGTGCCCGTTGTGCTGGTTTGCCTGGAAGCATCTTTACTTACCCCTTCAATTCTTAGACTCAAGGGGGGCCCTGTGTGCTCCGTGGTGGCCTCTGCCCTGGGCTGTGCATTTGGGTCTCCCTGAGGGGAACCTTTTGTCTCCCCCCAGGCTCTAGCAGTGGTTTGGGGCTAACACTTACCGAGCACTTTATATTTGCCAGACTCTGTGCTAAGTGTGTCACCCGGGGCCTGGCAGATCTAACTCAGCATCATCTCACTGAACTCTTTGAGCCGTTCTGGAACACAGATGCTAGTGTTACCCCACTTTACAGCAGGGCCACACTGCTTGGACCTTGGGGAAGGCAGGAATGGAACCAATGTCTGTCTGAGCTCTTAACTTCGGCCTTAGACTGTTCTCCGAGAAGGAGTAGAAATATCTCTGTCATTTTTTTTTTCTGCCTCTCCCAGATAGCGGGTTTAAAAATATTTCTTCTAGTATTTGTTGAGCTCCTCCTCTGTGCCAGGCGCTGTGCCAGGCATTGGGGAGACAACAGAGAATAAGACATGCCCTCTGCCCCCCCCCCGCCGCCCCGTCTCACCCATCTCAATTCCAGAACATGCATCTAACTCGTCGTTTCTAGATCCTTGGTCCCTGCGGTCCGCACTTAACCTCCTGTTAATTGATATCTGCTTCCCACACAGAATCAAGTGTAATGCTCGCGGAGGGAACACATGTGTGAGTGGGTGTGCCAGCAGCTGGTAGCAGCAGTCCTGGAGTGGAGAGGGATTAAGTGGAAATCTCCACTGAGTCGTATCCACCTTCAATATGTAGAAAGGCTCAGGGCAAAAGGAAGAGCCTTCCCCTAAGAATCCTAATAGCTGGAAGCATTTAGTGAGCGGTTGCTGTATGCCAGGTGCTTTCTCTCCCTGGAGCCAGGATTATTATTTCATTCAATTTGCAGAAGAGGAAGTGGAGGCTTAGAGAGGTTAGGTGATTTGCTCAAGGTCACAGAGCCAGGATTCAGGGCTGGGCTGTCCGCCTTCAGGGCTCACGATTGTGACCACTGGGCTCCAGACTTCTCCTGCGTACTGAGCCTTGGAAGCTTCTGCAGCTTTCTGCTCTGGCTTTTCACCCGCATGGCAGCCTGGCAGACGCTGTGGAACCCAAACTTAAACCCGGAGAAGCTGTCTTCCAGGCTGGTGGAAATAGCAATTTGAGTAACGTAGTTCCGTGATCCCAGATGTTCTGTGTCTTCCTCGTTTATGTGCTCCCAGTGCCTAGACAGGTGCCTGGCGCTTAATAAGGATGCAATACGTATTTGTTGAATAGTTGTATAGTGTTACGAGACCAGGAACTTTAGGAGACTTGGTTGCTACCCTTAACACTGCCACGATTTAAGCTGTGTGACTTTGGGCAAGACGTGCCCCTTCTATGGCTTCAGCTAACTTATCTGTGAGATGAGTCTCTGGGCAAGAATTTTTTAGCATTCATTATTCATTCCACAAATATTTATTGAGTGCCCGTTATGTGTCAGACGTGGATCTGGGAGACAGGGATAGAGTGGTAAGACAGACGAGGTCCCTGCTCTCTTGGACTTTTCATTCCAGCCCTTTCCAGATTTGGCATTTTGTGAGTTTTTATGTCTGGTTCCAAACTGCATCAGCATGCAGATGCTGAATTCTCCAAGGTTTGTCCTTCTTCAATAGAAGGGATGCTCCATGGGGGCAGGGCTTTTTGTTTGTTTGTTTTTAATAGTTTTGTTTATTGATCTGTACAAAGTGCACCCAACAATGCCTGGCAAATAAATATTGGTGGCATGCACGCATTCATGCAAGAATGAATGATTGCAGTATCTCAGCTGCTAATTAAATCTCAGGATATAAAAATTCTGGGGCTAAAGCCGGAGAAGAAAATTGAGGAACAAAAATCCCATTTTCCAGAAAAAACATTGTCTATAAGGTAAGATGCTGCTGAGATCGGAAAGGTTTCTTATCTGCTAGTTGAGGTATTAGGGAGCCAGGTGGAATTCCTTGCCTTTTTTTTTTTAAAAAAATGTGTTGATGTCTTTTGCAAACCACAAACAAAACAAAACAAAAGCAAAAACTTTCCCATTACTTTTCCTTTGCTTCAAGCAGAAGCAGCACTAGCTTCTTAAAACAGCTCATGAAGGAAAAAATTATAAAAATAATATTTTGCATTTCTCTGGTGGCGGCACAGTCTGAATTCCTTTCAGCCCCACGAGTTCTAATTTTATGAAATGTTTGGATTAGCAACCAATTTTCCGGTGGAATTTAGGAGGCTTGTATTCGTACTTACGTTTGCAGCAAAGAAATCTCATAAAATCCATTCAGTGCCTCAGGCCCAGTGGGACGTACTAGCCAAGGACAAAATGACCGTCAGCGTCCTGACCGAGAAGAAAGCGATCTCTTTGGCAGCTGTTCGCTGGCTTTGCGGATGGTGGCATGTTTTTGAACTGCTGTCTCTGGGGCTTGGCTGAGCTTGCATACCACTTCCAACTGATCACCAGCTATAAAAATTCCAGCCCAAGCACAATGCCTTGTACCTGACCTTGTTCTTTCAATTCCCAGAGCCAGAGAACATTGGGGCATCTGGTAATTGGGTGCGAGGCATTTGATAGCACATGGTGTGTTACACACACACACACACCCCGCCCCTTAGCACATACTGCCTTGGGTTGTAATTTCCAGTTTACATATTTCTCTCTGCCTTGAGACCGGCACTGCCCAATTTGGACACATGCGGCTATTAAAATTAAAGTGAGTTACAATTAAATAAAGTTGAAAACTCAGTTCCTTGGTCTCATTAACCGCATTTTAAATGCCTAGTAGATCTATGTGCCTAGTGGCTGCATTTGGATGGTGCAGAAAAAAATCATTTCTGTAATCTTATCATAGAAAATTCTATTGGTCAGTGCTGCTCTAGACTCTGAGTTTAATGAGGATAGGAACCTGCTTCACCCCTTACCTTCCTTTATTAGCTTTGTAGCAATTACGTCTATCTGAAATTATTCCTAAGCAACATCATTCATCCTGTTTAATCTGTATCTCTGGTGCCTGGTGTGTAATAAGCACTCCATAAATATATTTTTTAGAATGAATGAATGAATGAGTGAGTGAAGTTGTCTGCCCAATTCTGCTTTGCTTTGTATATGCCAGACACATAGTGGGACTTAAAAAAAATTGGAATGAAAACTTATAGTGTTGTAGCCATCGAATGGGTTCATCTGATATTTGTTGAGCACCTACTATGTGCCAGGCATTGTATGGTGCTGAGCAAACAGACATAGATCTTCTAGTTAAGGAGCCTTTTCAATTTGATGGTTCTTAAATTTGCGTGGACATGTGACTCTCCTGGGAGTACCTGTTAAAATGTGCCTTCTTTTCGGAGTAGCTCAATGGTTGAGTGCCTGCTTCCCATGTATGAGGTCCTGAGTTCAATCTATGGTACCTCCTAAAAATGATAAAAAGTGTCTTCCTTGGCACCCACCCTGGAGAGTCTGATTCAGCAGGGCTGGGATGGGACAAAGGGAGGCCTGGATCTCATGCATTTTAACCCAGCAACTCGAATGAATGTGATACAGGAGGCCCATGTTCTGTGCTTTGAGAAACACAGCTCTGGGCAGTGAGAAGCTAGTTTGCTGTATTCATCTGCATATACTCCACTCCACTTTCTTTAATCTCAGCCTCCTCTTGTGATACATGGAGGGCCCTGGGGCCCCAGGTTCTTAGATGGGACCTGAAACTTGAGGTCTCTTTCCCCATTCTCCCTCCAGGGAGTAATAACAATAGTAAACAATTACATAGCACTAAGCATGTTAAATCACTGACCTAAATCCATCCTCCTGGTATGGAGGAATGCACCGTCATTATCCTCATTTTACAGGTGACTAAAAGGAGGCAGAGAAAATTAAGTCACTTGCCCAAAAAGGAGGCAGAGAAAATTAAGTCACTTGCCCACGTTTACACTACTCGTAGGTGGGATTCAAACCCAGAAGCCTGGCTCTGGTGCCTGTGGGCTTAGCTGCACTGTGACACTGCTGCTGACAGTGGCCGGACTTTGAGCAGCTGCATCCTGAATGCTGAATGTGCCTTTTGATCCTTTTCTACCAGTTGCTCAGAATCAAAGTTCAGGTAGGATTTTTGAAGTGCCTGTTCAGGGGATTAGCACAGGACGGTAAGAGCTCTGTGGATCAACAGATGCCTGTCCCTGCCCTCAAGGAGCATAATTCATTCCTTTGGCAGATGTTCCCTTGGGCCTACTATGCGCCAGCCCTTTGTGGGGCACCGAGGCATGAGAGGTTGGCCATGGTCTAATGGGGGTAACAGAGACACAGGCAAGTAATTGCAAGACTTCCGGAGAGCGTGTCAAACTGATGACGGGTTTCCTTTTAGATAGGAAAGGCAAAGCAAACCTTAAAAGCTAGCTTTTCTTTCGTTTTCCTGCATTTTTTTTTTTAACATAATTTTGCTGTAGAATATGCCTGTTTTGTCCAGTAGGGGTTCTGTGTGTGTGTGCGCGTGTGTGTGTGCGTGCACGTGTGCGCTTAGGTGTGCATGTTATCTGCATATGGTGGTGGGTCCAGCAACCTGACCTCCCCGTACTTTTGTCCTTCCCTGCTTTGAAGGAAGGGTAAAACCACCTGGAAAGTCAGAAAGGCCCTCAGAGCTGGGAGCTGCCCAGATCGCCTGACCCACTTGTGAACCTTGAAAAAAGAAGAGTGAAAGGAAGCGGCATTCCTCTTTATTGACTGCCTACTGTGTGCCTTCTGCAAGACACATGCATTGAGGCAGGTTATGTGGGCTATCGCATAAAATCTTCACAGCAGCTCTGAGGTGCAGTGATGATAATCCTCACTTACTAGCTAAAGAAACTGATGCTCAGAAAGGGTAACTGACAGTGCTCAGGAAGCACCTGCATAAAACACTCAGGGCTGTCTGACTCCACTGGGGGCTCTTCCTACTACATCAGTGGGTCTAAGTCCTGGCTGAGCACTGGGATAACCTGAAGAGCTTTGAAAAGACCCTGATGCCTGGATTGCACCCCAGGAAATGAGACTTGCTGGGAATGGGGCCCAGGCATCAGTATTTAAAAAGATATCCCTAGGTCATTCTAAGGCACTGCTGGGGTTGAGAGCCACTGGCTAGACCATTCTGGCTGTAGAGGTCCCAGGATCTTCAGTCCTGAAGGTGACCCCTTCAATACCTGGTCAAACTGAGACCTTGTTTGCAGGAAGGTGCGTCCCCTCCCACTGTATCCCTGCCTCCAGGACCTCCTCACTGTCCAGTGAGGGTTGCATGCTTTGCTTTCTTCAGGGAGGACTAGTGTGCCCTAAGTCATCCCACTGGACCTAAGCCGGGACCTTTGGCTCAGTTGCATCATGGGCTGCCTATAAATCGGCAGCCGCCTTGTTTTCTCTTTAGGCCCCAGTTGTAGTGACCTTTGCCCATCTGTTTATTTCAGAGAAATACTTCCATCCTGCAAAATCAGGTCCCTGGGGGCTAAAGAAGTACACTTGGAGGGACTTCTTTTAGAGGGGTGACCTGAAATGGCCTCTCCAAAACGGCTCCAGCTGTTCTCTTCCCCCCAACCCCCTCCTCCTTTGCCCTCTGATGTTGTCCTTTCAGCCTCATAGTTTGAAGCTCTCCTTGTGGTGTTCTTACATAGATCTCTCCCTAAGGCTTATTTTTAGTAATAATAATAGTAATCATCATCATCATCAAAACAATAAGAATAGCCAGTATTTTTGGAGCATATACTGTCTGCTGGGCACACTACTGGGCATTTTCTATGTGTTATCTCATTGCATTTTGTCTTTTCTTGGCAGTGATGAGAGTAAATATGAGTCCTTAGAACAAGGGCAGTAACAATTGTTCCACCATTTTCTGGCATTGTTGGGGGAAGAGGTGTTCCATGGACTGTAGAGGCGGCCATATTGGAAGCAATTGCCTTGGCCCTGGTGGGAGTGGGGGGAGTTGGCTAACTGAATGGAAGGGTGTGGGAAGAGCAGAGACTAGCCTAACAGCCCCCAGTATTCAATCTGCTATGAGTCTGGGACACAGACATGGAGAATACTTGTTAATATGTTGCCTTGGTTAAGTGGAAGTACTAGTACATCATAATACAGAGCTCTAAATATATGTATTTTCAAGGTAATTGGAGGTCACCTCTTTAAGGGCCAATACTTTAAAAAGTGTAGCCATTTCTTATGGAAATCTTTCTCAGGTGGATTTCACACTTTCCTGCCTTCTTTAAACAAAGGTAGTGAAATATCTTCTTTATGTCTTTGGGTTAATTTCCTAACTAGTCTTCTGTCCTGTGTTTGGAAGTTTTCATGTCTGCTCTTTATGGTTTGTCTATCTTCTCCCTCAACAACTTTCTTTCCTTTTTTTTTTTTTAAATATACTTTTTAATTTTTTAAAATAAGATACTTATATTACATAAATGTTACATAAAAAATATAGGGGGCTCCCATATGCCCTGCTCCCTAGCCCTCCCACATTTTCCCACATTAACAACATCCTTCATTAGTGTGGTACATTTGTTACAATTGATGAACACATTTTGGAGCATCGCCACTAAGCATGGATTATAGTTTACATTGTAGTTTACACTCTCTCCCGCACAATTTTGTATGTTATTACAAGATATAAAATAACCGTATCTGTCATTGCAGTGTCATTCAGGACAATTCCCAAGTCCCCAAAATGCCCCCATATTACACCTATTCTCCCCTGTCCCTCCCCTCAGAACCTCCAGTGGACACTGCCTCCATATCAATGACAAAAGTTCCTCCATTGCTAGAATCACAATAAGTCTATAGTAGAATACCAGTAAGTCTATCTTGTCCAGCGTTCATTCCCCAATCCTGAGGATTCTGGGATGGTGATGCCCACTCTGCCTCTAATTGAGAGGGGGCTTAGATCCCATGAGGCTGATGAGTGGGACTATCTTGCTTGCAGTTGGAGACTCTCTCTGTTGCTTAAGATGGTCATTGTCCATCATCATCTCCTTGTTGGTTGTCCTGGGTGAGTCCAATGAACTGGAGAGTAGGTGTTGCAACTCTGTTGAGATTCAGGGCCCAACTGGTACATGGACAGCCCAAAGATTTAAGTCTCTTGAACATACACCTGTCAGCTCTAACACTAACTATAGGTTCAAATAGAAGGGGCAGAAGAGCCATGTGTAGTTTCCTTCCTTTTTTGACCTTTTAAAAAAATAAAATTCTTCTTTTCCCTATAGCAAAAAATAATGCATGCTCAATATGAAATCTCACAAGGCACAGAAAAGTTAAAGGTAAAGTTAGTTGTCATCCCTTGATTCTTTCAGTGAGCCTGTCTCAAATGTCTTTCTAGTTCCACTTTCCCCAGCTACTCTGTAGGTTTGCTGTGACCAAGCTTGTCAGAACTGTGTTAGTAGGGAAGCTATGGCTGCCCATCTGCAGGGGTTTGAGGCATGGGCTCTGTGACATTTCTTTGGGTGGCTTTTCCAAGGTCTTGTTTCAGAGAACCCTTCCCCTTACAGTCTTCACAGTTGAATGGGCCATGACTGTGGATCTAGTGATGTTTTTTCTCATGTAATCTTGGAAGGAAATTGGGCCACCCAGTTAATATGTGGCCACGCTGGGTCTCCCGACTTGAGGTCCAGTGTGTTTCCCATGTCACCACCTCTTACCTGTGTTCTAGATTGTGAGGTTCAGGGATAAGTGGATTTAAACAAAGGGGGTGTACTATATTTTGATTAGCAGAACCAAGAATAATCCACCTGTACCTCAGTCATCTAGGTTGTTCAAGTGACAGATTTTTAAACTTTTTATTTTAGAGGAAGCCAGCAGAATCTAGTGATCTCTTAAGCATGTGAGAGCCAGTCTCTGAACATCAGCCTTACGTTAATAATAAGATGGACCCAGAGACACACTTGAAAGCAGTTCGCATTATTATCTGAACACTGCTTGCGTTTTATGACCTGATTAAGGATGCAGGGAGCATAAATCTTGGGCGGGGGCAGACTGTCTTATTTACTTGTCCGCTTTTTATGCAGATGGGATGCTTGCATCAGAGCCGGGCTGGCTTCAGATGTCTGCTCAGGGATATTTTAGCTGAACTGTAGGAGTCCACTAAACAAATGTAAGAGTTTTGGGGAAAGGAGCTATGTCTCAAACCAAATGTTTTACATGGAGAACATCTGGGAATATTGGTATTTGTGTGTACAGTACATCAGAAAGCAGCTTGGCGGGGTTCAGCTGGGATGTTTCTGGCCTGTGGTTGCTGGATTTGACAGTTTTGTTGTAAGGGAATGGTTCTTATGAAGTATTGCCATAAAAGCAACACTCGGTCCAAGAAGGAGTGTCCTTGTTTAGCCGCACACTCAAATTGTTCTGATTAGTTCTCCAGCCAGATCTTCCAGGACATTTGAACAGTCTGATATCTGAGCTGGTTTTCCCCAAAGCTTTCACTCTAGAGAAGAGTGTTTCTTCTTTACCTTGTGGTCCCATAGATTTGATGAAATGGGGAAACAGGTGTGGCCTGGTGACAGTAGCACTGGTCGTGGGATCCAAATATCTGGATATTGCCTTTATTGTCTGTGGGAACTTGGGAAAGTTCCAGTTTTCCTCTCCTGCAAAATAGCCTATTTTCTGGGGTGGTGGAAGGAATAAAATAAAGTGGAATGGCGTTGTATAAATAGGAGGGGGTCATTTACACAACATGTGTTGAATCCGTGGGGTTTGTGGGCTTGTCCACAAATACAGAAGCCCCGTGAGACCAGAGTGGAATCTGGGCTATCATCTGGGCAGATTATATGACTTCAGCAACTTGTAGAGAGTGGGCCAGGTTGGTGGTGATAGTGGGTGGATGGGTGGGAAAGGAATAGCTCTTACAAAAATTAAGACTTATGGTGTTCATTATGTTTGATTCAATTCAAGTCAACACATATTACTGAATGTCTATTTTGGTGCTAGAGTCTCTCCTAGATGTTGGAGACACAGAGGTTCTCCAACCTAAACAAGGACACTCCTTCTTGGACCGAGTGTTCTTTTATGGCAATACTTCATAAGAACCATTCCCTTACAACAAAACTGTCAAATCCAGCAACCACAGAGGCAGTTATGTCCCCTGTCCTGCAGTTTCAGCTCGCTACATCTGATATTGTCCGTGAATGGCCTTCCTTTTTGTTAGGTTGTATGTTGACTACAATCTGGGTGGCATGGACGATGACTGGTAAATATTTTGTAGGTGTGAACATTATTTGGCAGAGAGTATGGCTAGATGTTCTGCACCTTTCTTGCAAGATAAGTAGAAAAAATGATCCTTGCTGAAACCTTCTCAGCCAAAAAAAAAAAAAAAAAAAGGCATAACTCCACATTAGTTTTATATGGCATTATTGTAGGGTGAGAGGAAGTTATTGTGAAAATTATATCTGAATTTGGGTCCTGAATGGCATCTTGACTAGTAGTGGTCAGGTGAAGTAGTTAGAGACCCATTGTAAGGAGGAGATAACTGAGCATCATCAGGGGCTCTATATAAGCAAGTGAAAGGGGTTATGCAGACACTGTCTTGGCTCTTTTGGGGGATGGTTAAATGAATAACTTTGAGCAAAGTGAGACTCAATTCTAGATTGAATTGATTCTTAATGAGGAGTGGGAGTGAGACGTGGAGAGGATAGAAATGGAGAAAATTCCCAGAAAGATTTCTCAAGAGGCCTCCACATCTGCACATACACTTAAGTTTGCCAGGGATCCCATAAAGGAACACTTTCCTGGTAGTGTCTTAGAGTCGCCTGTGCCAAAGCCTGTGCATTTTCTGGGCCCATCTCGAGTCCCACCTGCCCCCCGAAGCACTCCCTGCCTTCTCCAGCCCACACTCCAGCTGGGTGCCTGCCTGCTAAGTAAAGTTGCTCTCGCTTCCCAAGCCTACTCATTGACATGGCCTGGTGGAATTTAGGGGTCTTGGTTACAAGTGAAAGAAATGGATTCTCTGACTCATTTAAGCAGAAAATGAACTTACAGAGTGTGGGGGATCCCATAGAACCAGGCTTTGGAAAGCACAAGAACTAAGGAAGCGCTGAGGAGCCAGGCAGGAAGAGGAACTACTGCCAGGTAATCTCTTCGGGATATTGCTCTTGGGATGAATGCCCCAGACATTTTCAGACCACTCAAGGTTCAGTTCTGGGAAAGAGCATCTCACTGGCCAAACTCTAGGGTCCTGTGTCCACGCATCGGCATGGGGTTAACTGACAGGCACTGCAATGGGGTGGGGTGGTGTCCAGAGCAACGTCGGGGTTTCTACCAGTAGAAGGATGAGAGGAGCAAGCGGGCTGGAGTCCCAGTGTCTGCCACCCTTTCCAGTTGGATTCTAAGCAATTTGATGGGCAGGTCTGGATCGTGCTCTCCAGGACCTGATCAGTCCCTTACCCAGAGCAGATTTTCCAAAATTGCTTGCTGGGGATTGACTTATTACTGCATCACTTTTGGATTTTAGGGATGACACCCAGTCCCTCCCATCCAATCGTGCCTTTTGCCCATCTCCCTTGGCTGCCCCAACAGAGAGCAGCAAGGAGCACTGGTAGATGTGCTTTTGAAGACAGAAGGGCTGTCTTCAAACAAAGACTGTTCAGTCTTGCTGGGGCCTTCATCTCCAGAGATTCTGATTCAGCTCGGATTTGCCAAGCATCTCCTCTGTGCCAGGCATTGGCTAATGGGTTTGTTGGCATGGTGTGGCAGCTAAGAGGATTGCCTTTGGGTTTGGTGAGATGCAGCTCTCCTATTTATTGGTTGTGTGCCAGGGAAAGTTACTTTAGCTCTCTCGGATTCAGTTTATATTCGTTGAGAAAGCAGAAATAATGATGTGAGAGAACGAGTGCCTTAAATGTGGTGGTGGCTAATGCCTGGCACGTAATAAGGGCTTGAGAAATGGCAAGTATTTTTATTACTGTGAGCTATTATTGGAAGTCCTCCCCCAATCCCACTTGGAGTTGGCATCATTATCTCTATTTTAAAGCTGAGGAAGTTCAGGCTCAGTGATGTGGGGTGATTTTGGGGCAAGGAGGAAGGCAATACTAGAGAGATTAGCAAGTGAGGGGTGACTCAGGGCAGGTGGCTGGGGCTTTCAGTTGGTTGGAATGCTAAAATGTCCCACTATGGTTTTATGATTTTAAAAGTCCTTCTTAATACTTGGTCTATTTCAGCAATAACTTCTTTTGTCTATACAGTGCACCAGGCATTTGCTAGGCACTGGAGATGCTGTAATGAATAAAACAGAAATGTTCTCTGCTCGAATGAAGCTTTCAAGTAATGTGATCAAGGGTCTGAAAGGGGACCTGTGTGTGCCTGGGAGCTCATTGCAGGGACGAGCCCCGTGTGGGATGGCTGAGGAGGAGCTGGTCAGCTGAAGAAGGTAGTTGTGGATGACAGTGCACGGAGGGGTCCTGGCAGAGAAAGTGGCATGCATGAACACCCAGAGGCATGCGCCCCCTCCTCCACCCAGGCCACCCCTTTAGAAGATGGCACAGTCAGCCCTCGGGTATCTGTCATGGCAGCAGACCCCGCCCCACTCTCCCCGAGAACAAGCAGTGAGTGATGGGTGTGCAACCGCCTGCTCGGGTGGCAGGAAATGCCCACCCGGGCCTGAGCATGCTCCTCGGGGGGTCAGGCTGTCGAAACTTGGGGCTGTGCATTCGTAGTCAGAGGTGCTGCTGTGACAAGCATCCCCAGCATTTTTGAGGAGTGGTAATTAGTGGGCTCACAAGCATCCAGAGGAGTTTTGCAATGGGGCGGTGGGGCAGGGACTAGCCTGTTAACTCTCCAGATAATGGACAAAGAGAGCTTCCGTTTGCAGGCAAAGAAACTGCTGCTGGTGAGATGACGATAAATGAGGCCTCAGAGGCTCTCCAGAGGCTGCAGGGGACAGACGTAGCCCGCGCTAGTCCTCACTCCGGCTCTGATATGTCTTTGCAAACCCTAACTGCTGTAAATAAGTTTTCTGAATAAAAGGGATGCTGTCAGGATAAAAATAAACTTCTGAAGAATCTTCCCTTTCACTATCTATTAAATCACCCGTGGTTAAATTATAAAATAAAATAAATGCCATTCCTTTGTGGATTTCTTATTTATTTTATCATGTTAAGAATTTAAAAAATATTTTCTCTTTGTGCTCTTCACCTGGGTCAGCTAAATTCAATTGACTAATTGCCTTACCCCTGGGAAAATTAATTCTGTTTTTCAGGCTCTTGTCTCCGGTGCTCATTGTTCCCAAAGTCAGTGATTCGGTAGCAGCCTGGAGCTAATATTTAAATACGGCATTCCCTGGAGTCGGTATTCTCAGGGAATAAGAAATAATGGTATACAAACCTTCCAAGTATACCTATTTCTGTGTGATGTGAAATCAGGCTTTAGGAATTGGAACGGGGTTTATCTGAAAACAATGTCCCCAATATGTCTGTGGAAGGCCGGCCCCCTGGCATTCAGTGGAGGTGAAATCACGCAGCATGCTGTGGAGCAAGTCATAATTTGCCAGCATGCTTGGGAAGAACTGTCACTCTCCAGCTCAGTTTATTAATAATGCAACAGTTCTGGGGTCTGCGCTGTGCCTGGGACCTGCCTCACAGATCTATGTCAAACCTTTCTTGGCGATTTCAGTCCTGCTGCTGGCTGTGGCTTGGTATTGGGTTAGAACCACTTGCTCTCGGTGTTGATCTCTCTCAGACCTCCCTTATTGTGATTCCAGTGCTCCTGTTAACTCGGTGAACTTGGGCCTGTTCTTCAATAACCCTCCTGGGACTCGGTTTCCTTATCTGTTAAAAGAGGGAGTTGGCGAGGACCATCCTAAGATCCTCCCTAGCTCTAATATCCGGTAATGAAAGGGGCGCCCCTCTTTACGCTGTGTGCTCGTCATCATATGCAGTCTGATCTGATCCCCACATCAGCTTGGTGAGATTGGTGCTTTTATCATCCCCATTTGCAGATGAGGAGATCGAGCCTGTGAAATGATACCTTGAGAACCTCTCCCTGCAGAGACGAACCAACCACGTTGCTGTCACGGATGACAAGGGCAAGGTGCCGGTGCTGGGTTTCTTGGCATTTCTGGCTGGAGCTCTTCTGGGCTTGGAGGTCCATCAATCATAGTTGCACAGCCCTAAGCTCATCCAAGCCATGTTATAGACGGCGTCAGAGTGATCGGATGCTGCCAGCCGAGGCTGCCGCTTACAAGTAACCTCAGCCCTCTGTCCCTCCGCACAGTGCCCTACTCCGGGAGAGCGGGAACCTGGAAGAATAGCACTTGCACCCTAGAATTCTGAAAGCATGAAAGTCCACAAATAGACAGCTGCTTGGCCACATGAGTCCCAGCTGAAAAGCCTTGCGTTTTTAGTCTTCTATGAAGCTGGTGTTTCTTGCTTTATCATCTCTTATGCTACCGGAGGCCTTTTCCTGCAGGGGGCCTTGGAGACATTTATCAGAGCAGGCCCTGGGCCTGGAGAACCTTCCAGAGAATGTGTGTAAAGGAAGGCTCGGTACACCCACCCCCCACCCCCACCCCTGGTCAGACCCTCTCCCCACAGAGCAGGTAGGATGTGAGGACCCAGAGCTCACGGCCTCTCCCCTCCTTTGGACACATCCACTTTCACCAGGCTCGGGACCCCCAGGTTGTGTGCACACTGCGAAGTCTCCCATCAGCAGCCGGCGTCCATGGCTGACGTCATCGGCAGGCCTGCCTCGGGTTAGGACGAGTGAACTATTCGCTGGGAGCACTCCTGCCATCTGCCAGGGGTGAATTAATTCAGGCCACCGGGTTCCCTCAAGGAAGTGGCTTGTTTTGCATTCCCCTCTCAATGGAAGGGCAGTTCACTAATTTCTTTTTCATTAATCATCTAGTGTGCCATATGCCGGTGTAATATCTGCGTTACCCAATAATTGGTGCCGTCGCGGCCGTATTTACTCTGGTTTAAGATGGGAGTTCTCAAACTTCAGAGGATCACCTGGGCAGCTTATAAAAAATGCTCATACCAGGGTCCCTCCATCTGAATTCACTAGGTCTGGGGCAGGCCCAGGAATCTGTATTTTTAATATCCACCCAGTGATTCTGAAGCAAGTGGTCTGCCAAGCCCCCTTTGACAAGAATCTGTCTTAGAGACTCTAATTGTGCTTTCTGGTCTGGTTTGCTGCTTGCTTTTGGCATTGCCATCTGCTGTTGACTTTGCACTGTCTTGACATACAGGGAGCGTACATCTGCCCACGATTTCTCAGTCACTCGTTCCTCTCCCCCTGTAGCCTCAC
The DNA here is from genome assembly GCA_026826555.1 of Tolypeutes matacus. Classification (NCBI taxonomy): domain Eukaryota; kingdom Metazoa; phylum Chordata; class Mammalia; order Cingulata; family Chlamyphoridae; genus Tolypeutes; species Tolypeutes matacus. The sequence goes on along the minus strand of JAKSZT010054303.1, from coordinate 2,911,614 downwards.
TACTTGACATTCTTAGTTCAGCACTTCCACAGGGGTAGTGGAGAGTAACGAATGGCCAGACGTGTCCATGAAAACCTCCTGGCCCTCTCACAGGCTCTCCTGAGCGGGCCTTGGCCCTGTCAAATCAAAACCTGGTTGGCTGTTTAAAATCTGGAAAGAGAACATGTTTTACGGCAGGAGAAAAATCAGCATCATCCTAGGAATCATCATCTCTTTTAAGGGGAGTTTGGGGAACTAGAAGGTTGAGACTGAGTTCCAGAGAATTATATCTTCAGAGCCTCTTAGACAACTAAAGAGGCAGTAATGGCGAGTGGTGCGATGCCATTCTTTGGGAAAAAAGCTCTTTCTTCCACGTGTCATGCATCCTGGGATCAGGCAGTCTCTCTGCAGAGCCTGTTGATACAAATCTTGACTTTGGTCTGAAAAATACCCATGTAGCAACATGCACCGACGGGCCGAGGAGGAAGGGCAGAAAAGGCCCGTGGCCCGCGGCAGAGCTGGCTTGGGGCTCTGTGGGGCCGGTCGCGTCATGGCTTAAAGCAACTTGTTGGCGTGCCGTCCCGGGCTGGGGGCCATTTAATGAATTGGGAGCTTTGGCTGCAAGACGGCCTCCTGGTGGCATCGTGGCAGTGGCCATCAAACACAGCTCTTTTGAGTGAAAACCATTTGGTGACCTGGGGAGTGGTGGGCAGTGGTGGTCCATGTGAAGATATGCCTTGCCCCAAGCTCTGTCCATCTCCCAGACAAGGGCAGGAACCCCCACCCTGGCCTCCTGCTTGACTTGGATGCCCGCTTGGCTGCAACTGGCCTCTGGGCCCCCTTGGAAATCTCCCCGTCCCTGCCTCTGACTCAGTGCCCTGCAGAGCTGGTGGAACTGGCTGGGGTGAGCCCATACCTTGTGAATGGCAGGAAGGTTGCCAGCTTCTGTTGTGGGGATTAGAGAGCAGACTGGTTCTCACTAAGGGATACTAATGTGGTGTTGATGCGTTTCTTCCCTGTTGCTCTGTCTCTCAGTCCCACCTCCCTGAACCTCTCAAGTGACCCTGTACAATTTCGTCTGCTTGGATGGGTCCATCACAGTAGGCTTTAGAGATCCTCCAGAAACCTGATTCGTCACCCCAACGTTATCCATGGCCTGGAGAATCGGCAGCCTCTGGGATTAGCCTGCCTTGCTTTAAGGCCTGGCTCCATCTTTATGAGCTGTGTGACTTTGGGCAATCTTTAGCTTCTTCATGCCTCAGTTTCCTCATCTGTAAAATGGGGTTGACGTTAAGATTAAATGAGATAATGTACACTGGTACATGGTTGACACATAATAAATGTTAGTTTTTGTTATTATTAAGATGATTCCCGCTGATCAAAAATGTTGAGATGTCAGGGCCTAAGACAGAGAGCTCTGAGACCTCACCACTCCAAGTGTGGTCCCTGGGCCAGTGTCACCTGCAGCACCTGGGAGCTTGCTAGAAATGCAGAATCCCGGGCCCCACTCCAGACCTGCAGATTCAGACTCTGCATTTTAACAAGAAGCCCAGGTGACTCCTATTGAGAGACACTGTTCTAGAATACTCTCTGCAGGCTGTCAATTGATGAACAGCCAGGGAAGGAGACTGTTGAGGGAAGAGGGCTGTGATTTTCTCCGTTAGAGCCTCAAATACTTCCAAGAGGCCCAGAGTCTCACCCACTCCCCAAAGCAAGCCGAGAGGACGGCTGGCCCCACCCCTCCGTGGCTGGCTCGATGTTCATTTTTAACCTGCTCTTGTTCAAGTGCACATGTCGAGGGGGCAGGGGGAAGGATGTACGTGCAGGGGTAGGGAGGGGTGAGGCCCATGCCATGATTTTATGATTTGCTGAGGACTCGTCTCTCCTTAAACATGGTTCCTAGGGAGGCCTCTGACAGGTCTTGTGTAGAATCACCAACATGCCGTGAACCCCTGCTAGGTGCCCGGCACTTTACGTATATTATTTCCACTGCTCATAACAACTCTTTAGAGGTAGGCGTGGCTAACCCCATTTTACAGATGAGGAAGCTGAGACCCATGAGGTTGGGTGGTTGCCCGAGGTCACCCAGCCGGTAAAAGCCCGAGGCTTCCCTGTTGCCCTGCTGAGGTCGCCCTGCTCTTGGTGCTGACGGCAGCCACTGTGGAAGAGGACGGCCGGCAGGCTGCGGAGCAGGTGCTGCTGGGGCTTACTCAAAAGAGGAGGAGGGGCCCCCATTTCACAGGAGGTGGGAGTTGGCTGGGCTGCGTTTGCGTCGCACACGTGGCATCCATGGTTTCGGCATTAGACTATAGGGTGGCCTTAGTTAAAAGCGGACCGTTTTATAAGGCATGTGGTGCCGTCTAGACTCGGGGACATTTATGAAAAGGGCTGCACTGCCTGCCGGGCTCAAACATGTGAGTTGTTTGGAAGGGGGAGTGAAATCTCTGATTTAGGCAGGAACAAATTGGATTTTTCTTGGAGGGTATGCGATTTCAGACATTTGGTAATCTCTTCCTGCTGGGCCTCTCATTGTAGATGTGGAAATGGAGGAAAACTGGAGGCGGTGGTTTCCTCCACCACGCAGGGCGTCTCTGTACGTTTCTTTGGTAGCTCTTGGCCACGAGGGTAATTTTGTCATTATTTGTGTCACTTTTGCTTTTTGCCCTGTCCCTCCACCTCCTGGGCTGGGGTGGAGTATGTCAGCTCCCTCTTGTGTTGCCTCAGCCCTGCGCCTGGTACATGGTGACAGCTCAAAAAATACTTAGTGCATGAGAGAATAAGTGAATGAACAGCCAAAATTCGTGAAGGCTGCAGTGATTGTCTTGAAGCTGACTTTTGATTCTCAGAGGAACATTCTAGTCCCCTGTTCTGTCTAATGGGCAGTAATAAGGAGGAGATGGGGGCGATGGTCCTGGGGAAGAAGGTGCTTTTGGGGTTCAAGCTTTTCATGCTCTTATCTCAGGGGACCCAGGGCCCGTGGTAATGGAGGTCACTCCTGGCATTCAGATGTGGGTACAGCTTAGGGACGCAGGATGGAGAGGCTCTTGCCTTTGATGCACTTTGGGAGCAAATAAAGTCTCCATTCCTCGCTGCCCCACGATGAAGCAGGAGGAAATTCAAGTTTGCTCTGAGGAAGGAAGGAGAGAGGGAAGGAGGAGCGAGGTCCCATTCACGGGCACTCACTGACATTTATTGAGCAGGTTGTTGTTACGTGAGCCAGGCACATTCTAAGGCACCATTATGTAATGGTGACAGGTAAGGGAACTGGGTTCCAGAAAGGCTCTGTAATCTGCCAGGGTCACACGGCTGGTTAGTGGTCTTAGCCAGGATTCTACCCCATGTCCCTAACCATTACGCCATATGGCCTCTCTGTGCCCTGACTCAGTTTATCCTCACAACTACTTCATGGAGCACGCACTGTTCCAGTTATTATCCTTCTCCTTCTTAAACGACCTTTTAAAAATGTGAACAATCATTCTTAGCTCTCTGGACTCCACACACAGGCCATGGGTTTGGCTCCTAGGCTGAACGTGCAGCAAAGAAGCAAGATGTTTTCCAATGATGCAGAAGACTCTGAAGAAGACAAAATGAGAAAGGCGTGAAAAGACGAGGGTGGCGCCAAGGGTGGTAGGATCAGTTAGCGAAGGTCCCCCTAAGGGGGTGGTGTTGGAACTGAAGCTTGGCTGACTAGAGGTATACAAAGAACAGCACTGTGCCTATCCCACAGAGTAGGCACTGATGATTGCTGGCTATTATTACTTTTGTTGTTATTGTTTTCTTGGTTTGCCACTGCTGGGTCATCCTTCAGCTCTTGGGAATGGAGCTAAATGTCTTCCCTCTAGCTGTGGCAGTTGCGTTTGTGCAGTTGTAAGTGATTTCTAGCCTTCTTCTTCTCCTGACTTCCCGTCAGCTCTTTGAGATAGGTGGGCTGAATGGGCCTTCTTTTACATTTTCAATGGCAGATTCATTGTAGGAAGAGGGAAGCTTTTGTGCAGAGACAATGACCATGGTTATTAACATTTATTGAGCCCTTTTAGTTTCCCAGTGCCTAGTTTCCCAGTGCCGAGTGGGGTTTTATTAGAATGTGGGCACTTTCCTTTGCATGCTGGGCTGTTAGCATCCCCCTGGCAAATGCACCATGAGACTGTTGCTCCTCTGTTAGGGGGGAGTTGACAAGGGGGCTTATTTTCTTACCCTCCAGAATGTCAATACCCTCCCCTGACCCCGGGATGGTGAAAGAATTTATTCCTATTATAATTTGACAATAGGCCTTCTTTGGGCCTCCTTGAGGCCAAGTGCAGCCTGCTGCATAATCAAAGGGATGGTTTCTACCCTGGGCCCATCTTTATTTCATGAAGGAATGTAGGAGTTGGTCCAACAGCCACCCACATCCAACTTGTCTGCCTGGCCTGTGGGCTTTCACTGTCTTCTTCCTCCACAAACCCACTCCCAGGGTCCCAGGCCCGGCTCAGATAAAATAAAGCCTTCCGGTCATATCTTTACATTTGACGTAAGCGAAGGGAGGCTTTTCTTGGTATATACTGAATGGGCTGCCATAAAGGCCTGGGGTAGTGCTGAGCCTGGCATAGTGGTGGAAAGGGACCTTTAAGTTGGCAGGTTTGTTGATCTCCAAGCAGCCTCCTTTCGGCAGGGCTCCCTCTTGCTTCAGGTCTGTTTCCTCCATTGCAGGATCGCCATGCAGGATTCCGAAGAAATTGTGCATCGTCTTACCATCACGCCTGTCTCCTTTGGCTGGGGTGATCCCTCGTTTTCTGCCCCAGTTCCACTGCCGCCTCTCTCCTTCCCTTTCTATCTACCTAGCCCTGCCTGCCTTTTCTCAGGCCTACCACATGCCAAGCGCCTTGTTAAGCACCAGAAAGCTGTGAATGAGATCCCCACTGATGCAGAGAAAAGTAATGGCACAAATGCTTATTTCATTACAACTGGGAAAAGGACTGCAAAGGAGAAATACAGGGAGCTGCTAGTTGACTTAACCTGGTTTTTTTTTAAGAGGTCAGCAAATAGCAAAAACAGTAATAACAGCTTCTCCTTTCTTGCTGAGTCATAGATGCACTGACTATATTTGAGAAATGTTTCCGTTTCTAGTAAGTGTTTGGTTGAGACCTGGCTCAGGTTGGAAGTTGGAAATGTTCACAAATGCAAATAAATTCCTGCTGCGGCTGACCCCGGTTAACCTTGTGATAGATAGTCCAGGTGGGACCCTGGGCAGCTGCTAACAAGGATACTGCCTTTGTAATTCACATGGATGGTTTAGCTGCCCTTCACCTGGCAAAAGGTGGTGCAGGAGAGCACTGGGGCCACAAGGAGGGTGGGCTTCGGTTTCAGAGGGAACTGAGTAGGCTTTCCAAGGGGGCAGCTAATGGCTTGGTGGGCTTCTTGGCCCACCAAGTGGCCTCCTCCCCAAGTGGTTTCTGCCCCGCTTAGAGCCAAGGTGGATTGCATGAGCAACCAACTTGCTTATGAGCAAAGATGAATATCCATTGGCAAACATATTTTTCCTTGTTAGATTCCCCATTGTCATTTAATGCCTTTTTATTTATGTGTTTCTTTTGAGTAATTGCTCTGTTCGTTGGCTCTGGCAGTCCCCTGCACTTCAGATTTTCAGAGAGCATTGGCACAGAACTTTTGGGATCCACTGGGGCTGGGCAGGGAATCCAGCTGCCACTTTCTTTGTTCTCCCTGATTTTCTCTTGAGTTTTTTTTGAGGTACCTGGGCTGGGGATTGAACCCAGGGCCTTGTATGTGGGAAGCTGGAGCTCAACCACTGAGCTGCGTTGGCTCCGCTCCCTTGAGTCTGTCACACCATGTGCTACAGAAAGTATTTTGGGCAAGAGGAAGGATCTAGGAACAATTTGACTTCTGAGCAATTCCATAAACACAACATAGGCTGAGTCTTCAAACCCAATATTTGAGGCAGACCCGGCCTTGAGATGGGCCACGTGATAATGTTTCTCCTAGGCACTGCTGCAGCAGCTGTTTGCTGGAGCTGAGTGGTACTAATTTCGCTTTGCTGTTTTCAAAGGATCAGGAGTCCTAGAGTAAATGAATCCGGTCACGTTAAGCAGCCTCTGCTTTATGGAAAAAAAAAATCCACAATCCTAAACCCTGAAGGCTGTTAAAACCTGATGTTTTCTGTTGCTGGGAGAAGGGTGTTTTTGCTATAAATGAGAGACATGACAGGGGGTATGTTGAAGCTTTGTTTTGGTTATTGTCAGATCTGCCAACAAATAACATCTGTATTTATTTTCCAAACTCCCCCAATGACTGATTTGCATCTGTTTAGTTCTCTGAGTAACATTTCATTTCCTGACTTTATAGGTTGCTATAAAATCCATTCGTAAGGACAAAATTAAGGATGAACAAGATATGGTTCACATCAGACGAGAGATTGAGATCATGTCATCCCTCAGCCATCCTCATATCATCAGTATTTATGAAGGTCAGTGTTGTTATTTTTTTTCACCCCCATATCAGTTACCATAGACCATGGGGCTTGCCAAGACTTGTAGATAATTGTCCTAATGGGCAGAAGCCAAGTATTTTTCCTCATGGTGCAAAAATAGTTGGGTGTTATCTCTTATTTGGTTACCTCGAATGCAAGCAGACACACGTAATAGGGCTAGCTCCCTTGGTCACAAAGTATCTCGGCAGATGCCTAACTCCCTCTTCCAGATCTTTGGCGGTTGCTAAGCACCCGCCTTATTGAAAGCCAGTATGTGAGACAGCCTTGATTTCTGAAAAATGGCAGTTCCCTGGGTGACCAAGTCCCGGTGCATACATTGTAGCTGTTAATCCCCAAAGCTGACTGCTCTGGTGGTGGTGTTCCCAGTTATTCCGTGTGAGGCTCTTTTGAATTAGGAACACGCTCCGAGCAGGCCTAGGAAGCACCAAGAAAGAGGGACTTGGTGGTATGGCAGATGCTAAATAGAGTCCCAAGTTGTAGTTGCTGTTTGTAGAAGGAAGGGTGGGGGGAAGAGCTTACAAAGCGCTCAGCTTTGCTCCTCTACAGCCTACTTTTTTAATACCCTATAAAAAACGTACACAAGCAATATGCGTTTCTTGCCGAAATGGTTGAAATACAAAGGTTAAAATTCAAAAATAACTTCTGATCTACCTCCCAGAGGTAACAGATAGATAGATAGATCTCTGTCTGTCTGTATTTTCATCTCTCTCTATCTCTATGTGGATTTTATCCAAAATCGAATCATACTGTTTATACTTTTTCATTTTATCTTTCAACAGTTATTTTGAAATAATGTTAAACTTACAGGACAGTTGAAAAAAATAAAAAATAATACAGAGAACTTCAATATACCCTCTACCCAGATACCCAGATTTATCAACTTCTAACATTTTGCCACATTTAGGCTTTCTTTCTCCCTTTCTTCCTCTCTTCCCACTTCCTGCCTTCTTTCCTTCCTCCTCCCCTCCCTCCTTGCCTCTTTCTTTCTTTCTTTCTTTCTTTCTTTCTTTCTTTCTTTCTTTCTTTCTTTCTTTCTTTCTTTCTTTCTTTCTTTCTTTCTTTCTTTCTTTCTTTCCTTCCTTCCTTCCTTCCTTCCTTCCTTCCTTCCTTCCTTCCTTCCTTCCTTCCTTCCTTCCTTCCATCCATCCATCCATCTATCTATCTATCTATCTATCTATCATCTATCATCTATCACCTATCTATTTTCTTAACATTTGAGAGTAGGTTGCATGCATAGTGCTTCTTTAACCCTTAATATTTCCATGTGTTGATACTGTTTTATAACTTGACTTTTTTCATTTATTGTATCATGCATCTCTTCCTATGTCAATAAATTTTCCTGTAAAGATATTTTAAAAGGCTTTATAGTAGTCCATTTATGGAATACCATAATTTATTGAATAATTACCCTTGCCAAACATTTGTTTCAAATTTCAGAATATTGTAAACAGGGCTTTAGTGACCCTCTTTCCCATTATTTTCAGTTATTTCTAATTATTTTCTTAGGATAAATTTCTAGTCTTCGACTTGCTCAGTCCAAGTGTTTCCCCAGAATGTGTTTGTTTGTTTGTTTTTTTTAAACTTGTGCTCTGATCATAAGAAGTTAGTAGGCAGGGTAAGAGGAAACTAGATGGTAACCCTAAAATTTTTCTGATATTTTTAGTTTTCCTTTATCTGGTTCCTTGCTCCTTTTTGCCAATCTTCTTTCTGTACCTTCTATTTTTCCTTCTTTCTTTTTTTTTTTTTAATATTTTATTTATTTATTTATTTATCCCCCCTTGCTGCTTGTGCTCGCTGTGTCCATTTGCTGTGTGTATTTCTGTGTCTACTTGTCTCCCTTTGTTGGGTCATTTTGCTGTGTCAGCTCACCACGCCCCATGGGCTGGCTTGCCTTCACCAGGAGGCCCTGGGAATCGAACCCGGGGCCTCCCATATGGTAAACGGGAGCCCTATCGATTGAACTACATCCGCTTCCCCTATTTTTGCTTCTTATTTAGAGGTAAATGTTAGTAATATCTTATCTTGTATCTCAATTTTTATAAAGCTCATTTTTGGAGTTTTGGGGGATAATATTTTAAAGGGAAAATTTCATTCATCCAATCATTTATTCATTCTACAAACATCCCTTGCAAAGATTCCAAATTGCATTCCCTGAACTAGCAGCACAGCATCACTTGAGATTATTAGAAATTCAAATTCTTGGGCCTTATCCTGGATTTGATGAATCAGAGACTCTGAGGGTAGGCCCAGAAATCTGTGTTTTAACAAATTTGAGAACCACTAGTCTGTTGAGTTTCTACTTCCCATAAAGCATGTGTTAAATGTGGTTAGAAATATAAATGTGAATCTGATATGGAACCCATACTCAAGAAGCATGACAAGGCAAGATGGAAAAAGTATTAAGTAAATACGTAAGAAACCTATTCTGGGAGATGGAGGCCTGGGGGTCAGAAGCTTTCATGGAGTTGTATGGTATCTGCACTGGGCCTTGAAAGAGTGTTTTGAGGGAAGAAATGAGGAAAGTAGAATTCCAGGCTGATAAAACAAATCTGAATATGCCCAGTGAATGAGGGGGATTTCTAGAAGTTAAAAGTGAGTAGAGATACAAGAAGCAGGGTGAGAGTAGATTTAATAAATTCTGAGGGTGTTTGAAGTTCCAGTTACCATGGAAACTTGAAGGCCATGGTAAAGGATAATACTGTTTGCATGACCTCTGTGGTGTGGACTAGTGTGGGTAGTATGGTCTGAGCACTTTTGTATTTTGGGATTTCTTGGCCTGGAGCAGGAGACTGCTCCATCAGGAAGGCAGAGAATTTTCTCCCAGCATAGTTACCAGTCTGTGGTAACTGATGACTGACAGGAAGAAGCTTGATTTCTTCACTTCCTCCATGCTCTCTCTGACTTTGGGAGTCACCCACATCAAGTGGAGGACAGGAATCTCAGTGGAGGGATGTTCTGTTGTCAAGGCCAAGTCTGCCTCAGTTGGAAGCCCCTGCTGAAGCTCTAAGAAGAAGAGAGGCCCTTGCTTATAACTTTAAAGATGGCTGCCAGAATGAATAAGTGCTCTCTCAAGGCCTCTGGAGGGAGGTTGGGCCTTGACTCAGAGCCCTTAGAATGGGTTTTAGGGAGTCAAGAAAGAGTCTGCTTTCTAATATCAGACAGCCTTGGGTTTCCATCCCAGATCTGTCATCATGGCCTGGTCATGAGACCTTGGGCAAGCTGGGGGGCCCTCTCAGTGCCTCAATTACCATACCTATAAAATGGGAATAACCCATACATCCTCTCCCATAGGGCTGTCAATAGGATTAAACGAGATGACACATGCACCTGGTAAGCTCAACAAAGATCATTATGAGAATACATAATCATCAGAAGTGGTTCTTAACTTGGGGTCCCTAGGTAAAGATATTCATGGGTGAGCTGCAGGGGTCTTTAAAAACCCATTGGAATGGTATTTAACTGTGCTGCTCAACACAGAAGCCACTAGCCATATGTGACTATTTAAATTAAAATTAATTAAAATTAAAAATTAAAAATTTAATTCCTCATTGCACTTACCATATTTCAAGTGCTCAATAGCCACACATGGCTAGTGGCTACCATATTGGACAGTGTTGATATAGAACATTTCCACCACTGCAGAAAGTTCTGTTGAACAATGCTGGTGTATAATAGTGTTATGTGCATGGGATCATTTTTTCTGGGGAGATAGCATGTAACTTTCATCAGATTCTCAAAGGAATTCCTGACCTCAGCTAGGTTAAAAACCCAGCTACCTTAAAGCGTTTTATGACAGCAGGATACCATACAAATAAAATGTATTGTTTTTAATGCAGAAAACTCCTAGGGACTTAAATGTGGCCTTTTCTTTTAATTTCTTAGAGAAATCCAGTTTCTCTTCTGTTCCCTTTCCTTCCTCCCACGCAAGTTCTGTTTCTCCCACATCCACTAAATAACTGTGGGGGAGGCAGCTGCCCTCCCTTCCCAAAGGCTTAGGAGTGGGAGATTGCCAAGGCTCTGTTCCAGCTCTTACACCTCTAACTGTGACTTCACAACCCCCAGGTCCCAGGATTTTATCTTGCCTCACTGCCCAGTGCCCCAAGGCCTGGCTCTGAGAGTAAAATGAGAAATCCCGATGTCTTCTGTGGAACCCTTTAGAATTTACCAAGCTGTCTAGCACATCTGGCCTCATTTGATCCCCACAGTAAACCTTTGGGGTAGGCTGGGCAGGTGTTCCCATTTTACAGTTGTGGAAACTGAGGCTCTGGAAGGTGAATGACTTGTTGGGTACCAGAGCTCATTGGTGTCCCTGGCATGCAGGTCTCCTGACCCCATTGGTTTTTCCCTCTGCCAGGCCTCAGCCCTTTATTTCTGATTTTGTTTCTTGTTTTTCTCATCTCTGCAGCCCATCTTCAGTCCCTCAGCATACTCTCATGTTTGGCCTTCTCTGCCCTGACATTGCTGCTCTGTTGTGGCAGAATCTGAGTCTGGGGCTTAATTGGCTGGTCTCTCTGCCATGTACAGCGAAAAAGGGGAAGCTTCTCTCTGAAGCTGATTGGTTGTTTGATAGGCCCATCAGTAGTCTTAGCCGAATCCAGAAATTGCATTAATTTGATTAGTGAAAAATCAATGCCTAGGCACCTAAGTGGCTTTTTGGACATTAGCCACTTGAATAGGACCTATTAAAGAATTTTATAATTTCTTCTTCAGCAGAGACCTTTATGATTTCAAAAAAAAAACGAGGCAGCAGTGGCAGCAGCAGCTACATGACAAAGCAGTAAATAATATGCCTAACCCCGAGGTATGTTAAGGAACACTGAGCTTTGGACTCTGCCAAGAGGAGACAAGAAGTGAGCTGACAGGGTGATCAGGAGGGCCTTTCTCACTGCCTAGGTGACTTTTGAGCTGAGGCCTGAATGCAGTGAGGCGTGAGCCCTGGGAAGAGCTGGGTGATCGAGGCAGTGGGAACAGCAGGTGCAAATGCTCAGAGGAGGGAAGGAGCTTATGTTGGTGGAAGCTTGTGTTGGTGTGAGGTTGAGGGAGTGAGTGAGGAGAGGGGCAGGAGAGAGGGGGTTGGAGAGAGCCAGTCTTTAGGCCTTGGCTAAAGGGAGGAGTATGGATTTTACACCGGGAGTGACTGGAAGCCACTGGTTTTGAGAAGGGAAGTAGCACCTTTTGGTTTACATTTTAAAATAATACTAGTAATAGCAGAAGGTATTGTTTACCATGTGCCAGGAGGTGTGAATGTATCATTTCATTCTCATGTCTATGAAGCATGTGATACTACCATCCTATTTTTATGATAAGGAGAATTTGGCTTAGAGGCTAAGAACATTTTCTGAGGTCACACCGACTAGTAATTAGTGGTTCTGAGCGTCGACTAGTAATTAGTGGTTCTGAGCGTCGGACCCAGGCAGTGACGCTCTGAAGCGGGTACTCCTAATACTAGCTGGGTTATTTGGTGGCCTGCAGGGACCCCTAACTGGAGGCAAGCATGGTCCTCGACCCTGTGAGAAGGAGAATTTCTCCCAGAATTTCCCAGAGGTCGCAGCCTTCTCTATGTGAGGGCATTAAATCCCAGCTTTGTAGGTGGTTTAGAAAATATTTTTGCCAACAGCTCAGAAAAAAAGCTTATGGCCCAAATCTGGTAAACTCCTTAGATCAATATTTTCCAAGCTGCAGAACACCATGGAAATGTAAGTTATTTATGTGTACTCTACAATGCCCACGGGTCCATAAGCTCTGCCACTTCACTGAATCAACTCTGCTGTTCACCAAATCTCAAAAAGAATCCCTCTCTAATGTGTCTTTCTCAAACCAGACCCTGGGGTTACTCTCCCGTTGGCTCCTGGGTGAAAGTGATTAACCCTTAAATTTGTCAACTCTGTGTAAACACAAACCACAACTGGTTTCTAATGCTAAGTAAATAAAAGAGGATAGAAGCACACCTTGTAGTGAGTGATGCTAAGGGCAACCTAATCTAATCAAGAGAGAAAAGAGAGGAAGAAATCTTTGGCACCATCTCTGAGATGAGATGGAACCGGGTTTCCAGTCAAAGGAATTCCATTCTCTCAGCAGGGAGGTAATTGACAATATGGAAAGAACATCTGAAAAGGAAGTGCCCACTAGAGCTTTCAACTTGGTTGCCTAGGATGGAAGAGATAAAAACTGTTTTTGCCTGAGGTTCTGATTTCAGGACCCGAGTTCAAACATCAAAGGCAAGTTGTCCCGCTCCCATTTCCCCTTTGAAAGCCGAGGAGACCCAGTCTGGGAAACATCTTGCTGCACAACACTTTAGGGAATCTCAGCATGCCATCTGGTAAAATTCCTGCATGTGAAAGCGCATCGGTTGGGGAGATGGGGCCTGTGCCTTCCCTTCTATGCCCTTGGTTTTCTTTCCTGGAAATCTCTCTTCCTGGCCATGCAAGATTACACCTGGAGGTTGGCCCTGGCATTGTGCTATGCATAGAACTGGCAAGCCCTTTCATCCCTCCCGTCTTAGGTCAAGTAAGATCCTGCTCTCCGGGACCAAGTGGGAAGCCTAATTGGAGGCATTTGTCAGCTATGAGCTCTCACCTTTGGAAGAGTTTCTCAAACGTAAAGACAAAACAGACAAAAATCCCTCCTTTTGATAAGCAGGTGAATCTTAAGCTGTTAACCCTTTCTTACCTACTGTCCATGAGACAAGTAAAAGAGTCCGTATTCTTGAATACTCTTTGAATCCCTACCATCAAGACACTTTGGGTGAGGTGGCTATCAGTTCAAGGTTCCCCATCTTCCTAGAAATCTACATTATAATATGCTTTTCAAAGCTACCTGTGCCTCCTGGGATTCTGATAGATGCTTCTGGAAGGGCATATCTTGCTTGCCTCTTGGTGAAATGACTGCTCTAGAAATCCAGCCAAATGAGAAATCAGGAGGTGGGTTCTATGGAAATATCAGTATTGTGCACTGCATGCATTCCACCTCCCTGCCTCCCCCTGCTTCCCCCACCCCGCCCAGCAGTTTGTGGCAAGGGACAGTGGGACTTTTGGCAAGATGTTTCCATAGAATCCAGCAGAGGTTCTGGAGTCAGAAGTTGTTGCTGCCCCATTCCCCACCCCCGGAAAATGCACTCTTGTCCTTGACACGAGGCTAGTGGGACCCTGACAAACAGTCTAATAACGCGTTTGATGAGCAGCCATCCTCAGCAGAAGCAGCTCCACCTGGATTCCAACCCAGACCTACTGAATCCAAAGCTGGGGCGCCCAGGCACCTGTGTAATAACAACTCCCCTCGGGCTTGGGAACCACGTAAAGAGAAAGCCCTCCCCAGAGGGTCCGGAAATGAAGCAGACACCCCATTTCTAGCACCAATTATTTGGAGATACCTACAGTGGAAGCAGTTTACATTTTTCTTCTCCGGCTCAAATGACCTAATCCAGGATTCTCAGGCAGACTTGGAAGCAGGTCCTGACCGGGGCCCTTTTGAAGGCAAGGGGAGAGCTGAATTGATCTAACAAGGTCAGTCAGTCATTAATGTCACCCACTGTTCTCGTTCATTCATTTGCTTACATAGGCATTCATACATTCATCATTCATTTTACAAAAATTTATTGAGCACTTATTATATTCCAGGCAACTCTTCTAGTAGGTTGACAATATAATTTATAGTCCAAAAGGGGCTGCTGATTATAATGGCCTTAGGTTTGAATGCTGATTCTGCCAGTTACTATGGGACTTTAGGTCAGTGACTTTACCTCTTTGAGGCTTAGTTTCCTTATCTGTAAAATGGGGCCAATAGCTAGCTACTTTACAGATAAGAGTGAGAGGATTAAATGAGGTAATAAATTTGCTAAGGACAGTGATGGGTAGATGCTCAGTAAATGGTAGCAGTTATTCCTGATGTGGATATTTAGGGCCTAATGAGAGAAACTTCTTCTGGGAGATGGTAGAGAGAAGGCCAGTTTGTCTAGATCCATAAGTCTCAATGCTGGAAGCACGTTAGAATCTCATGGGGAGTTTGTAAAAAGTCCTGATGCCTGGGTCTCATCCCTAGAGATTCCAATTTAATTGATTAGGCTCAGATCTGCAACTAAGAGGAAAGGAGCCCTGCCCTAGAAACTTGTCTTGGTCTGATCATTTGTCATCAGTGAATTTTAGAAACCAACATGTGTCCGGCAGCCATCACCAGTGCATACTGGGTGATAACCTTTGGGCTTGGATTTACTTAGTTAGCTACCCTTGGTTGCTACCCTCATCAAGACTCAGAGCCCCATGAAACAGTTTGTTGAACTTGGCAAAATGGTGTATTATGCTTGTGTTTACTCTTTTGGACTCATGGAGAACTGTTGAGCATTTTAATACACTCCCTTTGCTGCCCAGATGCACTTGTTCCACATGAAGTCCCTGCAGACTGGATCCAAATGACAGGCTCACCCCTATTAAGAACACAGCCTCAGAGTTTCTTCGCTTGTAATCATCTGAAAGAGCCCTTCAGCTGTGCATCTGCCGGCCACGTTTTTAATGAGTTTCCTATTAAGTTAGCTATTTGACCTTCAAGTGTATTATTTTCATTGTTTTCGTTTAATTACACCCAAGCCATTTTTCTAAAGGCTGGAGATTAGAAATAAAACAACTAAAAACTAATGCTTCTCCCTGGCTCTCCTGCCTCACCCTTGGGTTTCCTGGAATTCAGTATTTGCTAGTGCCTTAAATAATACCACTTGCTCTTGAAGCTATTTTTTTTCCCCCTTGAAACTGCATTTTATTGGCTAAGTTATTTCTTAATATCAACAGTGGTTCCCCTGCAGGCTCTATACCTACAACACTGGGGAATTTACCTTCATGGGACGAACCAAAGATGCAGCTCACAGCCTTTTTTTGGTAAACTTTTTATTTTGAAATAATTTCAAATTTACAGGACAGTTGTAAAAATAATACAAACCCCATACAGAGAACTCCAGTATGCCCCCACCTCCTCAGGTACTCAGCTCCACCATCTTTTAATGTTTTAATCAATCTTTCTCCCCCCCCATCATCTATCTATTATCTGTCTATCTATCTATCTATCTATCTATCTATCTATCTATCTATCTATCTATCTATCTATCTAT
>JAKSZT010054303.1:2840393-2896047 GCA_026826555.1 Tolypeutes matacus | reverse complement strand
TATCTATCTATCTATCTATCTATCTATCTATCTATCTATCTATCTATGCTATCTCATCCATCTATCTATATTTCCTAAACATTTGATTTTAGTTGTATACATGCTGCTTGAAAACTTAATGCTTGCATGTGTATTTCCTAAGAACAAGGACATTCACTTATGTAACCACGTTAAATACATTTATCAAGTTGAGCTAAATTTTAAAGAATAAAAATGAAACTATTGCAATTTAATATAGTATCATTTGAAAGTAACTGGGATGACTCTAATTTGCTTAGGCAACCAACAGCTTGGATTTAGGAAGTCTTAAAGAACATGGGTGAGAGGCCCCTATAGTAATCATTTAGATATTGAAAGGGGGTCTCTATTAGATGAGCAGTGACTTCTAGCCTGCAGAGCCTGGGTTTCTTTGATTGAGAAAACTTGCGTTTCTCCCCCCACCCCATGCTTCTGGTAGCAGGTTCATCTGGTAGCTACGGCTTTGAGAGGACAGTGATTTGAAACACCACTGGGGAAAAAAGAATGGACCACAGCTATGTAAGGCATCGAGCAACCCGTCAGGAGAGCTAGGCTTGCTGCTTGCTGTGGGTGACTCTGTCTGAGCCCTTTGATGCCTTTGAGTATTAGTTTCACTGTCTCCTCCATCTCTCTTCCACAGCCCCTGCCCCCCCTAACAATCATACAAACATACTTCGAGGGTACAAATGTGATCTCAGGTGCAGATTCTGCCAATAATAGACAAATTTTCATTTCCATAATCCTGGACTTGATCCAGGCATATGTTTAATTGTTTTCCTTTCTTAAGCTAAGACTTGCTGCCCAATAACATCTAGCACTTATTGGAGTACTGCTGTGTGCTGGGTACTATCCTAAGAATCTTCATAATGAAGATATAAGCTAGAAGCTTCATTTTACAGATGATGAAACAGAGGCATAGAAAGGACAACTGATAAGTGGCAGAGCCTGGATTTGAACCCACGCAACTTGGCTCCAGGAGTCAGCGTCTTAACCACTCCACTATGTTGCCCAATGAGACAGACTGAATTTAGAGTTGACAAGATACTTCTCAGAGTAACTGAGCCATACGTGGTGGGTCAAGCAGTGGCTGGAACCAGAAGTGTCATAACCACAGGCCTGGATTTTTTACTCTGAGTAGATGGTGAGGATGAGATGAGCTTCTGTAGCAAAGCCTTCTGAGGACGGGGATTGTTTTGGGAGAGGAAGACTACAGCTGTCTTCACAGAGGGATTTCTCCCTACCTCACTGCCTGAATTGGAGGGAGCATGCTTTTTTGATAAACTTACCAGGTTAAGTACAAGAGTCTTAGCATTAGCTTGGGGTGGTTCTGAAAGGTTCCAACCAGTTGTATGAGCTTTTTCAGATTCAAGATTGTGTGAGTGAGTGTGTGAGTGGGAAAAAGACTGAGACAGAGCAGTTGAAGAATGACCAGGGAGACTGTGGGGCACAAAAGATGAGTATGTGGTGATGGCTGATGGGGCCCATTTCTACCTCAGCACACAGTTTGGTTTCCTCAGGGAATTAAGGTGGTGTTCAATGGTTGGACCCACGAGTGCCCTTGATCCTCCTCTCCCACACAACTCCTCTGTCTTGGCTGTGGCCCCTCCCTCCCTAGGTTTGATATGGGCTCCCAAATGGCAATGATCATCTTAGCAGGAATGAATGGTTCTTGGCAAGCCTTCTACATCCCGTCTTCTGCAGGTGGCATTTATATTTTCTTGCCATTTCTTCTGCCTGACACGGAGTCCACTGTTGGCAGTGGGTGGTCTGGTTGGCTTTGGTTCTTCTTGGGCATGCCAACCAACCTCTAGGGAGTTTTGGTTTAAGAAAAAACAACAACCAGTGAACTAAAAAAACCTTTCATTGTCCAAACCAGAGAGCACATTGGTTTAACTCTGAACAACTCATGAACGGAAGGAAAGCCACCAGTCCAATTTAATTTTCTTACACGTAATGGGCTTTCACACTCAAGGGATCAGAGGACCAGTTTATGAAGTCATGAGCCCATGAAGTGTTTGGAATTTAGTTTTTGGGAGGAAACTTTTGAAGAATGAGTCTTGTATTGACTAAATGATCTAATTAGAACCAATTCTTTTAAAAGCAGGAATACTCCATTTATGAAATGAAAAATAAGCTCACTTTCTGTGAGGATCCTACTGACCTTTAATAACAGAGCGCTGCTTAGGAGTGGTAAGGTGCTTCTGCATGGAGCCGTTGGGAAAGTAATAAAATGCTGCCACATGGGGAGGCAGGAGGGTGGAAGGAATGGCTACATCCTGGAACTAATTTAGGAGATGGACTTGATGGAAGGCAAAGGCATGGGGAGAATTCTGACTGATCCACTCCTAAGTTTTTTGCTTAAAACCAACAAACTAAGCCTTCCTTCCTAGAAGTTACATGTGAACCAGAGGGCCTTGTCCCACAGAAATATCTCCTATAGTTTTTATTACCAACTCTTCATGCAGCCTCCTATAAATGGATTCCCCTTAAGCCCACTTTTCTCCTGAATGGCTCCAAAACTGGCCAGTGGGTGGTTAAAACCCCAAGGTTTCCTCACTCATCAGTGTTTCGCTCAGGCCAAAGCATTGTTTTTATAATGGGCATTTTCTCAAGTTATACAAGTTGTGTTATTAACCTCCAGGGTAGCAGGAGGGAATCATTAGGAGTTGGGTAATTAGTAAGGTTGTGAAAGCCAGACAATCAGAAGGCAGAATTGGACTGTCAAACTGAACATCTGATGAAATTCAGAGTTAATGTGGAGAAGTAATTGTTGCTATAGCAACCAATCCACACTCTCCCTTGAAATGGAAAATAAACAGAAAAGAAGTAAAATAATTCAAGTTGGTATCTGGGGAGAAGGTCTTTCTGTAGAACAGTGGAAGAAAACTCAGAGTTTGGATATTTTAGGATATGCCCAAACAATGGTAAAACCAAAGCAAAACACAACTCATTTTTGATTGTTCACTTCTATGTCTGTTTTTTCTAGGAATCTTTCAGGTCCATTCAATCTCACCTCACCAGTCTTTCTAGCTAATCATCTAAGTACTTAAAGTCCGTACCATACAGGTTAGCACTTGAATTATTTTGCAAGCATTAGTTGTATCCAACTGGATAGCAATTCCTCAAGGGCAAAAAATGTGTCTTAGGCTGCTTTTGCATTCCCTTTACAAAGCAAAATGCTTGGATAAGTCCTTCAGATAGCTAACATGAAAACATTTTCAGAAAAGACAGTGATATTGGTTCTATTTAAAGAAAGACAGCCTTTATTGAGAATTATGCAAAGAGAGGAAGTGGATGAGGGAAGAAGGTGAGGTCACTTGTGGCTTTAGGGTCAACACCAATTTGTGATCGAATTCTTATTGGGTACATAGCATGCAGATGCTCATCAAAAGAATGGTTAAGAATGTTCAACAGCAGAACTATTCATAATGGCTCCCGACTGGAACAACCCAAATGTCCATTGGCAGTAGAATGGATAAGTAAACCATGGTACTTTCACACGATGGAGGACTCTGGAGCAATGAGAATGCACAATCTTTAAGTACATGGAACATTCTCACACACATAATGTTGAGCTGATGAAGCCAGACCCAAATGAACATAGACTGCATGATTCCATTTTTATAAAATTAAAAATGGGCAAAACGGATTTATGATATTGGTTTTTAATAGGTTATCCTTGGGGAGAAGGTGAGAGACAGAATGAGGACATGGAGGTGCTTGTGGGGTGCTGGTAATCTGATTCTCAGTCGGGGTGCTGGTGTCCTGTTTATGAAGTAGGGATGACATTAGTCCTTCCCTCATAGAGTTGTTATGAGGATTAAAGGTGATCATTCACGGCATGCAGTAATTACTGAATAAAAGTTAACCTTTGTTATTGGAAGCCATCTAAGGAAGGAGCGACCGCTCTCTGGAAAGGCTCCCAGGAAGAATGAGCCTTGAACTGTTCCATAGGTCCAGGATTGGGGATGATACCCTGCTCCTCATTTCCATCTTTTATTGTTCCTGGCAGTGCTTGTCCCCACGTCTGACTTCCCCAAAGCTCTTATGGGCGTTCAAGGCTTCTATGTTTCATCCATAGCCTGCCCCTTCCTTCCCTGTTTTATGTTCCCTGGCACCCACCAACTGTTTGCAGTTCTCCCGGTTCTGCCCCCGTGCCCTTACTCACTCTTCTACCTGGGCCATCTTTTATTCCCAGCTTCACCCAGCATCTGCAGGGCCAGCCGCATGGGTAGGTGCTTTATGAAAAGTTGTCATTATACTGAAAACCAAGCTCTGCACCAGATGGACACACCCCCAGCGCTGTGGGCTGACTCAAACAGGGCAAAAGTTCTGTTCAGGGTTTGCGTTTTCCTGGTAGGCCTGGCGCGTCAAGGGGCATAGTTTTCCTTACCATTCTGGAGTCATCGGGCTTCTGGGTAAAATTGTCTGGCCAAGAGGCACACGCTTTTATTTTTTTCAGAAAGGAAACCCTTCCCAACTGCTGGAAAATAAGCTTTTGCTTAGTGACTAATAACATAAACACAGACAAGATTTCTGGGCTTATAAATAACCAGCCATGAAAGTGCCCAAGGGAAGTGGCCCTTTTTGCCAGAAGAATGGCTGCAAGTGTTCCTCTCACCTCTGTGATAGTGAGCTTACCTCAGGCAAGAAGCCTTGAGCCGAGGGTGCGGAAGTTGGTTATTCTTCAGTACGAATTCCCAAGGACTTATGGTTATACATTATAAATCCTAGACTATTCTGGAAAAATAATAGATGATCTCCAAGGTCCCTTCCTGAGCGAAAATCCTGTGATTCTGTAGCAGCTACATGTTTTAAAGAGGGAGGAAAGTCTTAGGTTTTTGTTTTGCCAGAGCTGCCTAAGAGGCAGATGAAGTCATGAGAATAGCTTCCATTTATTGTGCACTTGCCGAGACATCCAGCTGCACGTGAGACCCCTGAGCTCACTGAATCCCCTCCCGGCAACCAGGTGGGTGTATTGTTATTGGCCTCATTTGAGAAGGAGACTGAGGTTTAGGGAGGTTGAGACACGTGAATAATAGTCTAGTGGCTAAGAGCACAGAGTCTGCATTTGGACTACCTGGTCCCATCCTAGTTCTGTCTTCTACTTACTCTCTAGCTGCTGATAGTTATTTAGCTCACTGTACTCTTATCTGCAAAGCGAGGTTATCCTTAGAACCAAGGCCATAGGGTGTCATGTGGATTAAATGAGATGATTCATGCAAAATGCTTGTTAGCATAATGCCTAGCACATAGTAGGCCTTCAATAAATGCTGCTGTTATTAAGAAAGGACTCAAGAGGCTTCATGTATAACATCACAAACCCTCCTTGATGAATTATGGAAGCCCCAAATCCAAAACTGTTGTTCAGATTTAGCTAATCTAGGGGTATAATCATGGCCTTGACTTCAAGACTTGGGCAGCTTCCTGGGGCAGGGGTGAGGGTGGGGGCGTGGGGGGTGGTATCCCTGAGCCAGGCCTGGCCACTTGGATGGTGCTGTGACCTGCTGTCCACCAGCTCTGCCTGTAACAGTGAGGGGATGATTTTAATACTTAGATATCGTGTCATTCATCCAGTGTTTCCCAAACCGGTTCCTGGGAACATTAGTCCCTCTGGATGTTAGGAGGAATATTGAAATGGCCAAACCTGCAAAGCTCTGAGTTAAAGAAACCAGACTTTCCAAGATGGGTGTTGGAGTATTAGCATTTTTCAAATCTTTTACCTGTGTTTGACCATGGAATCCCTTTTTCTACGGCATGTCTTGCAAGACTAGTGCCCCACGGAATGTGCATTTGGAATGGTTCCCCACCTCCCTCCAAAGGCAATCAGTAGTGGGGGGAAGGCGGGAACAAAAACCGGGACCCCACTGAGTAGGATACTGTAGTGGCCCAGGCCTGAGAGCCTGGGTCAGGGGTGGCTGGGAGGTGAGACAAATGGACACATTCGGGATCTATGGTAGGGGTAGGACCAACAGGATTTAAGCATGGCGGCTGCGTTGACACATTGACCTCTGTTGAACTGGATTGCATTTATGTCTCCTTGGTGCCAAGTGAGCCGATTGGAAAGGTTAGAATCCTCCCTCTTTTGTCTGCATTAGGCAAGTGACCCACACCTTCTAATAATCACGGACTTGACCAGCAGTTTGGATCTCCTTTAAGGATGCACCAGACCCTTTGGTTTGTGAGGCTCCTTATTTATTTAACTGTCCAAGTGCTTTCCTCTTTCCTTCTTCCCCCATTTTTTAAAATTAGAAAATCCTCTGCCCTCTCCAGGGCACATGAGTCTTATCATTTTTGGAACCTGAGCCATTTCAGAGGCAGCTCTTCCAGTTTCTAAAGTTTATTCTTAATGAAAAGCGCACACAGGCTGAGATCCCTGGCAGGAGCTGACGCTGCAGGGTGTGCCGAGGCCAGCAGACGTGGAGCGGCCAATTCTATCTGGCTGTTCTCGCCCTCTTCCCACCCTCCTCCTTCCCCCTTATTTTATCAGAGAGGTTTGGCTGGACTTGAAGAATCCAAAAAGGAGCTGGAGAGGTCTGAGCTTCTAGCAGCCAGTGACAAGATGTGGACAGATAGGGGACCCAGGACTGGGGCAGGTTCCATATGACACACTCAGTTCCTCATTGAGTGTGTCTGGCTTGGTGCTAGACCCTGAGGGGCCACTAATTTTGATACCAACAATGATAGTTCACCTGATTGACTGTGGGCTGTAAACTCAGGCCTCATGCTAGGTATTTAACGCACCTGATATCAATAACTTCTCCCAACAGTTCTAGGAAGTAGTTACTAATGTTATTTGCATTTCATAGTTGACTGAACTGAGGCACAGAGAGGGCAAGCAATGCCCCAGTTACACAGCAAGTAAGAGGCAGATCCAAGATCCCTAATTAGGTGTGTCTGATTCCAAAACTAAAGTTTTTAGCACTTTCTCCTTGAGCTTGCTGGTCAGACAGAGGAAGCAGATGTATAAACCAACAAATAAATACCACGCAGTTTGAAAATGTTATGATGTTGGTATCCATTAGTACAGTGAGAGGCAGACAGGAGGCGATGAGGAAGGCTTTGAAGTACAATCTTGACTGATAAGTTGGAGTTCCCCTGGCAGGTAAGACAGGCAGGGGTAAAGTCAGAAGGAAGAGCAGGTGTGAAGGTTTCAGAGTTGAGAAACAGCAGTGTGTGTGCGTAATGTGTGGGTTTGTGTGTCTGTGTGTGTGATTGTGAGAAATTACAAACATTGGTGGGCAGAGAGGGCCTAAGGGGGAAGGTAGAAGCTGATGAGATGGAGGGGGTAGGCAGGGGTCCTTCAGGCAGGGTCTTTGGTACCCTACAAATGTTCTTGTACTGTATCATTTTGGGGGTGATGGATTTCAAAACCGGTATTTATATGGTCTTTGCTCCACAGGACATCTTATGTGAAGCCCAAAGTGTAAAAATTTAATGGCTTTGGTGGAGGTGGCACTGAGGACCTGGAGCCTTACCTTGGCCCTCTCTCCCTCCACCCCCATGCATCGGCCCCTGGGCATCTGTCTGGAACCCCAAGGACTTAGCAGAGAAGAGTTTGAACATCACTGCCAGAGAGTATCAGGGCTGGGGAGAGAGAACCATTTAAAAGTTGCAGGCATTTTAGAAAATGATTTCCGTGGGTGTGTCAGACTTGGAGAGGCTGAGGCTGGAGGCAGAGAAACCAACTTGAGGTGATGGCAGTGAGGGCATCCTGGCATGACACTGCCCCCATCTACCCAGGAAGCTAAGGACAAGCTGATTTCAGCCAGCTCTTGGAGAAGTTTTCTAGTCTAGTGGTTAAGTGCTTGTCTCTGGAGCCAAGCTGCCTAGATTTGAATCTGATTACAGGCTGTGCAAGTATCTTGAAGAACTTTATACCTCGATTTCCTCATCTGTCAAATGATAAAATTAGGAATATTTCCCTCATAGTTTATTGTAGAGTTTAAATGAATTAGTACATGTAAGCTACTCAAAATCTTACATGAAGGGAGTGGATGTAGCTCAAGTAGTTGAGTGCCTGCTTCTCATGTACGAGGTCCCGTGTTTGATCCCCGGTACCTACTAACAGCAAACAAACAAATGAAAAAACCAACTCTCTTTGGGGAGTGCATGTAGCTCAGTGGTTGAGTACCTGCTCCCCATGTACGAAGTCCTGGGTTCATTCCCTGGTACCTCCTTAAAAACAAAACAAAACCTTACATGAGCCTGATGCATAGTAGGTGCTATATAATTATTTACTATTACTGTTCAAAGTGTATTTATTCAGTTTTGAGTTCACTCATTTAATAAAATAACTATTAATTGAGTCCTTACTGTATGCCGTGTACTGTTCTTGGTGCTGGGGATACATCATTTAATGGAATGGACCACGTCCCGCATTTACATTCTAGTGGGGGAGACAAAATACAAACAGACACAGACTGGATGAGTCATAGTGCTCAGAGGCATCTGAGGACCCTCTAGGAGTCTGTGGGCCATGTGAGGAGCTTCAGGTCTTATTTGGGCAGTCTCAAAGGTTATGAGCAAAGAGGGGACATGATCAGTCACCCCCTACTGGGGTCAAAGTAGCTTTGCTGGTTGGAGGATGTAGCCCACATCAAATGGTTATGAAGTGGTCAAGTTTCCCATCTAAGGAGAGTTCTTCTGGCGGGAAGGGGTTATGATAAATGCTCCTGGTAAAAGGAGCGGGTCCTCAAAATAGAGAGCCACGTTTCCCGTAATGTCACGAAGGCGTGTCCATCACAAAAATATCGGCATCACTGCCCACCTGGCTGGAAAGCTTGTCCAGCCCCTCCTGATCTTGAATGGCCTGGTTTGTGTCCTGGCCGGTAGCTGTTTGCTCCCTGCTCGGCGACATCTCCGTCGTCCTCGCGCGCACTCTCTGTGGTCACAAGTGAGCTGGTTGGGAAAACTGGGTGTTTGTTTATTGCTGTTTCTCCCCACAGTGTTTGAGAACAAAGATAAGATTGTGATCATCATGGAGTATGCGAGCAAAGGGGAGCTGTACGATTACATCAGCGAGCGGAGACGCCTCAGCGAGAGGGAGACCAGACACTTCTTCAGACAGATTGTCTCTGCTGTGCATTATTGTCACAAGGTAGGGGCCAGACACGCCAGCGGCTTTGGCTGCAGGTGGTTTTCATGGTACAACATGAATCCGTTTGTATGTAAAAGCGATACTTGTCCATTGTAGTATGTAGAGAGAATTTATAACATCGAAAGAAGAACGTTGCCATGCCCATCATTCCAGAATCTAGGGAAAACCCACTATTGACGTTTTTGCTTGTTTCCTTCCTGGCTTCCTCCTCTTTCTCGTATTCATTTTAATTTCAACTTTTTATTTTGAATGATTTTAGACTTAAGGGAAAGTACAGAGAGTTCCCATATACCTACCAATTCCCCAGTTTCCTCTAATGTTACCATCTTACATTACTATGGCACATTTTTCAAAACCAAGACACAGACCTCGGTATATTACTATTAACGAGACTTCAGATTTTAGTTGGATTTCACCAGGTTTTCCACAAATGATCCTGTTCTGTTCCAGATTCCAATTCCAGAGTAACACATTGCATTTATTTCTATGTATTTATTTCTTGCTCTTTTCACTTAGTATTTGAATCTAAAGTTTTCTGTGTTATTAAACATTTTCTTTAGAGATCATGTTATTGTGTTGTGATTGTTGGACATTTAGGCTGTTTCCAATTTCTGGTTATTCGAAATAGCAATCAACATCTTTATACATAAATATTTTCCTCTATTTGAATCATTTACTTGAGAGGTTTCAGAAAGGGAATTACTGGATCAAAGGGTCTGAGCCTTTGTATACTCTTTGTACCTTTCCTTGCATAGGTGCCACATGCATAGTTTACCTACATACACATGCATTTTACTGCAATGCACCTTATGGGGTGTGCTCATAATATAGTCACAGCATAGATACCCTGGTTTCTGGAGAAGGAAATGAAATGCACAGATAATTCCAAGTCATAACAATGGTCATTATTGTTAGTAATCATTTTTAGCCATTATTTTTTATCTCATTCAGACTTTTCCCCAAGTCGTTCATCTTGAGGACAGTAGTATCTTGAATCCAACATGGCATCCAAAATAGAGTCAATTTCTTCATACAGATGATTCCAACATGGGGCATTCTGGTAGTTAAAGATCCTGGTTGAAAGTGGCTCCATAATAATTGCCAGTAATTCCAGGACTATGTATTATTCAAAACCCTTAACCTATGTGAACATCATTTGACTCTTCTGTGATGACTCAAAAGGCACTGATGATTCAGGTTATATAATACGTATTTTATCATCAAGTATCATTGTCAAGCACTGTAGACCATATTCTCATTATTTGAAGTGTGTGAACATTTGGGTTCTGTATGAACGGGCCTTTTTGAAAACCAAGAAGGCAAAAATGTAAGCCAAACTGCTCCCAGTATTTAAAACTAAACAAAGCCAGGTGCCTTGTGTTCCTTATCATTCCTCCAAGAGGATAGTTTGGTTTGTGCATTTCTGAATTTAAAACATATCCTTGAAGGCTTGGGTTAGAAAACGAGTGGTGGGAATCCATGTTTTTATCTCTCTCTTCAATCAGTGCTTTGGGAAATAGTGGGAACTGTCACACGGAAAGGAAAATAAACAGTAAAGAACTGAGTATAAACATGCAGATTCTGCACTAAAGAAACCTTGAGTGAATACGAAGGATTTCTAGCCAGTTGGTTTGCTCAAAAGAACAGTTTTTTAAAAATATATGTATTTTAAAAGATGCTTGGAATACACAAATGTTACACAAAAATTGTAGGGATTCCCACGTTCCCCACCTCCCACACCTCCCACAACCTCCCACATAAACTTTTTTCATCAGTGTGGCACACATCACCTGCAATGGATATACACATCCTGGGGCTTTGCCACTAAGCATGGACCATAGTTCACATTGAAGACCACACTCTCTCCCACACGGTTCTGCATGTTATATGCTGATGTAAAATGGCTTATATCTATTATTGTAATGTCACTCAGGATAATTCCCAAGTCCCCAAAAAGCCCCTGTATTATAACTGCTTTTCCCTCTCCCTGCCCCGAAAGCATCCAGTGGCCACTGGCTCCACCTCAATGTTGTAATTCCTTCCATTGCTTGAATCACAATATGTCTACAACAGAATACCAGTAAGTCCACTCCAGTCCATAGCTCTTCCCCCAATCCTGAGGAGTTTGGGATGGTGATATCTACTCCACCTCCAAGTGAGAGGGGCCTTATATCCCATAGATATGGTGGATGGGTTTATCCTACCTGCAGCTGTAGACTCTCTCCATTCCCTGGGATGGCCGTTGTCCATCATTGTCTCCTCACCAGGTGACTTGGGTGAGTCCACTGAGCTGTAGAGTAGGAGTTGCAGCTCCACCGAGATTCCAGGCACAGCTGGCACATGGGCAGGCCAAAGGCTCCAGGCTCTGGAAGTACACCTACAAACTCCAGCACCACATATAGGTTTGAATAGAAGGGACTGATGGACCATGTGCAGGGAGGACTTATTTGAGTCCAACTCTGTCACTCGCAGGAGCACAGATTCCAAAGTAGAGCCCACTGATAAGACAGCAATCTCTGGAGCTCTCCCCCCTTATATAAAAAGAACAGTTTTAATTGCAAACGTAATTTACACCAAATGATGCTTAAAACCTACTTCTAGCTATTTATCCACTTATCTCCAAAGAGCTGGTTCTTTCAGTCCCACCTGTCTTCCCATGTCCCCCCCCCCCATAAAAAGATAATTGGGTTTTAAAACAATCAAGTACACCAGTATTGCTGTGTAGACCAATGGCTTGTTGTTTGGAGCCTCCTTTCACCCTTCTGCGGCTCTCTGCTCACTGCAGCTCAGTTTCCAGCCTTACCAGTGTTTGCCTAAATGGAAAGGTCACACTGAGACAGCACCCTGCTTTGGTCTGGCCAGTGGCTTTGTGCTCTGCAGCCTGCACCACTCCTCACCTTTCACTCTGCTCCAAGCCCTGCCTGGCTGAGAGGCACTTTCAGAGTCCTGCCTCCCTGGGCTTAGGATATGGCCTTGGTGGTACCAGCCTCACACCACTCACCCCCTGCCCCCAGGTTATCCTCTGGATGGTTTTGGATCCGTTTCATGAGTCAGAATAGATGGGCCAGTCCCCTTTCCAGTATAGAGGAGGCAGGCAGGCAGGCAGACAGACAGACAAGCAAGGCCTGTGAGCCCCACATTCCGAGGCCCCAGCCGAGCAAGCGGCTTCTTCCTTGGGAATCACGTCATAGACAGACATTGTTTGCCACTGACTGGGACTATATTGCTTTCACACAGTGGAATTACATTCCAACCAAGAATCCCCCTGCTGTTTTACAGGCTCTGGGGGAGAATGGATTCCAGTCATTTTTCCCTTCACCGCATAGCAAGTGACTAATGCTCTCCTGTCACTGGTCCCTAGTCGCTGGCGGGCAGCGTCCTGACAGTTGGAGCAGCCCTGAAGGATGGAGGCGAAGACCACCAGGCTGGCGCATTTCTTTCCGTCTATCAGAAGCTTCCCTTTGCGCACCCTCCTCCTCCCTCTTTCTTGCTCCCTCATCCCAGACGCTCCCATTTAATCCCTTCCCTGTCTTCTCATTTCAGAACGGTGTGGTCCACAGGGACTTGAAGTTGGAAAATATACTGCTTGATGACAACTGCAATATTAAGGTAAAGCTCTTGCCTGGTTGATCGCTGAGCAGGGCTTGGGTATTGTAGCTGCCTGGGGGCTTAACCCGTTCCAACCTGCAGCCTGGAAATAAGGCAGCCCCTTCCATCCCCGACAGGCGGGTGGGGGAGCTGCTTGGCTTGAGCCCTCCGTTCAGTTCAGGCAACTCAACTCAGCAAGCATTTATCAGTCTCCGACTGCATCCTCCAGAGAGAAGACTAAGATCCAGTCTGCCCTCAGGAATCACCACTCTAAAAATACATATAACAACTTACATATTGTGGGCTGTACAGACTTTGCCTGATATCATTTAAAATCAATCTTCGCAGCCACCATATGAGATAGATACTATCACTGACATCATTTCACAGATAGGGAAACTGAGGCACAGAGAAGTTAAGTAACTTGCCTGAGGTAACACTGTGGTAAGTAGTGGAGCTGAGATTTGAATCGGTGTCTGGTATCACTCATGAGCCCGAGTTCAAACCACCTTGCTCGATTTGCTCGCAGGGCTCCATATGATTTTTGAGTTGGAATTCTTTCCTCGGCCACTTCTCTGTCATCCCTCTACTCCCATGTCTCCGACTTCTTCCGCACATCCCCGCGCCCGCTCCACTCCCCTTGAAACCAGACGTAGACCTGGGAAGCTCACTGAAACGATGATGGTTTTTGCTGTTGGGAAATAGCATCCCGTCAAGTGATGGAGTTTACTTTTATGGAGACTATTATTGCTGGCTGCTGCTGCAACTGGAGAAAGTTTTCCTGGCCGAAAGGGTTCAAGTGCCTCCCACGGAGCACTCTGAATGTCCTTTTGATCATGCCTGCAAAATAAGCAAATACAGATTCAAAATAAACGGAGCTCACCGCACGGGTTTCATTATGAAATGGCCTCAGTACTCCCAGCACCGGGGGAACCCTCCAGTGGGCCTCTGGTGACGTGAGTGGCTCATCCCCGGCCCCGGACAAAGCCTGGGAACGACCTTGCATCGTCCTCTGTTTTTGCTGTTGTTGCCATCAGTCGTGGGATACGTTGCAGGGAGACTGTTCCCTGGCTCAGAAGGATGGAGTTGCTTTAGTGTCTGAATTCTGTTTGATTATGGTGGCAACTTTTAGTCACCGTCGTCCTGTCTGTGTTCCAGTGACCTCACCTTGCAGAGGGGTTGACCGTGGTCATGGATTTAGGTGTAGTCAATGGAGCAAGTAGGAAGTGGTTGGTCACAGCAGTTCTCCCTGGGAACAGAAGGTGAAATCCTAGGGGCTCTCCATTGCTGGCCAAGTGGCTGAGTTATTCTAGTAGGAGCACTGGCTGTTGAATTAGAGAATTCTGGGCTGTGAGGCTTACTAGCTGTTGACATTGGAAAGCCACTTAATCCTGTTTCCTCACCTGTAAAATGGGGTAATGGTAGTACCCACAGGCTTGTTTTGAGGATTAAATGAGAGCCTCTTTGTTTAGCTTGATAAACTGCTAAGCACTGTGCAAATGAGTCAAGGTTAAGAGAAATGGTTTTGGCCTGGGTTTGAATTGCATCCCTGCCCCTTACTCACTTGAGGATTATGGGCCAATTACCTCACCCATCTAGACCTCAGTTTCCACCTCTATCAAATAAAAATGCCAATTCCTGTTTCTGGGGATTGTTGTTTATTTGCTAATTCTTCCAGTGAGAACTCTGATGTGCCGTGACGAATGTGAGGCTTTTGGACAATGCTATAGACAAGGCAAGTAGCACTGGGCCTGGCTCGTAGTAAGCCTACGATAAAGAATAACAGTTAGTATGTGAGGAGCCTGCTTCAATGGCTGGGAGGGAACCCAGTGGCGTCAGCTGCTCTGAAGGGGTCTGGGCTCTGGGGACTAGTGGTCAGGCCATGGTCCTGGTCTTAGAATGTGATGACACATTCTAAGGATCTGTGTCATCGACCCTGGTGCCTTTCTCTTCAGATTCTTCCTGCCACCTGCTGCCGAGCTCTGAAAACTAAATGCAGTCTTTACAAGGCCTGGAATGTGGGCCTCTCGCCTGGGGATTGGGTTTTGTGGGACAGAGTGACCTCTTGGTCCCATGATGTAGTCCCAGAAGTGATAAGGCACATAGCTTCCTACAGGGTCATAGAATTCCTCGGTGGAGGAGAAGAATAGTTAGAATTCTGAAAGCCATTGTGCAGGGAACAATGAGACAGGAGCCTAGGAGAATGGCTTATTTGCATAAGGAATGGGGCAATGATGTGGGGGACAACAGCTCCCCAGGACCAGGTACTTCAACCGAGGATCCCAGTCCATCATGTAGGGAAATAGCTCGCACAGAAAACATTCTAAAAACTAAGGTTTTAGCCCTATCTTTTCCCTTGGCTTTTCCTTCAGAATTTCTACCCCTGGCATTCATTCCCCAAGAAGAAACACACACATGCACACACCAAATAGAAACCAAACCTTCCCATTCTTTTTTGTTTCCTTCTCCTTCTTTGAACCTAAAATTCTTCCTTCTATTTGTCCAGGGAATGCTGCTGGGATCTGAGAATCCTAGAGCTTGCCAGTACTCTGAGGGTCATTTTCCAGTCCCTCGTTTTAATGATTATGGCCCAGAAAGTCTAAGTGATGTGTCCAAGACCACATGGTGAATCAGTCAAAGACTCTATGGCTGTGCCTTGTTTCCCCAGATTGGAGGAAAGTACTCAGCACACATGGGTTCTTAAGGGAGGTTTGTTTTTGCAGCAAAGGAATGAAGAACCAGGATTAGAACTCACATTTTTAACTTCCAGGCAACTTCTCTTTTCATCATCTCACATCCACTTCCAAGGTTTTTTAAAATACTTTTCAGCTGGTGTTGATTTGTCTTCCGGCTGGATAGTCTCCGCTCCTCCTGACTCAGCATTGCTGAGAACATATTTAGAAAGGGCACTTGCTGACAAAGGCAAGCAAACACATGGCCACAAGCTGGCCCCCAGGTTCCAGAGAGCCTATGTCTCCAGTGCCGGGACCAGGGGAGCTACTGACACTGATGACCTTTTACCAACCAATGGGCCAGGCAACGAGGGTCTGGCTTGGAGCCCCCTCTGGTGCCTCTCTGGATGTGGCACCACCTTGCACCTTTAAAGCATGGAAGGCTTTTTGTCTGGGAAACCTATAAAAATGCTGCTGGTATAAACTTTTCACAAGTCACTGCAGTTGTAGGGTGAGCCATGTAGCTCACTCCTCTCCCTTTTGCTGTCCAACGTTGGATTGCAGTGAGCACATCTGGCATTGGAAATTATTTATCTGGCCACTGTGAGAGGGTGTGGCTTCTAAAAATATTCACAGAGCCGGTTGGCAGAAAGAATGAGAGCAATGTGCTTCTTTGGGTTGCATTCTGTACTCTGTGGAAGCATGTCTACTAAAATAGACACCCAGCACAGAGCATTAATTTGCAATTAATAAAATCGGCCAGATTCACATCCTACTCTCTGGGAGAATGGAATGCCGACAATTCCCATAGAAGGCTCCTGTAAAAATGCCTTACAGTGAGAAGAGGTCCAGGCACCAGGGTCAGCTGACCTCCTCCAAAGAGGGCTGGGAATTTGGCGAGCTCCCAGGACTCAGAGTAGAGGGGCATGGGGGAAATGACCTATTGCCCTCGGTGACAATGGAAACACGGCTGTTGTGGATACGAAAAGAAGCTTTGAATGGCCAGGGCCAAAGAGAGAGAGCAACTTATGGGGCTCAACAAGACCAAGTGGGGCAGCTCGGCATCATGGGCCTCTGGGCTTTGATCATATGAATGTGAGAACTCTGCATTCAGGCACTGATGAATCCATTCATTTCTTCATTTCTTCCTGTGTATATGTATGTATATGTATGTGTATATATGTATATATGTGTATGTGTGAATGTATGTATGTGTATATATATATATTTCATGCATGCTTTCATTAACTCACCCATGCCTGCATACACTCATTCAGCAATTGAACATCTCCTATGGGCAGTACTTACTCAATCAAAAATATTTACTAAGTCCCTCATCTGTGCTTGGCCTCGAGCTAGGTGGTAGAGATTTAATAGTGAACCAGCTTGCCGGGCCCCTGTCCTCTGGGAGATCAGAACCTAGCAGTTGTTAACTGGCAGTTAAACAAGCTGTGAGGGTACAGAAGTGATCAAGGTAGACAGGGTGGACTTAGAATTCCAGTTAGGGAGACAAGCAATAAACAAATACTGAATGTAATTGCCCAGCACTGAGAAAACCCATGCAGGTGAGGCTGGAGAACGGCAGGTGCTATTTTAGGTAGGGTGGTCAGGTAAGGCCTTGCAAAGGACTCATCCAACCCACCAAGCCCCCTGGCCTCTGGCCTGGAATGCCCTTCCTACTCTTCTCTGCTTGCCCTGCCTTTGGTTCTGAGCTTCTTCTAGGAAGCCTGCCTCAGTCCTCATCCCTTGACTGGGCCAGGTGGCCCTGCCAGGTGTTCCATGGCACCCATGTGGAATCATGAGCAGGAAGTGGTAGGACAGCACAGCTGGGTGGACCAGAGAGCCTTCATGGAAGAAGTGGTGGCTAAACTGGGTTTTGACAGAAAGGAATGTGATGATGGTATTTTAGGGGAAGGAACTGCAAGCATGGGGACAGGCATGGACTCTGGAAAAGAAGTGACATTTATTGAGCTCCTTTTGGGAGCCAGAGCCCTGTACCACAAGCCTTTTTTGTTTGGTCCTCAAAATGTCTCCGTGGAGGTGGGTCTGGTTACCCCCATTTTCCGGATGAGGAGGCTCCCACAGCTCACATGTGATGGGGCTGGGTACAGACTCTAAAGACCAGCACCTGATAAATTCCACCCTCTCCTGCTACCACCTGAATTTGTCCTAAACTCAAGAGAGAGTCCTCGCTTCGGCCAGCCTTACCTAGCTAGTAGGCAGGCTTGCAGACAGGTGTCCCTGGGAGAGGTGATCCCAGTGCTGGTGGTGGCTGATGGCCAGGTCCTGGAGCAGCTGCGTGGGATGGCAGAGCTGTGTGTGCAATGCCTGGGACCGGTTGCTGTTCAGCTTCTTCTGAGAGGCTGCTTCTGGGATGCTCCCTCAGTTAAGAGTTTCCCTAGATTGCTCCGGGTTGGTGACTTCGAGTCTCTCCAGAGAGGCAGTGTGAGCTTAGATCTTCTGAAGATGAGAGCGGACCCCATTCACTTCTGCTCATTGTTCCACTCCCTACCTTCACTTCCTGACAATTCATAAATGAGGCTGCCAAGGGTAAAGTCACAGCAATTAACTCTAGGACCGGAAAGGAGCTATGGAGTGTGTCTTCCTTGATGGAATTGATGTCTTCCTGAGAGTTGAGCAGAAAGCCCATTTCCTCATCAGCCACCAATGGAGCAATACGTCCTTTATTTAGACCTTTATAGCCAAAAGATCTTCACCAGAATCTCCGGCAGGCCACTTAACTGTTCTGTGCCTCAGTTTCCTCACCTGAAAAATGGGATAATAATAGTACCCATCTCATAGGGCTGTTGTGCAGATTTAAGAGGTTAGTATATGAAAAGTGCTTGGCATGTAGCAATGCTGCTATTATGATTCGTATTATTATCTCATTTAATCTGACTTTAGGTCTCACAACACCGTGTGGTTGGTGCTATTGCAATTCCATTTTCCAACAGAGAAAACTGAGACTCAGAGATATTAAAGTAGTAAGAGCTAGCATTTATTGAAAGCCTACTATGTGCTAGGGATGGTTTTAAGTACTTTCCGTGCATTGATTCATTCCATTCTTATCAGCCCTTCGAGGTAGCTTAAATTATTATCAAGTCCATTTTACAGATGAAGAAACCCAGGCTCAAAGTGGCTAATGAGTAAACAAGTCCCCTGGGGATCTTATTAAAATGCAGATTCTGATGCAGTGGGCCTGGGCTGGGGCCTGAGATTCTGTGTGTCTAACATGCTCCCAGGTGACTTTGAAAGAGATGAAATGATGCTCCTAAGGTTAGATGGCTGGTCAGAGGTAAGGCCGGGTTTGAGCTCAAGTCCTCCAGCCCTACATCCCTTACTCTCCCAGTCACACGGTGCAGCCTCTCACGCTGGAGATGCTTACCTCCAAGACAGATGATTATAGTTTCTCTGGACTCTTTAGTGGGCAGTGGATCTGAGTGCTTTCAACCCTAAGTGTGTCTGGTCTAGTAAACAATCGTTAAGTCAGCCAAACTGGCTGTAATTTGCAGTCTGCCAGGTACCCAGGACCTTTCCAGGGGCTTCCCGTGCATGTTCACCAACCCTCACAACACCTTTATGAGGTGGGTTTAATATTATTCCCATTTTTCAGATGGAGAAATTGACCTGCTTGTCAGATCCCACCACTCACCTTGTAGTGGGAAGGCCCTGGTCAACCCCAGGTTCTCCTGGCTCCAAAGCCTCTATCTGTCCAGTGTACCCCACCATCTCTTAGACACTCTAAATGACCATTAGAGCTTTGCCTAGTATATCACTGTCATCAGCATCCTTTTCCATTGGTTAAGCACCAACAAGCTTTTTCATCGGGCGACCTTATATTATTCATGGTGACCCTCTGTTAATCCTTCTGAATTTCCTAAAGGATTAGGAAATCCCTTCCCAATTTACCTTTCTCAGATTTTCATCCAGCAGGGCACAGCTTTAGAAAGGTTTCATGACAACAAATACTCCAAAAATTAAGGACACCTGAGTTGACTTCCCAGACTCCTTTTCTGAGTCAAGACTGAACTGAACAGTGCAGTACAGATGGGGGGCTTTGAACCCATACGTGGCAGGGGAACAATCCGCCATCAGTGGAAATGCAAACCACGTACCTTTCAACAAAGGTTCCCAGCGGCATCAGTAAAGTGCTGCTTGAAAAGCAAAGCCTGGTTGCCTTGCCGGAGAGTCACCCTCAGTGCCCAGCTGCTGTTCATTGCAGAGAAGTTGCAGGAGTCGAAACCCTCAGGCTGTGTACTTGTGTTTCATGGTCCTCCCCCCTGACCTTCGGCCGACTTCAGTCCTCTAGCCTTCAGCTGTTCTATGTACAGACCGAGGGGCTGCATTAGGTCATCTCTTGGGACTTTTTCAGGTTGAAGCCAATTCTGGGATTTGATTATTTTTGTTTTATTATGTTTAAATCAGTATTTCCCAAATTTCAGCTTTTCTTCATGTTTTTGCCTTTTTCTAGTATCCTCTGTACTATTATACTTAATTTTTTTACTTAATTCAATACACTCTTTAGAGTTATATTTATTTGAAAAAGAAGCCTTATGTAATTACTTTAAATGGAAAACCAGTGCAACTTGCCATGAATAGAAGATAATCACAAAAATAAATATAATGGAAACCAAACAGGGTTATTAAGTTCTAGCACGGTGCTGGTTGCTGCTGCAGGCTCTGAAGCCCAAGGCCTGCTCTCTTTGTTAAATATAGAGATGCTGAAGACATATCAGAGCCCGACTAAAAACTTCCCCTTGACTTAATCCAAAGGACAGAAAGAGAATGAGAATAGATGAGTCTCTCAAGCTGTCTAGTCCCGTAACTATTTGGCACCTAAAACTATCTCTTATTCCTTCACTGTTGAAGAGTCCCTGATGTTGGAGTAAATCCTGTTTCCAGTATCCTGAAGTTAATGAAGTTGACTATCTGGATTTAAAGGCGGGAAGCAAATATTTCTTGACCTCCAACTCAATGCCAATTCCTTTTCTAAGCATTTTACACACCTTATGTTATTTAATCTTCAGTGACCCCATGGCAGTAGGTTCTAGT
Organism: Tolypeutes matacus; assembly: GCA_026826555.1. Classification (NCBI taxonomy): domain Eukaryota; kingdom Metazoa; phylum Chordata; class Mammalia; order Cingulata; family Chlamyphoridae; genus Tolypeutes; species Tolypeutes matacus. Next base: position 2,875,617 of record JAKSZT010054303.1, on the reverse strand, counting down.
CACACCCCCATTTTACAGATGGGGAAATTGATGCTTCTGATTGGAATCAGTGGCCATTTCCCCTGATATTCTCAACAGCCAACATAGCTCCATCCCGTATGAAATCTTAGAGCTGAAGCACAAGTTTGAATGGGTCCAGGTTTGAGAACTGTGCATGTGTGTATATGTTGATTAATGCTGCTTTTCTGTGGAAGTGCCAAGAACATGGGCTAATCTAGATGTCTATTAATCTTGTCTTAGCAGCAGTGACAGTTTTACTGGGTGAGGCTGATACACATCAGTCGGGGAGGGTAGGGGTGGGCCAGAACATAAGCACGCTGCACCAGGACGGACCCAAAGAACGCAGGAATGCCCGGACTTGGAGCGTGCTGGTGTGAATACGCCTCGTGTGCATGTGTACGCGTGGGCAGAATGCCCCCTGTGCTTGTGCGCAAGTGTGTGTCTGTGTGCAGGCATTTGCACGAGGAGGCTGTGGGAGCCTCTCACACGTGTGAATCCAGAAGCTGGCACAGTGCCCCCTGCTGCTGCAGACCTTGCTGGGCGCGACGGGAATGTGTTTCGCTCACGGTGTGGGGTCGGCCCCTGCCTTAGCTGCAGCCAGAGGGAGGACGAACCTGGGCGACTTTGCTGGACGTTCCAGGGCCGAAGCCATTCCCTTCCTGATCTGATTGATGGGGCACACATCATAAAGCTTCCGGCCTGCTTCCTGCAAACGAATCAGGGGCCTTGATAAGAAAGTGGAATTCAAGGCAATTAAGTGCAATCTGAGCCCTGAGAATACGTTTTCCGAGGGCAGTTGCCCACCAGCTGCTTTCAATGACATTCCATTCATTCAGGGATGACTTTTACAAAATATGCTTATTTGGGGGGCTGCCTTCAAAAGGGCCTTCAGTGGCGTGCGGGCTGGGCTGCTCACAGGGCATGTGAACCGTCCTGCCTATTTATTAGTTCAAACGGGAATCTGCTCGGGGAAGGGTGAAAACCCACAGTGGCCCAGCTTATGGGGCTGGCTTAGACCAGGGAGAACGGTCCAGATAACCCAGGGGCAGTGCTGGGCCGTGCTTTGAAGCTTTAGAGACACAGGGCTTTGCAACACCACTTATTAATTACATCTCCGTGGATGAGTAATCTAATTGCCTCAAACCTCAGTTTTTTCACCTATAAAATGGTTTTTTTGATAGGATTAAATTAGAGGATCTAAAGTACTTAGAACCGTGCCTGATAATTGGAAAGTGTTCAATAAGTGGTAACTAAGTTTACTGATGTTATTACTATTATTATTACTATTATTGTTTTGCCTCACCTATTGGTTATCTTGTGCTTTTCCAAATATAATGCCTGTTCCAGCGACAGGTTCTTGAGTGGGGACAGGTGCTAAACAGTGATGACACAAAGACGAGGAAGATGTGGAACCTGCCTCAGGGATTCACAGTCTGTTAGGGAAGGAGAATATGTACATATAAAACAAAGGAGCAAATGGGGAAAAGTGCTTCAAAGGAGGAGGGGAATGGCTGCACACTAAAACAATCCAGGTTAGGGAAGTGGCTGTGGCTCAATCAGTAGGGCTCCCGTTTACCATATGGGAGGCCCCAGGTTCGGTTCTCGGGGCCCGCCCGCACGGCGTGGTTGGCTGACCCAGCGAGCACAAGCAGCAAGGGGGGGATAAATGAATAAATAAATAAAATCTTTAAAACAAACAAACAAACAAACAAAAAAAAACAATCCAGGTTAGATAAAAAACTTTGTGTACTATATGAAGGTTAGAACTTTCCCACTCATGGTCTCGTCCTGATTGGGTCCCTTTCCCCTCATTATTCTCACAATAACTCTATGAGCTAGAACAGGGCAGGGATCATGAATTCCAGGGCAGGGATTGTGGATGGGTAAACTGAGGCTCAGAGTAGCTAAGTGACTTGCTCGAGGTCACACAGGTGGCAGGTGGCAGAGTTTGGGCTGACATATGATGACCCTAAAACCCATGCTCTGAATCCGTATTATCTTGGGTCCCAAGGCGGGCAGAACACAGTTCCAGGCAGAATGTGGGTGGATAAAAAGGTATCGTCACTTGCCTAGGTCGGGATTTTCCCAAGTGCGACATGGATGCAATGTGATTTGGGGTGGCACACCGACGGAGAAGTTTTAAATTAATAGGTATACACTTTCATGTCCCTCAGAGGCATTGAGTCCATGATTTTGGGACTGTGATTTCTCAGGGCTGGTTTAAAATGAAGTTAAAATAGAGAGACCATGTAAAGAGCACTGCTAAGGGAGTGGCCGTGCATGTAGTATGCCGATACGGCAGAACGCCTTGTGGTGGGATGCCCAGGAGCAGTGGGGAAACGCTGGCCCGGCTGTGTTGAATGGCCCTTTATGGAGGCCGAGGACTGGAGAGAAGTGCCCGCCCAGCTGGCAGAGCCACCCAGGTGCCCTCAGCTGCTGTCTGTGCCCTGTGCTGTGAGTTCATCGGATGCTAACATGCCTCCCTGGGGCTTGCTTCTCTTTGCAGATTGCTGACTTTGGGCTTTCCAACCTGTACCAGAAGGATAAGTTCTTGCAAACGTTTTGTGGGAGTCCACTCTACGCATCTCCTGAAATTGTCAATGGGAGACCTTACCGAGGGCCAGAGGTGAGCAGGGGGCCGTGTGTGTGTGTGTGTGTGTGTGTGTGTGTTTGCGGGAAAGAAGAGGAGGGAGGGAGGAATAGGAGGGAGAGAAGTCAAGGACTGGATCCTGGAAACACTTACAAAACAAAGCTCCCCAAAAGCAAGCAAACAAAGAAAACATTTCCTTGTATGATTATGAAAGCTGTACATGTACTTGGGAGAAAATTCAGAAAACCCAGAAAAGCCTCTAAAGGAGAAAATAAAAGTTACCTGCATACCCCCAAGGAGATAACCACTTTTAACATTTTTGTGACCTCTCTTTAGACTTTCCTCCAGCATAGAGCTTGGCATTTAAAAACAATTGAGATCATTACATATATATTTATATATGTGTGTGTGTCTATATATATATCTTGCCTTTTATTAACTTAACATTATATTGTGATAGTTTCTCAATTCATAATTATTTTAAAACATGAATTCTAATGACTACATAATGTTTTATTGTATGTCTATACCCTAATTTAATTTAATCACTTCCCTAGATTTGGACATTCAGGTTGTTGTCAGTTTTTCCTTATTGTATCAAAACAGACAAAACAAAAAGCAAACAAAATTCCCTCCCCCAAACATCAGTGAATATCTCTTTTGCATGCATTTTTGACAGCATATATTTTTGACTAAGGATATACATTTTAATTGCATCTTCTAATTCAGAGAAATGTATTTCCCTACATGCCCAACACTTTCAGAACCATATAAGACATGTGTATGTGAAACTATTATTTTGAAAATGGGAGCGTTTCAGAGTGATTATGCTCCTTTAAAAAAATGGTTCTTTGCAGAAAAATCCGTCTACTCAGTATCCTTTAAATAGCAGCTGCTCGGTGTGTTGAAATGTTTTCTTACAAATATTTATCTGTTTGAGAGTTTTTGGGGGCAGGGCTGGAGGGTGAAGTGAAGAATGCCAAGAGCGGCTACCAATTACAGTGAAGGGAAAGTCTTTCTAAAATAAGAATGTAAGGGAGGAGCATAGGATTCAATTTACAACATTGTAGAAACTTGATGCTGTAAGTTTATGGTAGATAATGAGTGTGTCTTTGATCTTGGGCGATCTGTTTCCAAGGTTACAAGCTGGCAGCCTGTGATTTGGCTAGCAAACATGTTTTATTTGGCCACATTAGTTTTTTCTTTAAAAATGGAGCAAATGTTTAATAATTGGGAGGTTTCCCATAAAAGTCTGGTTTCTGACTTCTCTGGAAAAATCCAAGGGTCTAGCAGTGATGGGTGTACATTAGCACGTGACAGCAGTTAGCCAAGGAGAGGCTGCCTGCATATGATGATTGGCTGCACGCTACAGTGCATCTTGCTTTGTCCATATTTATCTGCCTGGCCCTTATAAGCATTTGAGTTTGCAACCCCCAATATACTTGAAGAAAGTGCAGAAAGGAATTGATTCCATGGATTGGAAAGATTCCAGGATTAGGAGTAAAGAATCCTGTGTCCAGGTCTTGTCTCCCTCACTGGGGAAGCCATTTAGCTTCCTTGTGCCTTAGTATTCCCATCTGTCAAATGGAGTTGCAAAATAATCCAGGCTCTACCTGCTTCTCAAAATTGTAGTGAGGACCACAAAGATTGTCTATTTAAGAAGGTTCTAACATAGACAGTGACTAAGGGTCTCTGTACAAAATGGGAAGGGTCAGGCCCTATAATAGGTTCCGGCTGCATGGCCTATCAGTTGTTAGTCTGTGGTGGGAATCCGTCTGCCAGGTGCTAAATTCGGCTCCTGGGGGGATTGGGGATGACTGCTCACCCCGCGACGATTCTAATGGTTTGGAAGGCATCCTGTGAATCGCTTCCTTGGCTCCCATGTGTCCTGTCTCTCTGCTCCAGGTGGACAGCTGGGCGCTGGGCGTGTTGCTTTACACTCTGGTTTACGGAACAATGCCCTTCGACGGTTTTGATCACAAAAACCTCATTCGGCAGATCAGCAGTGGAGAGTACCGGGAGCCCACGCAGCCCTCAGGTGCGTGCCCGCGGAGGGCCAGAGGTTGAGGGGAGAGGGTCAATCGACCTGTCCTTCTTTTGTTTTAATATCCCTGTAGGGGGTCTCCTGCGTTTCCTCCTTCTCCCCAGGTCGTTGCCTTCTGTCAAGGCTGGCTTGTTAGGTTGCTTTGCCCATACCTTCTCAAGAGAGATTTTCAGAGCTAGGAGTGCTGTTTGCTTGCTCGGTGAATTTGGACAAACCTCTTTGGACCTCAGCTTCTCAATTTCTTGATTATAAATTAAAGTTTTGGAAAAGATATGATATGAAATCCCATCCGGTCCGTAGAGACCTCTACCCCTGGTGCCCCCACCCTCTGTGCATGTGCCGGGAGGGCAGCGCCTGCTCCGGCTCATTCACTACTGGACCTCCAGCCCCAGCATTGTTTCATCATCTCTTGCTGCCTTCCCAGAGAAACAAACTGGTTTAAATGCCCATGAAATCCTCTCTGGATCCCGGTGGCCCACTGGGGCTCTCTGGTCTTGCTTGGGGTTTCCTCCACAGTTGCAAGCAGACGGCAGCTGGGGCTGCTGCAGGGGCTGAGTGCTGGACAACTCCCCCACGCAGCCGCTCTCTCCACGAGGCGCCTCCCTCCGTTTCTCTTCTCCTTCTTACGTGGCAGCTCAGCTCAGGCCTTCAAGACGGAGGAAGAAGCAGCAGCCAGGCCTTCTTAACAGAATTCAACTCCAGTTGGGGGGAAGACAGTCTGATCTTAAAAGTCAGTTCATTAGCTGTGAGAGTGGGTTGGTTCCTTCGGCCTCCTCAACTGCCCCCTCCGGGCTTTCTCCTAATTTTCTGATGGTAGAAATTTGCAGGTGGAGTTTTTCCAACAGGCTGTAAACTGATGACAGATAGAGATCAGCTCTCTGATGCAATAGCTCAGGGGGATACAGCTTGTGTCAGAGAGGGAAGGTATGTCAGGTAAGCGAGTGCAATCTGACCCAGAGGCCTCTGGACTCCTCTCCATCCTTCTCTGCCTCTGTCCCTTTGTGATGAGCAGTGCTTTCCTCTCCGTCTCAGCCCCACATTTCGTTTTTGTGCTGACACAGTGATGGTGAGCGCTGTGTGTTTATACGAGCGTATCTTTGGAGGAGTAAAAAAATCCATGGTGATCTACACCTGCTTTCCCTTTTGGAAAAATGATATCCACCAGAGGAATAGCAAGGCCCTGCTCTGTGTCAGGCCTGGGATTCTTTCTCTGGTACCCGGCCTTCCCCGTCTTATACAGATCTGAGTTGATGGAAAGGTCATTTGCTCCCTGACATTCCTTCACTAATTCAGAAAACGTGCTACGATTTGGTAGTGCACTGGCCTGTGGCTCTGAGCCCTGATTGTGCTTTTGATGTACAGTCTGGGGGACTTTGTCTTCCTGCTCAATAGTGTGGCTGGACCAGGGCACCAACTGGATTTTTCCTAAAGTGAGTGTGCCTCCATGATCACTCTTAGAGGGGCACACAGCTGAGAGCTTCCTTGCACGCGTCATCTGTTTTGTCCTCTGCCCTCTAGATGCTCGAGGACTCATTCGGTGGATGCTGATGGTGAACCCCGACCGCCGGGCCACCATTGAGGACATTGCCAACCACTGGTGGGTGAACTGGGGCTACAAAAGCAGCGCCTGCGACTGCGATGCCCTTCACGACTCCGAGTCCCCACTCTTGGCTCGGATCATCGACTGGCACCACCGTTCCACTGGGCTGCAGGCTGAGGCCGAAGCCAAAATGAAAGGCCTGGCCAAGCCCGGTGCCTCGGAGGTCCTGCTCGAGCGGCAGCGGTCCCTGAAGAAGTCCAAGAAAGAGAACGACTTTGCCCAGTCCATCCAGGACACGGTGCCTGAAAGCTCATCCAAGTTGAGCTCCAAGAGGCCCAAGGGGATCCTGAAGAAGCGGAGCAACAGCGAGCATCGCTCTCACAGCACTGGCTTCATCGAAGGGGTCGTCAGTCCTGCCTTGCCCTCCGCTTTCAAGTTGGAGCAGGAGCTTTGCCGGACGGGCGTGGCCCTCACCAGCTCCCCCGAGGCCGAGGGGCCGGGTAAACTCAGCCCCAAGCAGTCAGCCACAGTGCCCAAGAAAGGGATCTTGAAAAAGACCCAGCAGAGAGAATCGGGTTACTACTCCTCCCCGGAGCGGAGCGAGTCCTCGGAGCTGCTGGACAATAACGATGGGGTGGGCAGCGGCATCCCTTCACCCAGCTCCCCGGACCCAGCCAGGGCGACTTCCCACAGCCTCTCCTGCCGGAGGAAGGGCATCTTGAAACACAGCAGCAAGTACTCTGCGGGCGCCCCGGAGCCCGCCCTCACCAGCCCTGAAACACCCACACTGGAATCCCTGGCGGAGCCCGGCGTCCCCGCCGAGGGCCTCTCCCGGAGCTACAGCCGGCCTTCCAGCATCATCAGCGACGACAGCGTCCTGTCCAGCGACTCCTTCGACTTGTTGGATTTGCAGGAGAATCGTCCCACCCGCCAGCGCATCCGGAGCTGCGTCTCTGCCGAAAACTTCCTCCAGATCCAGGACTTTGAGGGGCTGCAGAACCGGCCCCGGCCCCAGTACCTGAAGCGGTACCGGAACCGGCTGGGAGACAGCAGCTTCTCCCTCCTCACAGACATGGATGACGTGACTCAGGTCTACAAGAAAGCGCTGGAGATCTGCAACAAGCTCAACTAGCTCACCAGGGTGCAGGGGTCGGGTTGGGGGTGGGCATAAGGGAGGAATGGGAGCAATGACCTGCACCCATAGGCTGGTTACCTCTTTGCTGGCCATGACAACAGACTGAGAAAGGATGGGCACCGTCTCGGTTGGTCAAGTCTGCAAGCTTGAGCCGGTGCCTGAGAGGGAGAAGTGGGCTCTCTGCCAGTGCTGCCAACCGCTAGTCAGAATCTGGGTTCTGAACTGGCATTTGCTTTATGACACCTCCCAGAGAACAAGCTGTCCACGGGAGGTGGTGTTGGCCAGCGTATAGTGGGCTGGGGGGAAGTGGATGGGAGAGGACATTTCCCTAGAAGGCATCCAGGTGCTTCTGGAGTTGGCGCTATGCTTTGAGTGAATTCAGAAAGTTTGCTCCTTCTCTCTTTGCATTAGCAAGCTTGATCTGACTGCCTGGGCCTGGCAAGTAGACCTCAGCAACCATCCATGATCAATTAGTGGCTTCTGGGGCTGGTTTGAGTAGTATTCTGCCCAGTTGCATAAGGAGGGGGCTCTGTGATTGAATCCTAATGGCTGCCCTAGGGTCGGGAAGGGGGACAATGGCACTCATGCTGCAGAGTATGCCATCCTTGGCCCAGCTAAGCCCTGGCAGTTAGGTGAAGGCATCCTATGGGGTCTACATTAACTCTATCATGCCACCAGTGTGGCATTTGTTAATTTGCTCTTCTATCCTGGGTGGAAGACAGGGCCTTGGTCAGAGAAAGAATGCTTTGAACTCTGCTGAGGGCACAGCGTCAGCCTGTGTGATTTTTCCAGTTCCTTGCTGTTTGCCTCTTCTTTCCAGATGTCTGCTGTGCCCTTATGCACCTACCAGAGGTGGACAAGGAAAAAGATGGTGGCATTAGAGGTCAAAACTGTGGTGTAGAATAGAGCCTGGGGAGCCTTCGGGGCCTGTGCACATATGATTAGAAGTTCATCTACACCAGCGAGGTGTACCTGTCAGGTTCTTGAACATCTCGGTATTAACTGGAATGCGGCCTCTGCGGTTCTCACTGCATGCATGAGTGCTTTGAACTGGATGTCACACTCACTGTCCATAGTCTCCAAACCACTGCTCTGGTGGTTTGGATTGCCCTGTCCACTAAGTGTAGAATTCTCAGAGGTAGATGAGTTTGCTTCTAGGGAGTTAGTATGTAAGTGGGATATTTGGATGAGTGAAAGAAAGACAGGTAGAAGGTGCTTTTTCCCAAATCTAAATGCACTATATCGTGATTTTGAACTTTGACATGAACTCCTGGGCTTTGAGGAAAAAGAAAGTTTCATCCATTTAAATGAATGAGATGTTGAAAGAGCAGAGGAGATGGGGAGGAAGCATGTAGGAGAGGAGCATTTCCTTAGAAGTCATCCACATGCTTCTGGTGAAGGGAGAAGAAAGGCGTGGCAGGGCTTTTACCTTAGATAGTGTAAAAACCAGATGTTTCACTCCTAAACATTTAGATTATAGATGATAAGACTTCACTTCTCCAATGGGGCATCTTCGGGATACTGGATTTGGAGTTAGTGGTCTTGTAGGGATGGCTTCAGATACTATTGGCCTAAGCAAATCGAGACCCTTATTTCAAGATGGCTGACCTCTGATAACCACCTAGATACAGAAGGAGGACTAGTCTTGGGGATATCTTTGGAAAAACTAAGAAACAATAGTTCATAAGGAGATGAAAAAGAATACACCCAAAGGCACTAACAACATTAATTCGGATGAAACTGCCTTTTCCCTAAGGAGGTGGTTCCATTTTCTCCTTGCCACCAGCTTTGATGCTTTGGCTTGTGTATTCCTTCAGGTTTAGCTGAGCAGTGTATTGTGGGGAACTGCTCCATTTCCTTTCATTCAATTCCACCTCCTTCCTGAATTCCAATAGAGGTTAAAAGGGGGGAGGGGGAGTCTGTAGATAGCAAATAGTGTGTGTGGGTGTATGGGTGCACGGAGGGCGTCGGGCACCTCTGAGCTCCCTGCTCCATTCGATGCAGGCTTTTCTGAACAGAAAACTCAGCCTGTGCTGCCCTGCTGCGGGCCCTCACATGGCAGCTGGCCTGGCTGGTAGCTGTCAGTATGACAGGTAAACATCTACCTACTTGTTGATGTGTGTCTGTTTAGGGTTTTCCATCCTTCTAATCTTTAGGTAAAAATGATTTAAAAAAAAAAAACAAACCAACCCACATTCTACCTTCTCCCCACCCCCCAAACACATGTATGTCCTCTGTTAGTAAACTCAGACAGTGTGGCAAAGAAAGGTCTTGACTCAGAGGCAAAGACTCTGGGTTGGGTCCTGGCCTGCTGCTAACTAGCTGGTGGCTGTAGACAGCTACAGTGTCTTTGGGGCTAAGTTTTCCCTTCCTTGAGGGCTGGAAGGGTGGATGAGCCAGTGTCTGAGGCCCTGCCTAGCTCTGACATTCTGCTAACATCGTCTGACTCTGGATGCAATGTTGACTCTGTCCTTTCAAGTAAAAACTTGGAATAGAGGGAAATTACCTTTAAAGCAGCCCCTCTGCTTTCTGATTAAGTCCTGTCCCTAACAGCCAATCCCCCAGCCAACGAAGCCATGCTTGTTTCATTTCCATGGAATTGCAAGTGGCAAGACACTTTTATGACCCAGTGGACAAAGCAGGAGATTCGATGTCAGTGCTCCTGGCCCTTTCCTTGCCTCTGTGGGCCTTTCAGTGTCTTAGTTTACACATCTGCCAAAGGAGCAGAATGATGCTTCTTTTTACAGGTAAATTCAAAGGCACGATCAGTTTTCAGAAAGTGCTTCAAGACCCCAGGCGAAATGAAAATGTTAAGTACTCTCTGAATTCCCATCCCTGTTACAAGGTTCTGCTTCTTCAGATGATGGGGAGCACTTTTGGGGGTAAAATTCAGGCAAGTTTTGCCCAGGCCTGCTGTCTTGAGTACAAATGTGAATGATCAGCTCACTGCTTGTTGCCAAACTGGAAATGTTCTGTAGGGATTTATTAGTGTGGTATCATTCCTAAAAGAAGAAAAGAGGGAGAGAAACTTGACTGCACATTTTTTTAATCCATGTTGTGACTTTTATTTAATTTCTTTTTTTTTTTTGTTTTGGTAACTAAAAAGTTGACTTTTTAATTTGAATTTGTCTTTTTTTATTTATTGGTCTGAAAGGCATTTCAAAGGTATTATAATAATATATTGGTGTAATTTAATTGGTGCAACATGCTTTATGGCTCCAGTCAAAATAGGTTTTCACTCATTTGATTGGTTTGAGCCCAGAACAGCCTACAGGGAAAAAAAGCTGGATAACCACCCAAAGTGTTTGTATTTTCATTGGAAACTGATTTCTTTTTTGTTTGTTTGTTTGTTTTGTTTTGTTTCTGTTTTTATTTTTAAATTAAATAAAATGCAATGAACTGCACTGAACTTCTAGGACCTTGCTTCTTTATTTTGGTTGGTTTTCTCTTAGTCAAGTAAGTGATAGAATGGTTACAAGTAACAGAAACCCACCCAAGTTAGCTTACACACAAAAGAGGAATTTATTCGAAGTTCTCAGAAGAGGAAATGCAGCTGGAACCAGGAACTGGAGAAGAGGGATCCAAGCGAAGGACTTGCTCCCTTTTCTGCTTCTCTTTGCATGCAAACTTTTTTTGCTGTTGTAGTTATTCTATTTTTATTATTTTTTTAAAAATTAAAAAAAAGATATTTAGATTACATAAGTGTTACATGAAAAATATAGGGGATTCCCATATGCCCTGCTCCCCACACCGCCCACATTTTCCCACATTAGCAACATCCTTCATTAGTGTGGTACATTCATTGCAATTGATGAACACATTTTGAAGCATTGCCACTAAGCATGGATTATAGTTTACATTGTAGTTTACACTCTCTCCCACGCAATTCTGTAGGTTATGGCAAGATATATAATGGCTTGTATCTGTCATTGTAACGTCATTCAGGACAATTCCCAAGTCCTGAAAATGCCCTCATATTACACCTGTTTTCCCTGTCCCTCCCCTCAGAACCTCCAGTGGCTACTGCCTCCACATCAATGATATAAGTTCTTCCATTGCTAGTATCACAAGAAGTCTATAATAGAATACCAGTAAGTCCACTCTAGTCCATAATTCATTCTCCAATCCTGAGGATTCTGGGATGGTGATGCCCACTCCACTTCTAATTGAGAGAGAGCTTCAGTCCCATACAGCTGATGGATGGAACTCTCTTCCTGGCAATTGTAAACTCTCTCAGTTCCTTGGTGTGGTGGTGTCCATCATCATCTCCTTGTTAGTTGTCCTTGGAGAGTTCAATGAACTGGAGAGTAGGTGTTGCAACTCTGTTGAGGCTCAGGACCCAGCTGGCACATGGACAGCCCAAAGATTCAAGTCTCTTGGACATACACCTACCAACTCCAGCACCAACTATAGGTTCAAATCGAAGGGACGGAAGAGCCATGTGTAGGGAAACCACAACTGAGTCCAGTTCTGTCACACTGGAGAGCACAAATCCCAAAGTAGGGCCCACTGTCAAGGCACCAAACTCATGAGCTGTCTGCCCTGACCGTAGTGCCTGGTGTCTCCAGAGCCCTCAGGAGCCTCACTATTTGTGGTAGTGTCTAATTTGGCAGTCAATGAACTACTTCTGAGATGTGCATAAGCATAACCTCTGGAATGACCTCCCGACTCACTTTGAAGTCTCTTAGCCATAACTTTATTCTTTTCCCTCCTTTTGCAGCCTGGCTTTCTGCCCCCTGCTTGTGTGACCCAACTAGGCTCACTTCATACTTTCACACGGACATATTCTCAGTTGTGGTTTCCAAAAGAGACTATTGACCAGGTTCCTTCAGTCTGAACTAGAAACATCACCAAAAGTTAATGCTCAGCTACCCTCTCTCCCCACCCTTCAGCGTACTCTGCCTGCCCCTTTCCTAGGTCCTGCTCTCTCTCCTGAGGGCAGACAAATTGCTAAGCTGATTGATCAGAGTTCAAGGTCAATGGGCCATCCACTAGTAGATCAGGCTGTTGATAATAAATGGCCTCTTGAGTCCCATTTTGCTATTGTTCCTTGTGTGAACAGACCCTCCAGGATGCTTTTGCAAAGAGGGATAAGTAACAGGGTAAGACTGAGGAGTTCCTGGCTCCTGGCCATAATCTCAAGTAACATCGAAACCCTATCCTAGTATCGAACATTAGAGAATCTTGCTCTGTACTGGATAGCACTGTTTTCCTTTGCATGGAAAAATCCAGCTTTCCAAAGAAATTACTAGTTTCATTCCTTTTCTGGCTTGCTGGAAGAGCATCTGATGTAGCATTGTTAGATCTGGCAGATTGAAGAAACTACAGGGTGTCCAGTTAAATTTGAATTTCAGGATAAGCAATTTTTTAGTATGAGTATGTCTCATGCAGTATTTGGATCATACTTATACTGAAAAAAATCATTGTTTATCTGAAATTCAAGCTTAACTGGGCATCCTGTATTTTATGAGGAAATCCTAATTGTTGAGGTTTAATTGGCTAAAATGACCAGATACTAGGAATGATAGGAGTTTGGGAAATGGAGTCATAATTGTGGGATGCAAATTAGGACATACTAGTGCCTCCCAAGCTGGGCTAAGATTGGGAAAATGCCAATTCCAGTCTGGACTTGCTGAATGCTCTTGAGTCAAATTGCTTCACCTCTTTGGGCCTCAGGTTCTTCTCTAATGGGTATATTAATTGCTATCCTACTATCTATGAAGACAAATGAAAGAATTTCTATGAAGAGTGTAAAACTCAATATGAATGAGCAATGATAGTCCTTTCCTTACAAAGCAATATCCACTGACTTTTAAAAGAGGATATTTTAAGGCAGTCTGCCCTTAATTCTTGCTGTGGTCCCTGCCACCATGAGCAAATGGGCCTGTCAGTCATTTGCAGGGTAAGGGAAGGCTTGAAAAACATAAATCTGTACCCAGATAGAGGAATAGCAGTGCACGACCTTATATGGACTAAATGTGCCATATAAGGGGGAGTGAGAAAACAAGGGTGGGGGTTAGGGGGAGGCTGGAGTGGTGGTGGCATGTTGTGAACTGGTGGGTTGGTGGGGTTAATTTGGGAGGGATCACTTTAAGGAGGAAAATTGAGAGAACTAAAATGTATTGAGCTTCTACATGGTGCTTACTTTATCCTTATTCAGTTGCAAGTGACAGAAACCTAACTCAGGCTATGTTAAGTAACAAGAATTTACTGCTTCCTGTAACTGAGAAGCCCAAGGGGTGTGTCTCAGGTACAGCTGGATCCAGAGCTTCAAGTGATGGCACTGCCTCTTTTTCTCTCACTCTCTGGATATGGGCTTCATTCTTAAGCCGGCTCTCTCGACATGGCAGCAAGATAGCAATTGTGAGCCTCAATTTCCTCTTCTACAACATAGCATTAATAATCTCTAATTGTCAGGGTTATTGTGAAGATTAAATGAAATTTAAAGCACCTAATACAGTGGCACATGGAAGAGTTTTCATTTTTTACAGATAATATCAATGAAGATAAATAATAGTAATACCATTGAGGGGAGATGTATTTGTTGGGAAGATTTCAGCTGTAAGTATCAGAAAATCCAGCAAGCATTTTAACCACAATAGGGGCTTTATTAGCTCATATACTTGGAATTCTAGAAGTAGGGTACATTTCATGCTTGTTTAGGTATAGTGGGAGAAACAGACAATAAATAAATAAACAAAACCCCTCACAATTTCAGATTGTATTAAGTGCAATGAAGGAAATGGGTTATGAAGGCCATGGATAGGGTGTGTAGTTAGAGAATTAAGGGGGTGGGGAGGATACCTCCTGTAGAAAAAGTAGTCAGGGACTAGCCATGTGAAGAGTGGGCATTCCAGGCAGAGAACAGTGTGTGCAAAGGCCCTGGGGTCTTTAAAACAGGTTTACAGTGGTGAGGTTCTGGTCCATTGGCACAGGACAATCATAGTCCTGGAAGTGTGGGATTTTGTTAACAACACATGTTCCAATGTGGATGACTGTGACCGCTTATGACTTTGTGCACCCCTATTTACGAATGGCTTCTTCCTTCTACAAGTGGTCTCCAGATGAGATATATGCCGTGATATGCAATTTTAAATGTGAACATGTGTCCTCTGAAGATATTTGCTGCCAACTTAACTAAAATTTATGGAGAGGATGTTTTCAATCCACAGAGTCATGCAAAGTTTGGGGGCATGGAAGTGGAGCAGCAGCGATGCTATACAAAGCCAGAAAGTACAAACTAAGCTTTTCATGGACAAAACCTGGCCCATGCTGTACTAGCTGTCTGGTTCCAATAGGGGGTTAGGGGGAAAATTAGGTATCATTTCTATTTTAAACTTGTGACAATTAGTTTCCTCCTGGTAAAAAGGTGGCACTGCCCATCTCTACCTGACTGGGAATATCCATTTTTCCTGACTCCCTGGCTCTCCCATCCACTAATCGTGAATTAGTCAGATTAGACTATGCTCTGCTGAAGTAACAGAGCTGAGCTCCTTCTATTCTGTGGTTCCACCATCTTGAGGTCCTTCATTTCTAGCTGTGCAGATAAGGGAGAGTCAGCACAAGTTAGGAACTTTTAAAGTTTATTCCTGGATGTGGTGTACAGCTTTTCTGCGCATATCCCTCTGGCCAGAGCTCAATCACCTGACCCCATCCTAACTGTATGGGAGAATGGGAAATATGGTCTTCCTGTGTACTTAAAAAGTGTAAAATGAACACTTAGTGATGTCTTGGCCACAAGTTATTTCTGCTTCCGATGGGGAGCTCCCAGCATAAGGAAAAATAATTACTGTCAATATTAACCAAGTATTTACTGAGCAGTGGGTATTATGCCTAAACTTTACATACATCACCTCTTTTAGTTGCTCTTCATATGCCCTTATCTCCATTTTTACGGATAAGGAAACTGAGTGTTGAAAAAGTGCAGTAACTTGCCCTAGTTACCCAGCTGTTAAACATGGAGTTGGATTCAAATATCTCAGCTGACCGGCTTGAGAGCCCAAGCTCTCAATTGCTCAGTTGTGCAGCTGGAATAATCTTTCTTCAACTTAGCTCCTTGATCATAAGCCTCATTGTGTCTGCATTCCTGTTCACGTAAACAGCATTTTCTTGCAGGAGCTAAACAGATACCATCAGGTACATTGGCCCAAGTCAGTACATTCTCCCAACACACATGGAGAGGAGAGCAACTGTTTTCCAGGATGCTGCTAGTCACAGGTTCTAGAAGATCCGGATAGAATTAATAAGATTGATTCTGGTTTCTTAACTCCTCTAGAGAGGAATGGGATTGGAGGAGTGAGTCTTTCTCCATCCTGAGAACATGCTGTGGCTCAGGACCTAGTAGACGGGACAACAGGCCTTCAATGGCTGAGTTCCTTCTGTTCAAAGCTATGTAGCTGCTCTCATCCCAACAGGGCTATGTGAGCTCTTTCTCCTGCTGTTGTGTCTCAGGGGACCTGCTTCCAAAGGCTGAGAGCTCAAAGCAAACTGCTTGGTGCCATAAGGAAGCATGGAATGGGAGGCTGGGCTGCAAGGACCTGTCTGGGGTCAGGCACTGCAGCAGCAAATTCTATCACACAGAAAGCTGAGCATTGCCATGTCTTCAAAGCCCAAAGCAGGGTGATGGCACAGGTGTGGCTCTTAAAAACTGCACTTCCAGAGGTACACCTCCCTGTCAAGTGAAACTTAGGGTGGGTGTCAGTTCTTTTTTGAGCCAGCTGGAGAAAAGGGACTCCAAAAAAAAAATAGCCTGAGAAAGTTCTGAAAATTGGAATTTGTGAATCAGTGAAGCCTAAAAAACATCTGATTCAGCAGTGCCTAGGGCATTCCAGAAGCTTCAGCCATCAGGCGTTGGAGCCCAAACAAAAGGATGTGTGAAAAGCAGAAAGCCAGATGCAGTCCACTGAAACAGTCCTGCTGGTCAGCCCCCAAAAGGCCATGTTTGTGAGTTCAGTCCCTAAGAAGTACAGCTGCTTCCTGACAGAGGGGCCCGCTTAGGCTGGCTTCTCATAAACACATCTGGCTGGGCACCATGATGATGAAGACAAGAGGTGTGGAGGGCTGGGGAAAACTTACCTTTCTGCTTAGAGAAGCATAATCACACGCCCGGGCCCAGAAGAGTGGATAATGCTTGCCCACAGGGCTAGGTTGCAGCTAATGAGAACACTCTTTGTTGAAAAGAGGATTCTTAAGAGAAGGGACAGGTTAAAAGAGGTAAGGTATCATCCAAAGTTCCAGTGCAGTCACACGGTGGTGCTTTGACTAGTGTTTCATTTGGGGAAGGGAGATTTCCTGTCTTTGCATCTTCCAATCCAGCAGATCTACTCATGATCCTGCCACCACACCCAATAAGCCACACATTGCTCACAGCCAAAGTCCCGGATGTCACTGCTTGGTTCCTTCCTCCACCTCATCTATTAAACTATTTGTATCTTCTTCTGCCCCTTGGACTCTTGCTTTGCCTTTGTTCTCAGCCTCCCACTCATTCCTTGAATGAGACCACTGCTATGAATTCCCTACTCTAGGCGCTTGGGTCTTGGCGCTTTATCTGCACTGGGTATCCTCACTGCCTGACCCTCAGTGCCTGAAACAATGATTGGGAATCATCTTTTCAAGCCAAAAGAAATTGGGGGTTTTGGTCCAACCCAGGCGCTGATGCTGAGTTGGGAGTCAGGAGACCTTAACTCTGGTATCTGATCTTGATCCAATGTGTTCTTTCCTGGACTCCATTTTCCTCCTCTTCAAAGGGAGGCATTGGTCTAAAGCAATACTTTTTCACACTTGTGTTCTTGGGACTTATGCCTTTTGTTTGAAGAGTGAAATTCATGGTTAGAAATATTTCAAAAAAGCACTGGACTGTAGAGTCTTAGTGGTGTGCTGGTAAGATGTTTAACAACTGGCCCCTAGGATCAGGGAAGCAGGAAGGTAGGGGAGGCGATATACTAATTTACAGGGTTTTGCCTATTTCTGTGGTTTCCCACCATGGCCAATTTCAAGATACCGATGTGATGTCTATCAGCTAGAAGAATTCCTGAAAATTTACCATTTGGCTCTCATGAGCCAGCACAAGCCAGTGCCAGGAACTGTTAGTCTTCATGTTCCTGCCTAAAGCAGCACAAATGGAAACAGCCACTCATTTGGTTTTTTACTGCATGAATGATACATTGGTTCATCTTTACAGCACTGCTCCCCATATCTTTTAGGATCAGAAGCCCTCCACCCCTTTTTATGGGAAATGTTTCTTGACTTTCTTCATTGCTTAGTTCATCAACAAATATTTCTTTTGTACACTGTTAGAGATGCATAGATGCAAGGGATTCAGCAAGGAACAAATAGAGACGGTCCTTGCCCTGATGGAGATAATTTCTAGTGGTAAATGAGAGGAGGCAGACAATAAACAAAAAATATATACTATGACAGGTGCTGATAAGTGCTATGGAAAAAAAAAAAAGGCAGGAAAAGGAAGAAGGGGGAGAAGCTGAGCAGTAGTTTTTGTACAGTGGTCAGGAAAAGCTTCACTGATTAGGTGCCACTTAAGCAGAATGATCCAGGAGGTGAGAGAGTAAATCTTACAGCTCTGTGGTGAAAGCCTTCTAGCCAGAAGGAGCAGCAAATGCGAAAAGCATGTTTGAGGTGCTCAGGAAATAACAAGGACCCCAGTGTGGCTGGAACGAGTAAGCAGTTGGAGCTGCTGGTGATACCAAAGAGCCGGGGGGCACCCCAAGCCACAGGGCCTCTTTGCAGAACACAGGGAGAGTGATTTTTTTTCTTAGAGTTTTCAAAGTGTGCTCTGAGCACTGGTGGGGATCCCCAACACCTTTTGCAACTACATAACTATGTGAGGCAAGATTATCATATACTTCAAGCAAAACGACATATCATGTTATATTGATTGCAGATATGAGAATCCAGCTAAGAATATGGATATGGGAATCTAGAATTAAGCCAACCATTAAAGAAAAATTGTAAAAATGTAAAACAATGCCACTCTTTCATAACTTTTGGAAAATTTAGTAATTTTCCATAAGACATGTCACTTATGTGAACATTTAATGGGTTTGGGTTTATTGTTGCTATTTTAAAATAAACAATTTTTAAAAATTCTCAGTTTTAATTCTAATAAATAAATATCTATAGGTCTAACCCACAAAAGTAAAAGCTTGTTGGAATCTTCAATGATTTTTTTAAAATGTAAAGGTGTTCTGAGACAAAAACTCAGAGAAAGGCTGCTGTAGCCATTCACTGTTTTGTTTTGTAAGGGATACAACATGTGGAGATGAGAGAAAACCCCCAGGATTATTTCTAAACCTATGTTAAATTTCTTTGCTCTTCCCCTTTACAAAACAATTTCAGTTGACTTCTATAAACATAAACAATTAGTATTGATGGAGATAATTCTAAGCTAGCAGGTTGACACCAAGCTCTCAATGAGGAGAAGTCATCAGGCCTGGATTTTCACTTGTGCTAGAGGTTTTACTGGGTACCCCCTGATTGCCAGACCATTAAGTGGAGATAAATAAACTCAGTACCACATGGGGTATTTCAGGGATTCTCCTGATGTTCTTCCTGATGAAAGATTGTATAATTGTTCAAAATGGAGATAATGTGTTTGTGCAGTCAAATTATTTGTGATGAAAAATCTAAGTCACAGATAAAAAGAAAACTAGACTCTTGAAAAACATAGATGAAAAACTCACAGAAGCAGCTGGGGAACTGGGGTACTAACTGGAACAAAGGACCATGAAGGTGAAACAGGGAGATAAGAAGGTGGTGACAAAGGCCTTTCACGGTGCAGGCTTGGTTGTCCCAGAAGATAAAAACGATGTTGGGTACAGAGAATTCCCTGAAACAGATGCTGACCTGAAGAACATTTGCAAAACAATTGTTGAGGCACCAACAGATGAGGAGAGATGAAAAGCTTTTGTTCCCATCCAGGAAATGATGACTTTGGTGCAATTTGCTAATGATGGATGTGATCATGGCATGGGGCTTGAGCTGAGAAGGGACCTCTTTTGCTCTGGTTCTCACTTTTCATAAAGTTGCTGGCCAGCTTTTACCTCTTGCAAATAATCTGTTGAAGAGGAATCTGTTTGCAGAAATAATTGAAGATCATCTGGCAAGCAGAAATAAAGAGAACATAGACCAACTTGCAGTATGAGTGAGGGTTGGCTTCGCTTGATGTGTACTGTTTTAAAGCATTAGTATTAAACTTGTTGCTTTTCTTAAGTAATACAGAAAATAAACTGCTAGACGCATCTGCTAAAATAAATGCAATACTGCTCTGTGCTGGGAGAGTGGAAAAACTGGGTGAACACCACAGTTCATTACTACAGGCAGCCACACTTTTCTGAGGGAAAATTCCAGAGAAAAATCTTACCTTCCATTCTGGCATTTACTGCACTTTGCATGCCTTTTCTTTCTCTCTTAATCACAACATCTAAAGGCTAGGACCTATTATTATTCCCACTAGACATGCAATTCTTGAGAAGTTGTCCTTTTTCAAATCAACTTCACCGAGGTATGATTTATATACAGTAAAAACACTTTTTAAAAGTGTCCTATTTGAAGAGTTTCGAAACATGCATACACCTATGCGGCTGCCACTACAAATAGGGTATAGAACATTTTCATCACACCAAAAAGTTCTCTCATGCCCCTGTGCAGTTAGTCCCTTCACCACAACTTTGGCCCCAGGCAAACTGCTAATCTGATTTCTGTCACTAGAGGTTAGATTACCATTTTAAATAAATGGAAGCAGACTGTACGTACTCTTTTGTGTCTAGCTTCTTTACCTCAGCACAATGTTTTTGAGATTCATCCACGTTGTTGCGAGTCTCTGTAGAGCATTCCTTTTTATTACTCTGTGGTACTCCATTGTATGAACATACCACAACTTGTTATTATAAAGAAACTGCTGGGAATGTTTGTGTGCAAGCCCTTGTGTGGACATGTGTTAGCATTTTCCTTGAGCAAACACCTAGGAATGGAATTGCTGGATTATATGGTATACGCATGCTTAACTTTATAGGAACCCCAGAGTTTTCCAAAGTGGTTGTACTATTTTACATTCTTGCCATAAATATGTAAAAGTTCCATTTGCTCTACATTCACTCAACCCTTGGCATTGCTGGTCTTTTTAATTTTAGTCATTCCCATAGTATGTAGTGGTATCTCATTGTCATTTTCATTTGCAATTACCTGATGACTAATGACGTTGAGCATCTTTTCATGTGGTTTTTGGTCATGTATCTTCTTTTGTAAAGTATCTCTTCAATATTTTTCCCATTTCAAAAATTGGGTGGTCATCCTCTTATGGATTTGTAAGTGTTCTTTATGTATACTGCACACAAGTCCTTTGTCAGTTATATGTTGGCAAATATTTTTTCCCAGTTTGTAGGTTTGCCTTTTATCTTCTTTAGAGAGTGATTTGAAAAAGTTTTGAATTTTGATGTTCATCTCATCAACTTTTTTTAGTAGTTTGTGCTTTCTTGTGTCCTAAGAAATTTTTAACTACACCAATATTGCAAAGATTTACTTTATGTTATCTTCTAGAAGCTTTATAGTTTTGGCATTTGAATTTATGGGAATGATCCTTTTTTTTTTTTAGGAGGTACCAGAGCCAGGGATTGAATCCAAGACCTCATATGTAGGAAGCCAGCACCCAACCTCTGAGCCACATTGGCTCCCCTGAATTGGTTCTTTCGTTTGTTTGCTTGTTGTTTGTTTGTTTTTAGGAGGTACCGGAGACTGAACCTGGGACCTCCCATGTGGGAAGCAGGCACTCAACTGCTTGAGCCACATCTACTCACCAGTATGATCCACTTTTACTTAATTTTTGTCTAATATGTGGGGGAAGTGTTGAGTTTTATTTTTTCTATATAGAGCTCCAATTGTTTGAGTGCCATTTGTTGAAAAGAATATTCTTTCCCTATTGAACTAACTTGGCACCCTTTTCAGAAATTGACCATAGATACATGGGTCTATTTCTGGACTCTTTTTTCCCATTGTTTTGTCTATCATTTTGCCAAAACCACACTGTCTTAATTACTGTAGCTTTATACTACATCTTGATATCAGATAATTATCAGGTAATTCCTTCAACTTTCTTCCTGATGTTTTTGAAGGATTTTTTTCTTGTGAGATATTTGTCTGTAGTTTATTTTTTGTACTGTCTTTGTCTGGTTTTCTTATCAGGGTAATTCTGGACTTAATGTGTTGAAGAAGTCTTCTCTCCCTTTCTATTGTCTGAAAGCGTTTGTTTAGGACTGATCTTATTTCTTTATTAATTATTTTATTGATTTCATTATTGAAGGCCTTTGGGCCTGGAATTTCCTTTATGGAAAAGTTTCAAAATATGAATTTAATATCCTCAGTTGATATAGGGCTATTCATGTTTCTTTTCCTACTTTAGTTAGTTTTGATATTCATGTCTTTCAAGGAATTAGTCTATAGCATCTAAGTTATCCAAATTTGGAATGTAGTTTTTCATGGTTTGTCATTATATTTCTTCTTAATTTTTGTGGGTTTTTAGTGATGTTTCCTCCTTTTTTGGGGGGGATTGAACCCAGGACCTCGTATGTGGGAAGCTGGCACTCAACCACTGAGCCACATTGGCTTCCCTGAGTTAGTTTTTTTCATTTGTTTTGCTTGTTGTTTGTTTTTGTCTTTTCAGGAGGCATCGGGAACCAAACTTGGGACCTCCCATGTGGGAGGCAGGAGCTCAACTGCTTGAGCCACATCCTTTCCCTTCATTCTTAATAATGATAGTTTGTATCTTTTCTCTTCCTCTCTCTCTCTTTTTGATAGAATTTTATCAATTCTATTGATTTTTCTTTTCAAAGAATAAGCTCTCAGATACATCAGTTTTTTAAAGATTGCTTACTTTTATTTCATTGGTGTCTGTTCTTTATTATTTTATTCCATTTACTTTGGTTTTAATTTGCTTTTCTTTTTCTAGTTCTTTAGAAGCTTAGATTGTTTGTATTGAACTTTTCTTCTTTTTTAATATACTCACTGAAAGTTTTTTTTTTTTTGAGGTACCAGGGCCAATTGAATCTAGGGCCTCATATGTGGGAAGCCAGTGGTTCCTCTGAGTTAGTTTTTTCATTTGTTTGCTTGTTGTTTCGTTGTTTGTTTTTCTGTTTTTAGGAGGCACCAGGAACTGAACCCAGGACCTCCCATGTGGGAAGAAGGTGCTCAACTGCTTGAGTCACATCTGCTCCCCTATACATTTTTTGTCTAACCACTGCTGAAGTTGTATCCCACAAATTTTAATATGTCATGTTTTCATTTTCATTCATTTCAAAACATTTTCCAATTTCTCTGGCAATTTCTTCCTTTCCCTATTGGTTATTTAGTATTGTGTTGATCTTCTGCTACAGATTTCTAAGTTAATTCCATTACTGGCAGAGAATATTCTTTGTATGATTTCAATCCTTTTAACTTCATGTAAACTAGTTTTATGCCCAGTGTATGGTCTAATTTGGTGAATGTCCCATGTGCACTTGAAAACCATGTCTACTCAGGTGATCTTGCATTGATTTTTCTATTAAATGTCAATTAAATCAAAGTGATTTATAGTGTTGCTCAAGTCTTCTATATCCTTACTGATTTTCTATCTATTTCCTCTATCAATTACAAAGAAAAAGTGTTGAAACATCTATCTGTAATTGTGGATTTATCCATTTCTCCTTTTAGTTCTGTCAGTTTCTGCTTCCTGTATTTTGAAGCAGCACTATTATGTGCATATATTTATGAAATTATGTCTCTTTGATGAAGTGACTGCTTTATCATTATGAAATATTCCTTTTTTCCCTAGTAGTATTCCTTTTCCTAAAGTAGTGATAATAATATGGCCATTCTAGCTGTTGTCTAATCAGTATTTACATGGATATAGCCTTTTCTTTGACTTATATCCTTTTTGTGTCTTTATTTTTAAAGTGGATTTTCTGTAGACAAAATATAGATTGCTTTTTCATCCAATCTGCCTTTTAATTAGGGTGTTAAGATAATTTGCACTTATTGTTATTGTTCATGATTGAATTTAAATTTATTACCTTGATTTATTTTCTGTTTATCCCATTTCTTTTTCTACTCTCCTTTTAAGACAAAAGCTAAGAAAATTTTTCACCAGCTGACCATCTTTTGGGCTAATATGGTATTTTTCAGTATTTCATTTTAATCTTTGCTATTTTGGGTATTAGCTATCCCTCATGGTTTTATTATTTTTATTCAGTGATTCTAAGGTTTACAATATTCATCTTTAACTAATCACAATATATCTTCATATATAATGTAAAAACATCACAATAGTATACTTTCATTCTCCCCTATTGTCCTTTATGTTATAATTTTTATACATTTTACCTTTACATACATTATAAACCTTGCAATACATTATTATTGTTTTAAATAGCCAATTATCTTTAAAAATTTTAAATCAGAAATGTCTTTTCTATGTACCCATAATTTTACATTTGCTGTGTTTTCACTCCTTTGTGTTTCAAGTTTCTGTCTTGATTCACTTTCCTTCTTTAGGAAGAATCTCTTAACTTTTCTTCTAGTGAAGGTCAGCTGGTGAAAAATTTTCTTAGCTTTTGTCTTTAAAAAATCTTCATTTCAACTTTAGTTTTGAAAGATATTTTCTCTGATTACAAAAATTTAGGTTGGCAGTTTTTATCTTACATGCCTTGAAAGATATCATTCCACTTTTTTTTTTTTTTTTTTTTTTAAAGATTTTATTTATTTATTCATCCATTTATCGCCCCCTTGCTGCTTGTGCTCGCTGGGTCAGCTAACCACGCCGTGCGGGTGGGCTTGCCTTCACCAGGAGGCCTTGGGAACTGAACCCGGGGCCTCCCATATGGTAAACGGGAGCCCTACTGATTGAGCCACAGCCGCTTCCCATCATTCCACTTTTGTGACTTGCATAGTTTCTATTGAGAAGTCTGTGGTTTTTTTGTTTTACCTTTGTTCTCAGTATGTAATAGTTTTATTTTTCCTGTGTGGTGTTTAATATTTTCTATTCAACACTTTTTTTTTTTTTTTAATATTTATTTTTATTTATTTATCCCTCCCTTGCTGCTTGTGCTCTCGGTGTCCATTTGCTGTGCATTTTTCTGTATCTGCTTGTCTCCCTTTGTTGGGTCATCTTGCTGTGTCAGCTCACCACACCTTGCAGGCGGGCTTGCCTTCACCAGGAGGTCCTAGGAATCGAACCCAGGGCCTCCCATATGGTAAACGGGAGCCCAACCAATTGAGCCACAGCCGCTTCCCTATTTAACACTTTTTAAAAAACTAACTTGATTATGGTTTCTCTTGACCTGATATTTTTATGTTTAGTTTTCTTTGGGTTAATTGACCTTCTTGGATCTGTAAGTTTATAGTTTTCATGAAAATTTGGATCTTTTTGCCATTATGTATTCAAATATATATATTTTTCTTTCTTTCTCTCTTCTCCTTCTAGGGCTCCAATTACATATATGTTATACTATTTAATATTGTCCCATAGCTCAATGAGAATCAATTCAATTTTTTTTGTCTTCTGGTCTTTTATTATGTGAGTTTCATTTTGGATTTTCTTTCTTTTTTGGTGTCTTCAAGTTTACTGACCTTTTCTTTGGCAGTGTTTAATCTGCTGTTAATTCCATCTGGTGAAATGTTATTTTAGATATTGTGCTTTTCATTCTTAAAACTCCAACTTGGTGTGTATGTGTGTATAATTTTTTCTCCACCATGTTCTTGTTTCTCTTTAGATCCTTGAGCATAATTATAATATATACAATAGCTTTTAAAAAGTCCTTGACTAATAATTCCTTAATCTTTATAACTAATACGTTTGTTTATTGTTTCTATTGATTGATTTTCCTTCTTTTACGAATCACATTTTCTTGACATATCTACAAATTTTTTTATTGGATATCAGGTATTGTGAATTTTTATTGGCTATTGCTGGATTTTGTTAATCCCCATAAGGATTGTTAGGCTATGTGTTGGTAGATACTTCAGTAACTTGCAGTTCAGCTTGTTTCCTTTGAGGCACAATTTTAACGGTTTTAAATGGCTAATTTAGCCCCTTTACTCAAGGGCTAATTTAGTCCCACTACTAAGGCATAAATATTCTAAGATGTTACTGAATTCCCCATGCATTTAGAAACGTCTCTGCAATCTGATTGGTGGGAACTTGAATATCTCTAATCCTTGGTGAGCTCTGAGAATTATTTGGCTTACAGCTCTTCAGTAATTTTTCCTTTTTCTGTTACCTTCCTTTGTCTAGACTCATGGACTTTCATTCTATGCACATGTAGATTAGTATTTAGCTAAAGACTCAAGGGTACCCCTATGCAGAGTTCTGGAGTCTTTCTTTGTACACTTTCCTCCTGTCCAGTATCCTAAGCCACATAACCTAACTGCCTTGACCTCCTGATCTTTATCTCCTCACCTCACAGAGCTTGATTTGCTCTGTTTGGGTTCCTCTTCCTTGTCATTTGTTCTGTAAAATGCACCTAAGGAGAAGTGGGATGATTCTAAAGTTTACCCTATTTTTTCCTTCTACTGGGGATCATGGTCCCATGCTGCCTGTTATTCAATGTCTGAAAGAGCTGTTCAATATATTTTGTTCTTTTTTTTTTTTTTTTTACAACAGAGTGGAAAACCCCATAGGAGTTGTTCCTTCATGGGTAGAAGCAAAAGTTATTCCTTCATGAGTAGAAGCAAAATATAGTTGAATGTAGAACTGTGTCTAGAACTTGCACATGAGAGACTTCGAAGCCTATGAATTTCTCCCTTTTTATGGTGATATTCCAGAAAAAAGTTAGGTAAAAACAAGTCAGTGAAAAGCAGATTGGTTATGCTGCTTGCTGGAAATTCCAGTAAAAGTGATCCCTAGTAGAAGGGAAAAACAAGGTGTTTGCTGCTGAAGTTGGCCACTTGTCAGAAGTGCCTGTCATTTATTTTCATTTATTTTCTTCCTTGTGAGTTAGTGGAGAAACAGTGGGGCAACTCTTCATTTAATTTTTCATTTATTCACGAATTCTTTCCTTTAATCACCCATTAATGATTATTTATAGAACAGCTACCATGTTACCATGTTCTGGGCAATAGGCTTTTCTTCATGTTGGGGAGGAAGAAATAGCTCCCAACAGGCTTTCCTTCGCATTCTTCTTTCTCCCCTTGCTCACTATTCCAAATCTTTAATGTGATCATGTGGGAAACATCCAGATGGTGACAGTTTAGGGATATCTCCCTGGACCCCGGTGGAGCTTCTGAGTGGTTAGGAGAGAAGTTAGGGTTTCCTTCTCTATTAAAATAAATGTCAATACCCCTGGGAAGAATCACTCATTCTTCCATTCTAGCCATTGTCGGCCTAGCCTTAGCTAGTCGTTAATGTTTCGGGAGAGATTTATTAAGTGCTGACTGAGAGTAAGAATGGAGAACAACATAGCCTCCTTGAGAATTGGGACAGGAAGAGAAAGCAAGGCTGTTCTCACAGGAAAGGTGGCAAGGATAGACTCTAACATTTTGCCTCATGCTGAGCTACTTAAATATATGTCTGTTGCCTTCTTTGGTGTGCATGTAATAATAATAACAAAGTTTAGTGACATTTTATAGTTTACAGGTCCGTCCACACTCATTATTTCCTTGAAGCCTCTTAAAAGCCCCTGGAGGTAAACATTAGTATTGCTGAGGAAATGGAAGTTTGGAGAAAAGAAGTCACTGGCTCAAGTCATCCAGCTGGCAAGTGCATGGCCTGAATTTGAACTCAGGCTATCTAACTCCAATGATTCTGATCCTAATTTTGCTTTGACCTGTAAGAATGTGAAGTTACTTGCTATGACTGAATCATCCTATCTTCATTACTGGTAACATCAAGTAAGCATTTTGCCTGTACAGCACCAAGTTTTGAGTCAAAGGTCATCTGAGTCCTTTGCATGTCATACAGATGTTTGGTGCCAGCCTTGGGGATGATTTCTTCCCCTTTGTGGCTGGTTGATTGGAATGGAAGTAAAAAGTAAGTCTGGCCAACTACCACCTGGAAGACAAGGAAATGACAACAAGAGGGCACAAAGATGTTTTGCTGCCCAAATGTTCTTGTCTCAATCTCTGCATAACATCTGGGCAACTAAATTGGAAAGAAAGGACTTTTGAGGAGAAGCAGGAATGAAATAACATCCATCATCAAGTTTATGACTGTTGGAAATCAAAATCCAATGAGGTTGCAGGGCTATTCTTAAGAGAGTCACCAGCAGGCTTTAAATGAAGGCTAGATGGGTTAATGAAATAAATGCATTTCCTGCTTCTCCATGATTTATATTTCTAAGCCTGCACTACATAGTAATTCAATAAAGCTGAAATGGCAGGAATGTCTGGCAGACTTTTATTTGGCATATACTTGGCTCAATGTGGTGGTTTGATTTCAGTTTCTGGATAAAGGCTAGATACAAAAGGACACCAGAAACAATCTATTCTCCCTCTTTCAACCTCTACTCCCTGAGCACAGCCCACCCATCTCAGCTTTATTCATGCCAATATGACAGTTTATTTATTGACAGCTTCCTGAACTTTGTGGTCTATCTGAGAATGATGAGATATTCACTGCTTGCTGATCATGGTCCTCAGAATTAGGAAGTTTATACTTCAGTTGATGGTTTTTCTTTTCTGCTTGATGTAACAATGAGCTTTAGCTCTGCCCTGGAGTGATGGTAAGATGGATCTCCATGGCCATTTTGTTCTGTTAGGGCACCAGAGACAGTTGGAAACCTCTGACTTGTGTGTGTCTGTGAGTGTGCATGTGAGAGACAGAACAGTGAAAGAAGGAGTCAGAGGAAAGGGAGTGAAAGGAGAAAGAGACAGAGAGAGAGAAAGAGAGACAGACAGACAGACAGACAGACAGACAAGGGATATTGAAAGAGAGAGAGAATGAGAGATGAGAATGTGTACTAATCTCAGGAGGAGAATCCTATTAGTTTCCATTCTAATAGCATTTACTGAATACATATTCCATGTTAATTATGGTTCTGTAGTAGAAATCTGCTTTTTGTCGGTATGCATCACTTCCTTGGGAAGCTGTCCCTCCCAATGCAATGTGATTCCAGTGGGGCAATCACATGACCATACTTACCTTCTACATTGCAGGGGTGAACTCTTCACTCACTCTAACCAGTTGGATTTCTCCTTCTTGGAACACGTGATTGATCTAGAGTTCACTCCAAAACCCAAACAGGGTCAATCAGAGCCATTTGGGTGGTCAGGTATGAGTGTTGGGGGAGAAAGATTTTCCTTCTCCTTCTCCTCCTCCTAGTCACCTCCTCCTTCTCCTCCTCTTCTTTTGTCTCCTTTTTCCTGGAATTACTGTGAGAATAATGTAAATTAAATAATACTACTGGTGGCCAGTTTTTACCGTTAAGTGATAAGAGAGATGGCCTGAGAATGAAGCCAAGAGAAAGAAAAACAGACTAAGAAAGCCAGTGACATGCCATACAGTAACATCACCTGACCTCCTGAATCTAGCCATCCCTAGAGCAAAAACCAGCCTGGGACTTCACAGTTATGAGAGCGAGTCCCTTTCTTGGCTTAATTAGCTGACTTGAGTTTCTGTCACTTGGAATCAAAAGATACTTGACATACAATTTCTAAACAAAATGTGGGATAAAAGCCTAAGGAGCCTCTTACTGATACAGTGGTGAACAAGGCAAACCTGGCCTCTGACCTCATGTTGCTCATGGTAAAAGGGGCTGGGATTTAAATGGCTGTATCAGTCAGGATTCTTAACTCCAAATAAGAGAAGCAAATTCTGGTTAGTTTAAGAAGAAACAGAGTTTATTAAAGGCTGTTCACTAAACACAGAGTCTTCGGGAGGGTCAGGCTTTAAGACTGCATGTGCAGAAATAAAATTCTGTTGTAGAATTGGCTAAGTGGAAACCCCACTACAAGCCCTACTAGACACAGACATTGTCCCTGTACTGCCAACATCCAACAGGGTGATGCTGGGGACAAGACATTAATGATAAAAATATTTGTCACAATTGCCTCTGGAAACTGCAGGTAGCCACCACTACCCTTCCCAGAACAGATTCAATGTGGAATCTGTGTCTGGGTCAAAGTTAAGCAGGGGCTTGTCTGATTGGTGGAGATGGGGTCACTTGACTACACCCTAGTTACAAGGGAAGTTACTATCTGGTTTCTATAGTAACCTCTAACTTACATTAAGCCTCATAAGATGGGGATTCCTTCAAGCATTGGAAGAGCATTTAAGGATGTTTAGGCAGCCAAAGAGGATGACAAATATCTACAGTGTTGATCATGTTAGGGAAGCTTAAGTTTGAATATGGGGCATCATAGGGCGCCAGCTATAAAAACAGTCAAGCATGCTACTTGGGAAGACTCAGGTTGGACAGGTGTTTTGTTTCAGGGCTGCTGAAACAAAGAATCACAAACTAGGTGACTTACAAGAATAGAAATGTATTGTCTCACAATTTTGGAGGCCAGAAGTCCAGAATCAAGGTGTTGGTAAAGCTCCCTGTGAAAGCTGCAGGGAAGAATCCTTCCGTGCCTGTTCTAGCTCCTGGTGTTTGCTGCTACTTCTCAGCCTTCCCTGGCCTGTGGATGCAGCCCTCCACTCTCTGCCTCTGTCTTCACACGGACTTCCTTCCCTCTGTCTCTCCTTTTTGTAAAAGGATACTAGTCGTTGGATTAGGGCCCACCTTAATTCAGTATGACCTCGTCTTAACTTGCACACATCTACAAAGACCCGACTTCTAAATTAGGTCCCATTCACAGGTGCCAAGGATTAGGACTTGAACATATCTTTTTGGGGCACACAATTCAACCCATACAACAAGCTTTACAAAGTAGCCTCATGTGGAATGCTTCCCCATGAAGCCAAGCAAGTGGTGCTATTTTCTTTGTGCTTTCAAGCTTAGTAAGAAACAATAATAATGAAAATAACAAAAACAACTTTGGGTTTGGGATTGATAAGGTAATGGACAAAAATACTTCTCTCTCCTCCAGGGTTTAAATCTATTGAGAAGCCAACTTGGGTGTCAGCTTTTTTATTAGCATGTTGCTAGCAAAGCAAAATTAGAGAATAGGGTTAGACCCAAGGCCAGATGGGCTTTTTGCTCCTTTTTTCTTCAAGTGTACTTGTTTAGCAGTAACAGGTAGAGAAGAGGGATGACTGCAGCCTTCCACACACAGAGTGCTTCTCCTGGGGTCAAAGGGAAAATATGGGATTCCTGTGGGCAGGTGGTGAGTAAGACAGTGATCCCAAATGGTCTTGGGTGTGCTTGCTCAATGCCCCTTTTCTAGTCTCATGGGCCAGAGGAGGAGTAAAGGCAAGGTCTAGACATGTTCTTCATAACAAAATTCCCTCCTGTCAAGTAAAAAGGAAATTCCCTATCTTTTGTCAAAACATGAGTAAGCGCCCCACTTATATTATCATTAATTGATATCTTACTCTGAGTCAGACATGGTGCTTAAACACTTTACAAAAATCATTTAATTTTCATAGAAATCCCATAAAATTATATAACAGCTAACACTTATTTAAAATTTTATGCCAGAATATTTTCTAAGCCCTTGACATATATTAATTCATTCAGTCCTTACCAGCTTTAGTTAGGATCCCCGGCATGAAATAGGATAATTTGATAAGAGTTAAATAAAGGGACAATTTACAGAGGTGCAGGCAGGGAGTAGGGAAGCCCTGGGGGTATGCGGTACACAGGGCTAGGAATCCAGGTGAGAAAGGGAGCAGTTATTAGACTCCTGTGGGAGAGAGCTCATCAAAGGAAGCAGCCAGCAAGAGGAGGTCCTCCAGGAGTTCCAGGAAATGATATTCTTGGCCTCACTCTTCTCCCTTCCTTGGATCTGCCAGTGCACTCCATTGGCTGAGCTTCAGTGAAGCCAGAGGGAAGGGATATTTATGAGGCTGTGGACACTGACCAGCTTCCAAGAACCCAGTGCTGGGTGGAGAATGGTGGGGGGTAAGTCTGGAAGGACAAAAGGGAGACACTTAGCAGAGGTTTGTGCTATTATTATCTATTTTTTAAACTTTTAAAATGGAAGTTTATCTTTCATACCCGAACATCCATGCACAATAAGTGTATAGTGTAGGTTGTGAATTACAAAACAAACACGCAGGGCTCCCATACATTACCCCACCATCAAAACCTTGCATTGTTGTAAAATAATTGTTACAAACAATGAAAGACCATAGTCAAAACATTACTATAACTAATAAAGAAAGGATAAACAGACAATGAAAAAAAAGTAAAAGGAAAAAAACATTACTATGAACTATAGCAATATCTTACATTTGGTATGTTTTTCCCTCAACCCACCTGGTTAATGACACCCTGTATTATTATTATATACTGTTATAGTTCATGAGAGAATGTTCTTATATTTGTTCTGTTAATCACAGTCCATCTTCCACCACAGAATTCATTGTTTTATACAGCCCCATGCTTTGTACAATCCATTTTAAGTGTATACTCAGTGGCTCTTATATTCATCACAGAATTGTGCTGTCATCACCTCAGTCAATTTTAAAACATTTTCATTACTCCAAAAGGAAAAATCCCATACCCTTATAACCCCCTATTGTTGTCTCTTAGAATTGATATATCTTTTTGGCCATTGCTGCAAAAATATTACAATATTACTATTAATTATATCCATAAGTTACATTAGCTGTAATTTTCTCATGTATCACCATATACTTAACACTTTGTAAAGGAAGAGCTTTTTCTCATACTATTAACCACAATCTTCATCCACCACCAAAATCAGTTATTTTCTACATTATTCTCAAGCTTCCTTTCAATTGAAATATTATATCTGCAGACCAACCCTTCCAGCCACAATCACATTTATAAATCAGCAGTGTTAGTTACACTCATAACGTATTACCATCAACTCTATTCTTTTCCTTACATTTACAATGCACTTTATTAAAAATTCTACATACATTAAGCGTCAGCTCCCATTTTCAACCCACATTCAATTTCCTAGTAATCTATACTCTAGAGCTTACCTCTGTGAGTTTTACTCATCATTTTAGTTCATATTGGTGAGACCATAACATATTTGTTCTTTTGTGTCTGACTTATTTCACTCAACATAATGTCCTCAAGGTTCATCCATGTTGTCATATGCATCCCGATTTCATTTCTTCTTACAGCTGAATAGTATTTCATTGTATGTATACACCACATTTTGTTTATCCACTCATCAGTTGATAGACACTTGGGTTGTTTCCATATTTTAGCAATTGTGAATAATGCTGCTATGCACATTGGTGTGCAAGTGTCAGTGTGCATCCTTGTGTGACGGGATTGCTGGATCATATGGCAGTTCTATACTTAGTTTCTTGAGGTACTACCAAATCTTCCACAAAGGCTGCACCATTCTACATTCCCACCAACAGTGAAAGAGTGTTCCTATTTCTCCACATCCTCTCCAGCACTTACAGTTTTCTCTTTTTCTAATAATGGGTCATTCTAAAAGGTGTGAAATGGTATCTCAGCGTAGTTTTGTTCTGGATTTCCCTAATAGCTAATGATGTTGAACATTTTTTTTAATGTGCTTTTTGGCCATTTGTATTTACTCTTTGGAGAAATATCTATTCAAGTCTTTGGCCCATTTTTAAAATTGAGTAGCTTGTATTTTTATCATTCAGTTGTATAATTTCTTTATATGACATGGATATCAAACCCTTATCAGAAATGTGGTTTCCAAATATTTTTTAACTAGAGTGTCTTTTCACTTTCTTGACAAAGTTCTTTGAAGCACAAAAGTTTTAATTTTAAGGTGGTCCCATTTATCAATTTTTTTCTTTCATTGCTCATGCTTTGGGTGTAAGGTTTAAGAAACTATCACCTACCACAAGATCTTGAAGATGTTTCCCTACATTTTCTTCTAGGAGTTTTATGGTTGTCACTTTTATATTTAGGACCTTGATCTATTTTGAGTTAATTTTTGTATAAGGTGTGAGATGGGGGGTCCTCTGTCTTTCTTTTAGATATGGATATCCAGTTCTCCCAGCATCATTTGTTGAATAGACTGTTGTGGCCCAGCTGGTCCAGCTGGTTGGGCTTGATAGCCTTGTCAAAAATCACTTTGCTATAAATTTGAGGATCTATTTCTGAACACTCAATTCTATTCCATTGGTCAACATATCTGTCTTTATGCCAGCACCACACTGTTTTTACAACTGTAGCTAAGTAATACGCTTTAAAGTCAGGAAGTGAGAGTTCTCCAACTTCATTCTTCTTTTTAAATATATTTTTGGCTATTTGGAAACTATTACCTTTCCAAATAAATTTGATAATTGGCCTTTTCAATTCCATTAAAAAAAGGTGTTGAGGGAGGCGGCTGTGGCTCAATCAGTGGGGCTCCCGTTTGCCATATGGGGGGCCCCGGGTTCGGTTCCCGGGGCCTCTTGGTGGGGGCGGGCCCACCTGGATGGCGTGGTTAGCTGACCCGGCGAGCGTGGGCAGCGGGGGGGGGGGGATGAATGAATAAATGAATAAAAACTTTAAAAAAAAATAAACATAAAAAAGGTGTTGGAAGTTTTATTGGGATTGCATTGAATCTGTAAATAAATTTGGGTAGAATTGACATGTTAACGATATTTAGTCTTCCAATCCATGAACATGGAATGTCCTTCCATTTATTTAGATCTCCTTTGGTTTCTATAGCAATGTTTGGTAATTTTCCAAATACAAGTCCTTTATGTCCTTGGTTAAGTTTATTCCTAAATATTTGATTCCTTTAGTCTCTTCTGTAAATGGGATTTTTTCCTGACTTCCTCCTCAGCTTGCTCATTAGCAGTATATAGAAATGCTACTGATTTTTGTGTATTAATTTTGTATCTTGCCACTTTGCTGAAGTTGTTTATTAGTTCTAGTAGCTTTGTTGTGGATTGTTCAGGATTTTCTAGATATAGGATCATATCATCAGCAAATAGTGAAAGTTTTACTTCTTCCTCTCCAATCTGGATGCCTTTCACTTTTCTTTCCTGCCTAATTGTTCTAGCTAGAACTTCTAGCACAATATTGAATAACAGTGGTGATATTGGATATCCTTGTCTTGTTTCCAATCTCAGGGTGAAAGCTTTCAGTCTTTCTCCATTGAGTACAATGTTAGCTGTGGATTTTTCATATAGGCACTTTATCATGTTGAGAAAGTTTCCTTCTATTCCTATCTTTCGGAGAGTTTTCATCAAGAAAGGATGTTGGATTTTGTCAAAGCCTTTTCAGTGTCAATTGAGATGATCATGTGAATTTTCTTCCTCAATTTAGTAATATGATGTATTACATTGATTGATTTTTCTTGTGTTGAAGCACTCTTGCATACCTGGGATAAAACCCACTTGATCATGATGTATAATTCTTTTAATGTGCTATTGGATTTGATTAGTAAGTATTTTGTTGAGGATTTTTGCATCTATATTCATTAGAGAAATTGGTCTATAATATTCTCTTTTCATGTTATCTTTATCTGGATTTGACATTAGGGTGATTATGACTTCATAGAATGAGTTTGGTAGTGTTCCTTCATGTTCTATTTTTTGGAAGAGTTTGAGCAAGATAGGTATTAATTCTTCTTTGAATGATTGGTAGAATTCATCTGTGAAACCATCTGGTCCTGGGGTTTTCATCTTTGGGAGATTTTTCATGACTATTTCAATTTCCTTACTTGTGACTGGTTTGCTGAGGTCTTCTACTTCTAGGGTCAGTGTAGGTTGTGCATGTGTTTCTAGGCATTTGTCCATTTTGTCTACATTGTCTTGTTTGTTGGAGCACAGTTGTCCATAGTATCCTCTTATGAGCTCTTTTATTTCTGTGTGGTCAGTAGTAATGCCCCCCCCCCCGGGGGGGGGGGTGGGGGGGGGGGGGGGGGGGGGGGGGGGGG
>JAKSZT010054303.1:2641274-2839993 GCA_026826555.1 Tolypeutes matacus | reverse complement strand
AAAAAAAAAAAAAAAAAAAAGGTGTTGGAAGTTTTATTGGGATTGCATTGAATCTGTAAATAAATTTGGGTAGAATTGACATGTTAACGATATTTAGTCTTCCAATCCATGAACATGGAATGTCCTTCCATTTATTTAGATCTCCTTTGGTTTCTATAGCAATGTTTGGTAATTTTCCAAATACAAGTCCTTTATGTCCTTGGTTAAGTTTATTCCTAAATATTTGATTCCTTTAGTCTCTTCTGTAAATGGGATTTTTTCCTGACTTCCTCCTCAGCTTGCTCATTAGCAGTATATAGAAATGCTACTGATTTTTGTGTATTAATTTTGTATCTTGCCACTTTGCTGAAGTTGTTTATTAGTTCTAGTAGCTTTGTTGTGGATTGTTCAGGATTTTCTAGATATAGGATCATATCATCAGCAAATAGTGAAAGTTTTACTTCTTCCTCTCCAATCTGGATGCCTTTCACTTTTCTTTCCTGCCTAATTGTTCTAGCTAGAACTTCTAGCACAATATTGAATAACAGTGGTGATATTGGATATCCTTGTCTTGTTTCCAATCTCAGGGTGAAAGCTTTCAGTCTTTCTCCATTGAGTACAATGTTAGCTGTGGATTTTTCATATAGGCACTTTATCATGTTGAGAAAGTTTCCTTCTATTCCTATCTTTTGGAGAGTTTTCATCAAGAAAGGATGTTGGATTTTGTCAAAGCCTTTTCAGTGTCAATTGAGATGATCATGTGAATTTTCTTCCTCAATTTAGTAATATGATGTATTACATTGATTGATTTTTCTTGTGTTGAAGCACTCTTGCATACCTGGGATAAAACCCACTTGATCATGATGTATAATTCTTTTAATGTGCTATTGGATTTGATTAGTAAGTATTTTGTTGAGGATTTTTGCATCTATATTCATTAGAGAAATTGGTCTATAATATTCTCTTTTCATGTTATCTTTATCTGGATTTGACATTAGGGTGATTATGACTTCATAGAATGAGTTTGGTAGTGTTCCTTCATGTTCTATTTTTTGGAAGAGTTTGAGCAAGAT
Organism: Tolypeutes matacus; assembly: GCA_026826555.1. Taxonomy (NCBI): domain Eukaryota; kingdom Metazoa; phylum Chordata; class Mammalia; order Cingulata; family Chlamyphoridae; genus Tolypeutes; species Tolypeutes matacus. Next base: position 2,838,941 of record JAKSZT010054303.1, on the reverse strand, counting down.
AGGTATTAATTCTTCTTTGAATGATTGGTAGAATTCATCTGTGAAACCATCTGGTCCTGGGGTTTTCATCTTTGGGAGATTTTTCATGACTATTTCAATTTCCTTACTTGTGACTGGTTTGCTGAGGTCTTCTACTTCTAGGGTCAGTGTAGGTTGTGCATGTGTTTCTAGGCATTTGTCCATTTTGTCTACATTGTCTTGTTTGTTGGAGCACAGTTGTCCATAGTATCCTCTTATGAGCTCTTTTATTTCTGTGTGGTCAGTAGTAATGCCCCCCCCCCCTTTCTGATTTTTATCTATTTGTATCTTCTCTCTTTTTTTCTTTGTTAGTCTAGCTAAGGGTTTGTCAATTTTGTTGATCTTTTCAAAGAACCGACATTTAGTTTTGTTGATTCTATTGTTTTTGTAGTTCTCGATTTCACTTATTTCTTCTCTAATCTTTATTAATTCTTTCCTTCTGCTTACTTTGGGATTAGTTTGCTTTTATTTTTCTAGTTCCTGCAGGTGTTCAGTTAGGTCTTTGATTTTAGCTCTATCTTCATCTTAAATGTAAGTGTTGAGGGCTATAAATTTCCCTCTCAGCACTGCCTTCACTGCATCCATAAGTTTTGATATGTTGGTTCTCATTTTCATTCATCTTAAGATATTTGCTGGTTTCTCTTGCAATTTTTTCTTTGACCCACTGATTGTTTGAGTGTTGTTTAACCTCCATATATTTGTGTTTTCCCTTTCTCCACCTGTTGTTGATTTCCAGCTTCTTTTCATTATGATCAGAGATAGTGCTTTGTACAATTTCAATCTTTTTAAATTTATTGAGAACTTGATTTGTGACCCAAAATATGGTCTATCCTGGAGAAAGATCCATGAGCATTTGAGAAGAATGTATATCCTGCTGCTTTGGGGTGCAATGTTCTATATATGTCTGTGAGGTCTAGTTCATTTATCATATTATTCAAATTCTCTGTTTCCTTATTGATCCTTTGTCCAGTAGTTCTAGCCAAAGATGGGAGTGTTGTATTGAAGTATCCAACTATTATTGTAGAGACAGCTACTTCTCTTTTCAGTTTTGCAAGTGTGTGCCTTGTGTATTTTGGATCACCCTGGTTAGGTGCAAAAATATTTATAATTGTTTTTTCTTCTAGGAGAATTAATATATTAATAAAATATATAATTTCCTTCTCCATCTCTTCCAGCAGTTTTATATTTAAAGTCTATTTTGTCCAATATTGGTATCACTACTCAAGCTCTTTTTTTTTTTTTTTTAAAGATTTTTTATTTTTATTTTTATTTTTTTATTCATTTCTCCCCCCCTTGCTGCTTGTGCTCGCTGGGTCAGCTAACCACGCCGTGCGGGCGGGCTTGCCTTCACCAGGAGGCCCCGGGAACCGAACCCGGGGCCTCCCATATAGTAAACGGGAGCCCTACTGATTGAGCCACAGCCGCTTCCCTCAAGCTCTTTTTTGATTACTGTTTGTGTAGACTATCTTTTTTCAACCTTTTACTTCCAGTGTATTTGTGTCCTTGCATTTAAGATGAGTCTCTTGTAGACAGCATATAATTGATGTTTTTAATCCATTCTGCCACTCTGTGTCTTTTGATTGGGGAGTTCAAACCATTAAAATTTAATGTCATTACTGTAAATGCATTACTTACTTCGTTCATTAAATCTTTTGACTTTCCAAAAGTCAAAAGACTTTTTCTTACTACCATCTTTCGTTTTACCCTTACTAATAATCTTCATTTCTACACTCTTCTCCAGGCCTCTCTCACCTGCCTTTTTCTTTCAGGTTGCAGCACTCCCTTTAGTATCTCCAAATCTAGTCTCTTGGTGACATACTCTTTTAGTTTTTGTTTACCTGTGAAGACTTTAAACTCACCCTCAGTTTTGAAGGGCAGTTTTGCCAGATAAAGAATTATTTTTCTCTTTCAGAACCTTTAATATGTCATACCACTGTCTTCTCATCTCCATGGTTTCTGATGAGAAATCAGTAGTTAGTCTTATTGAGCGTCACTTGTATGTGATGAACTGTTTTTCTATTGCTGTTTTCAGAATTTGAGAAGAATGTGTATCTCTGGCATTTGACATTCTGAAGAGTAGGTGTCTCAGAGCAGGTCTATTCAGATTTATTCTGTTGGGGGTGTGTTGTTCTTCTTGGATATTGATATTTATATCTTTCATAAGAGTTGGGAAATTTTCAGTCATTATTTCCTCAAATATTTTTTCTGCCCCCTTTCCATTCTCTTCTCCTTCTCAGACACCTATAGTGCGTATGTTTGTGCATTTCACATCGTCTTTCAAGTCCCTGAGACCCTGTTCCAATATTTTCCATTCTTTTCTCTTTCTGTTCTCCTATCTTTTCAAATTTAGATGCTCTGTCCTCCAACTCACTAAGTCTGTCCTCAGCCAATTCAAATCTGCTATTATATGCCTCCAATGTATTTTTGGTCTCTTCCAATGTGTCTTTCATTTCCATAGACCTGTTAAATTTCTTTGTAAACTTTCAAATTCTTCTGTGTGTTCAACCAGTGTCTTCTTAATATCCTTAAACTCTTTAGCCATCTCACTGAATTTATTAAAGAGATTTGTTTGTATATCTGTGATAAGTTGTCTTAAATCTCATGTTTCATCTGAAGGTTTAGTTTGTTCCTTTGACTAGGCCATATCTTCCTGTTTCTTAGTATGGCTTGTAATTTTTTGCTGGTGTCTTAACATCTGATTTTTTTCATGTGTTTATTCTGTGCTCAGTTTCTCTCTTTAGCCTATGGCTTTCTTATTTGTTGGCTTTTTGCTAAAGCTTCTTCTGTTCCTCCTCTGTGAATGTTAGTCTGTTCTATTTGTTTTGCATTTGTCTCTGTATATTTTTAACACTCATTTTGTCTTCTCCTGCTGTTATTTCCTGGAACACTAATTTTGGCAGAAGTGTCCCCCTGGATACAACCTTCCCAGCTCTGATTTCCCAGTCAAAACAGTCTCAGTGGACCTGTAAAGGGAGTGTAGATAGATTCCAATGTGTTCTGGAGAGGAGACTCTAAAGGCCTCCAATCTTCTTTTTGATGTCTTCCCCAATCTAGGCTTTTCTAAAGTACCCAGCAGATAGCACTCTTTATCCAGTTGTTTCCTGATGCCCTAAGATTATTCTGTGCCTTTAATTCTCAGCTGACTTAGCTCCTGGTGGGGGCATGGTTGAGGCTAAGGTTTCCAGCCTACCTGGAATGAAACTGTTCCACAGCTCCCAGCCCCTAAGAGCTGAATTCTCTGATCAACTGTCATCCCTGTGCTTCCCACCCCACCCCACCCCCAGGTGGGTGAGGTGACTCTATCTGCATTATTTTGAGAGTGATCAGATGGCTCTTGGTTCCTCTCTTTCCAGGGGCACCTTGGGGATGCAACTCTTCCATGTGGGTGGGGTGACGCTGTCAGCACTGCCTGAAGATAGAGTGTGTGCTTCCCCTCCTTCCTAGGGGTGTTGGAGCTGAGGTGCAGCAGTTCTTTTAAGCTGGACAGGCCCATGAGAGAGTGCGTGCTTCTTCTCTGTCCAGGGGCACATTGGGGCCCTGTGTGCAGCAGGCCTTCAAGGTGGATGGGGTGAACCTGCCCACACTGCCTGCAAGAGAGTACAGGCACGCACGCACGCATGCTTCCCCTTCATTCAGGGGTCTTTGCGGCCCAGTATGAATCTGCCTACTCTGCTCCAAGAAAGTGTTCAAACTGCACACAATTTCCACTCCTGCTGTGTGTGTGTGTGTGGGGGGGGGAGTGCTTAAGCAGTGGCTTTCTAAACTGAGCATCCTGGATCTGATCCCTACCGCCCCGGAGGACTGGTGTGTTTTTCAGTCACCTCTGCTTCCAGTCCTGCCAGGGGTGGAGACAGCACAAATGCTGCTGGCTTCTTGGTGGCTTAGGCAGGTTTAAAGCTCAGCTATGCTCAAGATTGGAATCCAGGTAGCCAAATTTGCCAATTAACAGCTGTAGTTAGTGCCAGGCCACTTCACCTCCCTTGCTTTTGGGAAAGAGAGCTTCTGCTTCTAGCTGAGGCATGGGTCCAGAGGCAGCAGGCCTCGCCGGTGGGGTTTGGGCAACTGCCTCTACAACATGGAGGAATCTACTCAGGAATCTTCACTGCAGATGGTCAGTCTCCTCTTTCTGTTCTTCCCTGGATAGTACACTGTGTTCTTCTGGTCTCTGGAGTTGCCCAAACAGTTGATCCAGACAGAACCTGGTTAATTATTAGCTGCCCTCTGAGATGAGCTGATTGTTAGAGCTTCCTACTCTGTTGCCATCTTGGGTCTTCTCCCTTATTATCCATTTTTATATATTAGGAAACCAGGGCTCATAGAGGTTAGATAGATAATGGTTCCAAGATTATAACAGTAAAAAGATAGCAAAGACAGGGTCCCATCCCATTCAAGATGGCAGAGTGAGATGCTTCAGGCTCCACCCCTCTATAGAAGTTTTGAGCAACCTGCAAGAACTGGCAGAAACATCTTTCTCAAAGTTCCAGGAAACAGTTAAAGGACTGCAGTAACAAGGTGAATGCTGCATCAAGTAAAAGGCTACTTTAAAAAAGTAGGATCTCATGGCACACTGGCTGGCCCCACCCCTACTCCTCACTGGCCAGGTTTGTAGCTGGTAAGCTTCCAGTGTGGATCCCTGGTCCCAGTTCTGGATGGAGCAGAGTAACCCTTGCACACATACTGGGAGCAAGTATGTCTGGCCTAATCTGTCTGGTGGTGACCTGAGGGACTTGCCATCCTGGAACTTGCCCTTAATGTATAAGGTAACTCATTGAGCTCTTCTACAGAACATTGTAAGAGAGCAGTCAAGCGGTGCTGCCTGAGGCAAGGGATTGCTGGCTATAGGACATGCACTGCAGTGCCCGGGATGAGGAGGAAATTGGTTCCTAGGGAAACAGAGATCATTTGGGGAACCATGTAAATGGGGAGTCCTAGGGTCACACACGAATGTCCAATATGGAGGTCCTTACACTTCGGACTGGAGCTCTTCTTTAAACTAACTGTATGGATAAGACCTGAAGGAGAGCATTCACACAGGTCAGTTGGCAAAGACTGGGAAAGGTGTCTTCTTTTCTCCTCCTCTTCCTTCTTCCCCTCCTCTTTCTTTTATGTCAGCTCCTGGTAATCAAGGAAAATACTGTCATAATACTAACTGGATACAAGCTTATGGAACAGACACCTCAAGGTCTAAATTCCAGGATAACACATTAAAATATCAAAATGTCCAGGTTTCAACAAAAGATTACAAATATACAAAGAAATTTGAAGTGATGGCCCAGGCAAAGGAGAAGATTAAAGCATTAGAAACCATCAGTGAGGAGTAGCAGATGGGACATTTCAGACAAAGTCTTGAAAAATATGGTCCTAAATATTCTCAAAAAGATAAAGGAAAACATGGACAAAAAACTAAAGGAAATCAAGAAAATGATAGATGAACACAAAGAGAGTATCAGTAGAGAGATGGACATTATGAAAAGAACTGAACAAAGCTAAAGACCATGGAATAGAAATTAAAAATTCTTTAGAGAGGTTCAATAGCACATTGGAGCTGAAAGAAGAATCAGTGAACTTAAAATAAGACAATAGAAATCATCCAATCTGAGGGGCAGAAAGCAGAAAGAATGAAGAAAAGTGAACAGACCCTGAGGAAACTGTGGGACACCATCAAGCATATACGCATTGTGGAAACTCCAGAAGGAGGAGAGAGAGAAAGGGGCAGAGAGAATATTCAAAGAAATGGTGGCTGAAAAAGCCCTAAATTTACTGAAAGTCATGAATATACACATCCAAGATGCTCAACAGATTCCAAACAGAATAAACCCAAATGGACCCAAACCCAAATAGACCCATGTTGCAGCATATTATAAACAAACTGTTGATAAAGAGAGAATTCTGAAAGCTTTTAAGAGTGAAACAATATGTCACATACAAGGGAACCTCAATAAGAATAAATGCTAATTTCTCATCAGAAACCATGGAGACAAGAAGACAGTGGTATAGCATAATTGAAGTGCTGAAAGGAAAAACTGCCAACTGACAATTCTATATTCTACCAGAACTGTCTTTCAAAAATGAGGAGAGATGAAGACATTCCCAGATAAACAAAAGCTGATGGAATTCATCACCACTAGACTGGCCTTACAAGAGCACTAAAGAGAGTTCTGCAGGTTGAAAGGAAAGGACAATGGACAATAGATCAAAGCTGCACAAAGAAATAAAGATATCCAGTGAGGGTAATGGCATAAAATCCAATACTATTGTATTTTTGGTTTGTAACTCCACTTTTTACTTCCTACAGGATCTAAAAATCAATTGCATAAAAAGTAATGATAAATCAGTGGTTTTGGACTCATAATGTATAAACACATAATTTGTGGCAAGTTCTACATAAAGGTGGAGAGGGGGCAAAGAGAATAGGAACAAAGTTTGTGTTAGTTGAAGTTAAATTAGTATCAAAGCCAATGAGATTGTTATAGATTTACGATGTTAAACTTAAGCCCTGTTGTAACTACAAAGAAAATAATGGAGAATATTCAAGTTCATAGAGACAGAAATGAGAATATAGGTTGCCAGGGGCAGGGGACAGGAGGAATGGTGAATTAATGCATAATGGATATAAAGTTTATGTTTGAGAAGATGGGGAAGTTTAATGGAGGTGGTGAGGGTACTGCAATATTGTGAATATGATTAATCCCATCAAATGGTATGCTTGGGAATGGTTGAGACAGGAAACTTTATGTTGTATATATGTTCCCCCCCTCCCAAAAAAGAGCAATTAAAGAGATAATAACAATTAAATGTAATACATGATCCTGTATAGCATCTAGCAAGGGAGGAGAAAAGGCTCAAAGGAACATTATTGGGAATATGAAAAAATTGGAATATAGACTATAAGCTTTATATCAAGGTCAAATCACTTGATCTTCAAAACTGCACTTAAGGTAATTATATAAGTGAATATCCTTGGTCTTAGGGAATGTATAAGGCAGTGTTAAGTGTTCAAGGAGCAGGATGCATACAGCCTACTCTCAAGTGTTCAGGAAATGATAAATAGATACAGGCAGACAGATGGATAGATAGATGGATTGCTAGGTAGAATGATACAGTAATTGTGGAAAAATTGGTGGGTCTGGGCATCTGGGGGATAGGGTATGTTGGAGTTATCTGTATGGGGTTTGGATTATTATTATAATTTTTTTTAGGAGGTACCGGGGATTGAACCCAAGACCTAGTACGTGGGAAGCAGGTGCTCAACCACTCAGCAATCCACTCCCCAATAAGAGTTGGTGTTTTTTTTTTTTGTTGTTGTTTGTTTGTTTTTAGGAAGTACCGGGGATCAAACCCAGGACCTTGCATGTGGGAAGCAGGCGCTCAACCACTTGAGCTACATCAGTTCCCCTGTACTATTTTTTAAGTTTCCTGTAAGTTTGAAAGTATTTCAAAATGAAACGTTTAAAAGGAAAAAAAATTAGCAAAGACAGATGGCAACTCAGTCCCCCTGGCCAAAAGCCCAGGCCTTTGGTTGGATCTCTTTGCCTCTGAAAAGAGACCCAAAGGCCTTTGTGGCATGCTGGAGGATGGGGACCAGCATTGAGTGGGGTTCTACTTAGTCCCAGGCACTGTGCTATTTTCCTCACAACAGGCCTGTGAGATTCTATTCTGTACATGAATAATCTGAGCCTCAGAGAGTTTAGTAATGTTCTCTATGCCACACAGCTGGTTAAGCTACTAAATCAGGTCTTTCTGATTTTAGAGCCTATGATCTTGCTCATTCCTCTATATCACAGGGTATGGGCATGAGGATCAGGAGGAAGGGGGAAATGTAAGGGAGCTAAGGATGGGGCTACTGTGTGAGACGTCTACAGGGCTCATTAGAACGGGATGGTAGGTAGGAACAGAGGAGAATTCGGGTGGTGGTGCCCCTCTCGGGCCCAGGACGCATAAGGCATGTGGGCAGAAATCCCAGAGTGCCATCTGGAGTTCCATGAAGTCCCGAAGCAGCCTTTGTTTCTGCAAAATCAGGACAGCAGGACTGTGCTGGGCTGAAATTTCACATGGAAGCATAAAAGCCCTGTGCCTTGGAAGCAGAAGCCAACATATATGACTATGAAGCAGATGGACATTTAAAGGAACGTGTTTGGAACAGTCACAGCCAGGAAACTCCGGCTTCCTAGCATTGCTGTCAATGAGTTTTTGACATTTCTCATCCTTCCTCCCTCTCTGTATTTTTCTCTCTCTCTGAGTTCCTCCTCCCACTTCTTCCCTTTGTTTTCACTGTTTTTTTTTTTGTTGTTGTTGTTATTGTTTTATTAGTTTTTGTTTTCTCAAGTTTTCTCTGCCTCCTCCTAGGTCACAGAAACACATTTTCACTTTGATGTTCTTCAGGCCTCTCAAACTGAACATGTGCAAATCAGAATCTCTTTCTTCCTTGACTATCCCCGACCCCCGCCCCAGCAAATCCACTTCTCCTGGGTTTCCACTTTGCTTAATGGCACCAGATGCCCAGGATAGAGCCAGCCTTGCTTTCTACCTCACCTTTCCCCCTTCCCTCCCTCCATTTCCAGCTGGTTTCTCAACTACTCCTGATTTCACTTCTGAAATGTCTCATGTCTGCTAACACTGCCACTCTTCTGGTTTTGCCCTCATGATTTCTCACTTGATCTCTTTTAATATTTTCCAAGCTGATTTCCCTCACTGCTTTGCTTCTTCTCCATTTACCCCAAACACTGCCACCATCTTTCTAAAACTCAGATTGGACCTCACTTCAAAAAATTGCATAGGTAATACCAACAGTCTTTTCAAGGGGGAAATTTGAAGTCTACCAGGGTCTTTGGGAAGTGGGGTATGATAGGCAGAATTATGACCACCAAGAAGGTCCTACATCCTAATTCCCGGGAACTATGAATATTACTTTACATGGCAAAAGGGACTTTGCAGATGGAATTGAGGTTACTACTCAGTTGACTTTAAGATGAGGAGGTTATCCTTTTCTTATCCGGGTGGGTCCAAATGTAATCACACGATCTTTTAACAGCAGAAGTGGAAGGCAGAGGGGAAGTGAAAAAGATTCAAAGCATGAGAAGGATCTGATAGTTTGAAAATGGAAAGGGCCACATGCCAAGGAAATGGGGGCCTCAGCCCTACAGCCCCTGGGAACTGCATTTTACCAGCAACCAGAATGAGGTTGGAAGCAAGTCATTCCCTAGAATGCTGCCCTACCAGCACCTTGATTTTGGCCTTGTGAGGCCTTGAGCAGAGAATCCAGCCATGCTGTGCTAGACTTCTGACCTACAGGACTGTGAGATTAAAAAAATAAGTGTTTAAAGCTGATAATTTGTGATAATTTGTTACACAGCAATAGAAAACTAATACAGAGGGAAATGAACATGGATGACACACCTGCTGCTGATTGCACATTGTGGCAAGTCCTTTTGACTACTGTTCAGGGCCTTGAGTTTCCAGCAACAGAAAGGCACTCTGGATGACCTAAGCAGAAATGGGACTTATGGAAAAGATATGGAGAAGCTCCCAGTCTCCAGGAAAGCTGGAGAGCAAGACTTGGAAAAAGAGTTGAGAATATAAAGGAGGCAGGACAACCTGAACTCAGCCAAAATTGATCCACAGAGCCTGTCTATCGAGACTACAGCTGCCATGGCTGAGCACTGGATCATTGCTGCTTTGTCACCAGTCAGTTCTGGCCACTGGGCACTGCCAGGGGACATTGCTGCTCTAGAAAATAGGATCATCTCGGTCAGTACTGCCAAAATGAATAGTCCATGATCACTGATTCTGTGGATCATTACTTTCAGATTCTAAATCACGGGCAGGTCTGGTTGCCCTGGCCTGGGTCACAGGCCCAGAAGCTTCAAATGCCAAACCACTACAAACTGACCCATGACAAATGACAAGCTATCCCATATCGTCTCATTTAAGCATGTAACATCTGAGTAGGGAGCTATTATTATCCCCATTTAATAGATGAGAAAGCCGAGGCCTGGGGAGGTGCAGCTGCTATCCCCAGGTCCTGAGCTTGTAAAGGGCAGAGCAAAAACCTGAACCCAGGTCATACCCATCATGTCTTCAGCTGGATGAAAGCCAAGGTTCAGATGCCTTCTGTGGAAATAAAGGGCGGGAGGGTCCTGTTTGGTCCTTGGCTTAGAGGACTCTGGGAACACAGTTTGAATGGAAGGAGGAGCCAGCAAGACACACTTTTGACCCATTTGCTTGTGAGGCCTGGCCATGGAAGAACTTAATTTTGCTCTTCTTTGGTGAAATATGCCTCCTGACTTCTATTCTGAATTGGTCCCCTTTCTGTAGAGAGACAGCATGGGGAACTTCACCTTTCTCTCTACCCTGCCCACCCACTCACCAGATATTGTCTCTCTTCACCCCTTTGCTGTCCTTTACCAAGCATTGTGAAGAAAATTGGGCAGCATCTTGGTGTGATGGTAAATTTTATGTGTAAACTTGGCTGGGTTATGGTGTCCAGTTGTTTGGTCAAACACTGACCTTGTTGTTACTGTGGTGGTATTTCATCGATGGGATTAGCACCTACAACCAGTTGACCTTAAATAAAGGACCCTCCATAATGTGGTGGGCCTCATCCAACCAGTTGGAGGTTTTATTAACAAGAACTAAAGGTTCCAGGAATCAGAAGGAATTCTGCCTTCAGACTACACCCTCCATTCCTTCCTGAGTTTCCAGCCTAAGGAATTCAGAGTCAAGAAATCAACATCATTCTCACTGGAATTTCCAACCTCCAGCCTGCCCTACATGGACTTGCCAGCCCCACAATTGCATCAGCCAATTACTTATGATAAATCTGTCTGCCTCCTGCCTGTCTGCCTGTCTGTCTCTTTCTATATATACACATACACACACACAAACTAATATATATGTATATATATTATATATCCTGTTGGTTCTGTTTCTCTGGAGGACCCAGGCTGATACCTGGGATTCCTGCTCCCTAAGGTGAGTGGATTCTGACTGGACACGATGGACACCAACTTCAGCATTCCCTGGGGCATGGGATTCACCTTGTGCATTCATTTCCAAGCTCCATTTAGCATTCGTGGTACAGCTCCTCCTCTTGTTCCATATCCTCCCAATTCTGAGCCAAGGCAACAACAGGAAGAACAGAAAAGGTCTCACTTGGAACCTGTTTCATGACTCAACATTTCTGGAACAGTCCCCACTAAAGAGGTTTGAGTTATTAAGTTGGCGTGAGGGCCAGGCTAGATGGAAACAAGCCAAGTTCAGACCCCTTAGCAAGGAAACCCTGATTTGAAAGCGCTTTGGGGTAACTCTCAATAACAGCCATCTGTGAGGGTTACATATTGGCACTAACAAGAATTGCTTCACTTAGGCAATTTCATTCCATCAATATTTATTGCACACGTAGGGCTGTGCAGTTGAGTATAGGAATTAAGCGCATGGGTTGTTGACCACCTTCTCTGGACCAGGCATTTGACACTCCTGATCTCAACTAATATTCATATCAGACTTCTCAGGTAAGTATCCTGAGATCATGAGATAATGTAAGGGAGATTGTTTTCATACATTGTAAAATACAGTGGATGTATGATTATAACTACTGCCATTATGATTAATCATTGTTAGTAATAGTAATGATTATGAAATATAGAGGGTCAATGGTAACATGAGGAATCCTGGCCACAGCTTGTGGAGGTATCAGTCAGGAGGGGTTATGAGATAATGGACAGGGTCCTTTGCTCAAAACTCACTTCCTATATCTATTTAGACACATTCTGTCCAACGTACTTTGCTCACATAACTCATCTGGTCCTAACAATTATGAGATGGAGACTATCACTATACTTATAATTGAAGAAACTGAAGCATAGAATGAGACTAAACAACTGCTTGAGTTCATATAATCAATAGGGATTTGAATCCTGACATGCAGACACCAAAGCCTGCTTGTTTTACCAATAAGCCATACAGCCTCCTGGCCCACTGCTAGCCTTTATCACATCCTAAGGGTGTGGGATTGCAGGGCTTAGCAAATTAAAATGCAAGATGGCCAGTTAAATTAGAATTTAAGATAAAGAATTCTTTTTCAGTATAAGTATGCCCCATGTGATATGTCCATGTGACAATGTAATTAAAGAGTCTGTTAAACCCCTAGCATATACGAGGTGTCCAAAAACATATAAATATGATTTAATTCACCAAGCATTTATAGAGTAATTATTGTATGGCAAGCAATGAGCTGGGTACTGTAGATTCAGTGGTAAACAAGGAGATTTTGGCCTGGAGGTGGGGTGCAGGATCAGCAGATAAGCAATCAATGGCAGTCAGCATTTAGATGTTTCCATCTGCAAATGTGTGTATGTCACATGGGTGGACTGGGTGAACGGGCCCAGCCAGCCCTTCTTCTTACTCTTGGCCAGGTCTGAGCAGGATGGAGGAGGCTGGTGGTTTTGCTCTTTTGCAGTATCCACATCACCTTATTGGGCACATGCTCATTTTATGAGGCTTTATGGGAATGTTTCCATATTTAGAAAGGTTGGCTAACCAATCTGTAATATTGAAAAGTTCTTTTGAAAGTTCAAGCCACACATAGTTAGAAAAAAGAAATACATTTGTACAGGCATATCTTCCTCTGCCATTGTCCTCAGCATTATTCATTTCTGAGAAGAATTTAGGAAAACGAAATTTTTCATTTTATGGTTTTGTGCATGCTAGCCCCCCAAATTTTCCACCTCCATTAGACTCCATGAGATGGGACTGGAACAGGGTCTCACACTTTTTACTGCCTGAGGCTTTTTTCTTATTCCGTTTGTCTCAGGGACTTCAGGTTTTTTTTATTTATTAATTTATTAATTAATTAATTTATTTTTTTATTTTTTTATTATGGTTAAAAATCAAAATTCTCACAATACATACAAACATTTGTAAAATGATATATAAATATATATGCATATATGTGTATTTGCTTACAAAAATGTTATTTATATATATATATCTGCATATATTTTAAGAGGGGGACTTCAGGTTTTGAAAGAAATTGTCTTCTGAACAAACTATTTGTTAAAGAATAACCAATCTTCCTTTCCAGTTATTTTTGATTTGGACACATAAACATTTTTGATAATATTATCAAATCACATTTTAGGAGTCCTTATGATGGCTCTGACAGCCAATCAGAGCTTCTAACTGGCACCTGCTAAGCAGTGTTGCTCTCACACTTGGTCTCCAGTTTGGGCCCCACAGAACTCAATGATGTTTAGGGCCTTTTCTAGCTCCACATCTCTCCTTGTAAGAAAAAAAATACATACACACATAATCTTTCTCTATTAACTTTATTTCATATATATAGGTAAATATGTGGGTCTCTAAACATAGACCCAGGCTACTACTGCTGATTCTGAGACCTTACTTTTACTCCCACCCTTAATATATTTGTATTAATCTTCTTTACCCACCCTTAATAATAGGGCTTTATGGTTTATAGAACTCCTTGGCACTCACTCATCTCAGCTGGTCTTCACAGTAACCTAGGGAAGTAAGCAGCGATAAGATGAGTAACTCTTTGCAGCTCAGGGGACGTCAGCAGAGCCTCAGAGATCATGATGGCATGCAGTGATTGCCTAATAATAGCATCAAACCCTTGGACAATAGTTGTATAGTTGTCCACCTACAAAGTGTCCTTCTCCCCCACTATTTGTTTCTCAAAAAGAAAAAAACCAGCAGATGGTAAGTGATTTGTCAAACATTGCAGACCACACTGTGTCCTAATACCACATCCTGGAATAAATAGCCTTACACAGCTACAGCTCTGGACAACCACAGGCCTCCCACCCCAGTGAGGTCAGAGCCTACCCCTGGGACCCTCTTGGTATAAGACAGGAGACCAAAGTGCATGCCCCATGTTGGCTTTCTTTCAACCTCCCAACCAGGTTAAGTTCCCCCTCTTCCTTGGAGGAGTGAGAGAGCAGACAGAAAGGCGAGGAGAGTTCACTGATGGGCAATCTCTTGCTGCATGGAAGGAAACATCAGGAGTGGAAAGAAGAGTTTCTAACATTTGGAATTGCTTGTTGATGCAGAGTCCCGGGCTCTGAGATACATGTAAGGTTCTACGGAGGGCTGTCTTACCCTAGCCCTCAAATAGCTCACATGCCACAGATATTTGAGGGGAAAGAGCAACGGAAGTGGGGAGAGACAAGCTGCTGTTGGGTGGTGTTAAGAAGAAGGAGGAGAGGGGAACACACGCAGGGCCTGTAACCACTAAAATCCTATCCTTTCCAGGCTTTGGAGTCAGCTGTGGATTTGAATTCCAGCTCCGCCCCATACTGGGAGATAAAAAACAGCCTGTAATTTCTAGTCATTGTACTGTTCATATGTAAAAAATGGCGGTAATTAAGCCAATCCTGTGTGGTTACCATGAGGATTGAAAGAGATGGTAAATGCGTCTGGAACACAGTAGGTACTCCGTTAGTAATAGCTCTGACAAAACCCAATATCCTCAACACGGCCGCCAAGCCCTACGTGATCTCAGCCTTCCTACCTCTCCCACCCCACCTCCTACTCTCCCGCTGCAGTTTACAACTCGTCAAACACCCTGATCTTCCCACCCCTCCAGCATGCCGGGCGCCTTCCACCTCGGAGCCTGCGCCTGCGCCCGCGCCTGCGCAGTCCCTTCCGCCTGGAGGTCTCTCTTCCGTGCATCTCCCCGCTGTGGCACCTCAGCATTTGGCAAGGCAGTGATGCTTCCTCAGAGAGCCCAGCTCTCATCTCCTTACCTAAGGTTTTCCCCTCCCAAGCCCCTACTCGACCGTATCACCCAGTTTTATTTCTTTTATAACATTTGTCATGCTCTGAAATGATCCAACATGTTTTTATTGCCGCCTTCCACCAGGGTGGAAGCTCGGTGAGGGCAGGTAATTCGCAGTTTTGTACACACCGTTTGGTGTGTACTTGGCGCTCAGTAAAATCTGTTGAAAGACAGAAGGACGATGGGAATGGTGGCAAGGATGTTGGTGGACACGAGGACTTATTAATCGCTAACGTTCCCGGCTTCAGAAACCTTTTACTTTTCTGATTTGCCACAGCTTCAGAAGTTCTTCCTGTGTTTTGCAGGACTTTTGAGGATAACAGGTAGCGAAGGCTGCAAAGACCACCACTCTGAGTGCACTGTGGGAAGGACAGCGCTCAGCCTTTGGGGGGAAGGCAGGGCTCCTGGGAGACAAGGAAGTGAAGCAGCAGTTGGCTTGGCCTGAGGCGTGAGGCCCGAGGCTCTGGGGTGAGTTTATAGAATGCTATCTAGCTATTGCTTGTTATTGAACATTTATGTATTGCTCACTGTTGGCCAGAAGCTTTTACGATCGCTTTTATCAAATTGGCAAAGAACTTTACAAATTTTTTATTCATTTTATTCTATTTGCTATTAACCTGATGGGGTATATCTGTGTCAGAAAAAGGAATGCTTGCGCCTTGTGGAACCGAAATGCTTTTCATTTGCAGATGATTGGGTTCATCTTCTCAGCCGGCTGCCCAAGTATCAGAGAATAAAAATTGTCAAGGGTAAGCTTTGACCCACAGTCCTCCCCTGAATTGAGGGTGGAGAGGGTGAGATATGGGGCATAAAATCTCAGAATCAACCAAACAGGTTCTGAAGAAAAGCAAAAGGAGTTCTTGAGAAGAGATTCTGGCACAGCTTCTGTGGCTTGATTGGCCTTTCTGAGGGTCCCCCGTTCCCATGTATGTCATTGCTTAAGCTCTAGGTATTGCCCCCCACTCACAGCATATCATCTATCATCTGTCTTTGGGTTTGGACTGTAAGATTTGAGGGCAGAGACTACATCTGAATCAACTTTTATCCTTCACACAGGACCTGGTATGTAGTAGCTATTTAATAAATATCTGTTGAATGCTTGCCTAAAGAGAATGAACATAAATGACTAGCTGAGACCTTCCTCGCATAGCCATATGACATTTATATGAAACAGTCAGCCCAGGTCAGACTGCCTATGGGCAGGGGTTAATCCTTCCCTCTGTTCATGGGCTTCTGGAGACCCCTCACTAACCCTACCAAGGATGGGAGCAACGGCTAAACCCTGCCAACGGCAAATTTTGCAGGTCTCCCTCTTGACCTGACACCAAAAACCCACCCACAGGACATTGGGCTGAAAATGTTCTTTCGTTAACTGATTGTTGATCAACTCCTGGAACATCACTGTGTTGCAATATAATTTTAGGAATGTCAAAAAACAATGATATTTTTAAAATAAAAAATTCTTTAAAAATATGTTATGTAACACATGCCTCTTATAAAAGTTAATGGATATAAACAAAAAGAAGAAAATAGAAATCATCTGTAATCCTGCTACCGAGACTTAATCACTAAGATTTAAAGATTTCTATATAGATAAATCTATATTTTACAGATATATAAATTACATATATATAAGAATATGTAAGTGATTTTTATAAACATCGGAGCAAACTGTACTATAAATTATAATAGAAATATTAATAGAGGGCCTACTGTGTGCAAGTATTATTCTAAGATCTTTACATGTTCTGGCTCACTTAATCTTTGTAATAACCCTGTGAGGTAGGTATTATTATTATCCCCAATTTAAAGTTGAGGAAACTGAGTCACAGAGAAGTTAAATAATGTAGCACAGTAGTAAGTGATAGAGCCAGTATCTGAATCAAGGCAATTGCACTACAAACTTTTTTCATTTAACAATAGATGGGGACATCTTGCCATACTTTCTATAGCTATGGGGGCAGTGTTTTTTATTGTACCATGATTCATTTAACCAAAATTGTACACAGATTCCAAACCATAGCCAAATTAAGAAAAATAAAGAATGAAAGAAAAACTCATGATCAGTTTCATTTCAAAACTAGAAAATGAGCTAAGATGTTCCAGTCACCACCATAAGGACATTAGTCCATGTGATTCCGTTTTTATTGGCCTCGATGTTTTGCAATTATAGCCTGCTCTTAAAAAAATAATGAAAAATGTTAAGGACTTATGAAATTATCTAATATATCAGAAAGACCTGTGCAGTGGAATTTCTAGGTCAAAGAGTAAAAATGTTTTTAAGGCTTTTGATATTCATTGCCAAATTTCCTCCAGAAGGGCGATTTAACAATTTCCTTCTGCCCATATTTGACATACCATTGCAGGCAGCAACCATTTATTGAGCAACTATGAAGTTTCGGGCATCTTAGAGACATTAATTCTAATCTTCACAAAAACCAAGCAATATCAGTATGATTACAATTTACTGCTAAGTCGACTGAGATTTGAGAGGCTAATGACCTTATCATCCCAGGCCATGTGGAAATGACAGAATTGATTCTAGACTGTCTGTAAAAGTTGTGCTCTGACCACTGCTCCAGGCTGCCTTGAAACTCCTGAGAAAGGCCATTGATGGAGGCATTTCTGGTGATAGTCATTCTTTTGTTTAACACATACTTATTAAGAGCCCCTACTCTCTGTTCTGGTAGAGAATACAGTGGAGAACAGCATGAGTCAGGTTCCTGTACTCTTGAGTTTACATTTTAGTAAGGAGGAGAGACAATAAATAAGCAAACAAATAATATACTTTCAGAGAGTAAGAAGTGGTAAGAAGAAAAACAAAGTCAGATAAAGGATGGGCCTGACAGGAGGCTGGGGACTGGTGGGGCAGAGGAGGTGATTTTTATAAGTAAAGATATGCAAGGTGAGCAGAGTTCAGCTATCAAGATTCCAGGGGAACAGCTGGTGCAGAGGTTCTGAGGCAGGAAAAAACTTGAAATGTTTGGGTTTTGGTATTCAAGAAAGAGAAAGATGGCCAGTGTGGCTGAGCCATGGTGGGTGAGGGAGAGAATGGTAGGAGATGAGGTTGGAGATGTAGGCAAGGGCTTGATTGTGAGGGACTTTGTAAGCATGTAGGCAAGAGCCCATTAGATGTCCACCAAATCCATTTCCCCATTCTCCTGTACACTTAGCTAGACTACATTTCCCAGCCTTCTTTGCAGTCAGGTGTGGCCATGTGACTGAGTTCTAGCCCATGGAATCCTTCGTGAGGTTTCTTCAATATGGTGAATTAGAAGCCACGTGTTTAAGATAGCAGAGCTCTAAGATGGAAGGAGCCTGGATTTCTGTATCACTACTTGGAAGAAAACTGCCCATTGATCAGGAACACCAATTTGGACTTTATAGCTGCAAGAAATAAACTTCTTTTGGTTTCAGCCATTGGATTGGGGGATATGCCTGATACAGCAGCTAGTGCTTAATTAACACCTGGATAAGGAGTACAGACTTTTTTGTTAAGTGCTATGGGAAGCCATTACAAGGTTTGCAACAAAAGCACAACACCATCTAATTTAAGTTGTGACTGATTTAATGTTTTAGATAGAGTCTGTTAGCTGACTTAATGAAGGAGAGAGGATAATGAAGCCAGTGAGAATTTTATATGTCATTGCGTCTGCTAGTTTCCTTCAGTTTTTGCAGCCACAATGTCAGTTAGCCACTTTCAGAGGAACATCAGAGCAGAGAAGAGGCCTCTGCTCAAACCGGCTCATACTGGGCAAATGGTCCAAATTGTCATGTTTCCTGGTGGTCAGTTCCGACTATCTTCTATGGAAAGAACTGTTGATTCCATCTCATACACCTTCTAAGCCTACTCATCACCCTCCCACTTCCCATCTCAGTAAACAGCGTCCCATCCACACCGTTTCTAAGGCCCAAATGCTTAGGAGTCATTGCCATGGTCAAGAAGGCCTTACATAATCTGACCCCTTTTTATTTTGCAATCTTGTTTCCTGACACTCTTCTCCTTGTCATTTAGCTCCAGTTACACTGACCTCCTTTCTGTTTCTCAGACAAAAGTCAGCCTGTCCTGGTTTTAGAGTTTTGCACAACCTTTTCCTTCTGCCTGGAACACTTTTGCTACAAGCCCTTTGCACGGCTGCGTTTTCTCATCATTCAGGTCTTAGCTCAAATGTTATTCGTCTGAGAAGACCCCATGACCACATCCAGGAAGTAGCTTTCTTCTTGTTCTCAGGTCACATGCATATCATCTCTGTGTCTTCCTAATGCTCATCACTGTCAAAGGCTGACCTCAGAAAGAGGCCACGGTAATAAAGGAGGAGGAAAAATGTAGGGAACCATGTCAGTAAATGTTATCAGACTCTGGTAACTCAAGGCAGCTCAGCTTGGTAGCCTTTATGAGAGGGGCTGGAGGCTGTGTCCCTCCCTCAGGGTGACATTTGGAGTGTGGAATGAGTCAAGCTCTGAGCTGGCCAAGCCTGCAACACTATCAGAGAAGTAGGAGACAGTATGATACACCCAGACATCAGGAAGGGTAGGAGATATCATTGCTGGAGCAATAAAGAAAGAGAGCTGCCAATGCTAAATGGTGGCTGGGAGGGGGACATTGGTGAGCATACCTAAGCCCCACTCCCAACCTCCAGAAGATTGCAGAACTCATTGGGAGGCATCTGATGGTGGTTGGGGATGCTTCAGACTGTGTGATAATGGATAGTGGAAATTGTGTGTTACTGGTACTGGGTAGTGCGGAGAATTGTGGTGAAAATTACAAACCATCTTCTTGTGAGGGGTGAGGGGTATGGTTAGCTGGACTAAAGCAGGGTGAGATGTAAAGAATGTTGATTTCACTCAGTCCTCCACGGTGGGGAAAGCCCAGCCCCATGGGACATTTTTGTGGGCAAGGTTGGAAGAGGGTGATCTTAGTCAGAGAGAAACTTTTGGTCTTATCAGACTTTAGGCTACGTCAATCCGGGAGTGTTTGGGGTGGGGGGAGGGAGTGCTGGGTATGTGTTGTGCTGTGGGGAGGAATCTTTATTACAGCCAACTCTAGCTGGATTATTTGAGCCAGATAACCCTTTAGGAGAAACTTCTTCCTCTATCTTTGTGTTTCTGCAAGGAACCTTTGCCCCACTTTCTAGTATTTGGAAGTAACTCACTTCCTACCTTCTGTCTACTGAATCTAGCCCAAAGGGATAAGGACTGATTAATCTGATTGGCCAAACCAGGTGAAGAAACTGGATATGTGTGCTAAGCCCCTCCTCTCTTACTTCTTTCATGATTGCCTATCAACAGAATATAGAAAGCCCCAAACACAGTTGGTCAGGTTGTGCACTGCAAAATTCCACAGGGGGCCATCTGCATAGAGTGAGTCAGGTGAATGGCACCCTTTAGAGTTGAGCAATATGCTAGCCTTGCATTCTCCTCCAACTCAAACCTCTCTTGTGGTAAACATGTCTGGATCAGGGCCCAGAGCCAGGTTTTATCACAGATCCATAAGTCTCTCTTTCATTGTCCCAGTATAGGGTTCTGTGGTTGGCAGAATAATGGCCCTCCAAAGATGTATATGTCCTAGTCCCTGGGACCTGTGACTGTTACCTTATGTGGCAAAAAGGACTTTGCAGTTGTGATTAAGTTAAGGAATTTATGATGGGAAGATTACCCTGGATTATCCAGGTGGGTTCACTGTAATCACACAGGTCCATTTAAGAGGGAAGGCAAGATGATGAGGAGAGCAGAGAGATTTTAAGATGATATGCTGCTGGCTTTGAGGATGGAAGAAGGGACCATAAACCAAAGAATGAAGATGGAAAGGCAAGGGAACAGATTCTCCCTAGAGCCTCCAGAAGGCTTTCAGCCCTGTGAACCCTTGATTTTAGCCCAGGGAGACCCATTTTGGACTTCTGACTTCTAGGACTGCAAGATAATACATTTGTTTTAAGCCACTAAGTTTGTGGTAATTTGTTACAGTAGCAGTAGGAAACTAATACTGGCTCAGTTGATATTAGGCAGCAATTCCCCTTCCTGCTGCCTTGGTGTCTGGCTCTTTCTCGTGTGGTTTGCTCCAAGGCTACTGCCCAATACAGTAGCTACTAGTCCCATGTGGTTATTTAAATTAAAGTGAGTTAAAGTAAAATAAAAATTAAAAATTTATTTCCGCGGTTGCACTAGCCATATTTCAAGTGCTCATTAGCCACATATGGCGAATGGCTGCCGTATTGGACAACATGGTTTTAGAATATTTTAATCATCACAGAAAGTTCCATTGGACATTTATTTCTATTTAGACTTAAGTGGAAGTCACAGAAAATCCATTTAGCCAGGAAATACCAGCCATGTTCTCCAATCAGGCACTGCCAGTAATAAAGCTGATAGTTTATCCTCCATCTGCCTTCTGTATTTATAGTTCTAGATCTAGATCTAGGGGCAAGAGTGGGTAGAGGAGGTGTGATTAATTCCTTTAAATCCCAACCAAGCAAGGACAAGAGCATAATAGAACTGGGACCCAACAAGAGTCTGGAAGGAGGGGTTTAGTTGAGCCAGGAGACCAAGGAAACCAGGTCCAGCACACATTAGGAGATCTCTGGGAAGGCAAGTGGTAAGTCCTACAGAAACATAATCCAGACAACAGCTGGGTCTCCCGAAGCCTGGAGATCCAGATAAGATAGGCTTGAGGCCCACATTCCATTCCCCAAGCAGTCCAATACTCTTTCCCTAGATTTCTGAGTATTCTCCACAACCTCAAGGTCATCTTTGGCCCCAGGTTAACCGCTCTGCCCCACAGTAAACCAGACCTGATATTCAGCTCCTTTGAGTTCAATTCAAAATACTTCCTGATACCAGGAATTTGAAAGGCCTGTGGAGTGGTGGTTAAGAGTTTGGACTCTGAAGTCAGATTGCCTGGGCCCTGTCAATTACTCATTTTGGGACTTTGAGTAACTTACTTAACTTCTGTGCCTCAATTTCCCCATCTGGAAAGTGAGGATAAAAATTGTACCTATCTCAGATTTATTGTGAAGATTAAATTGGTTAATTTGTGGAAATTCCTAGACCTGTTCCTGGCACATGTATGTCCTCAAAAACGGGATAGTTAATATGTGCAGCAATGTGTGCAAATAAGACTTTACTGAAAATCTGGGGGTCACAGGTAGGAATGGGAGTGTGTGCCTTGCTGCAAACAGTTCAAAGTAGCCAGTCATTCTCTGTCTTAAATGTCTATTCACCTTCTGCCCCAGAGTTCTAATTAGCGCCTCCAGTGTATGTGGCACCTTTATCTCCTGATTCCTTTTTTCTTCCCCCCACCTTCTTTGGCAGAAGGTCTCTAGGGTGCAGGTCCCAGGTGGCTTTAGCTGCATATGGGATTTTATAATGCAAGTCCCTGACTGCTACTTTACAAGGAGTTTCCCTCAGTCTAGATTTATTACTCTTAATGTGTTTATGCCAGTGGCATTTCAGACAAAAATAGCAGTTGTTATCTATTTCAGAAAGGGAGATGGGAGCTTCCAGACACTGTCTTGTAAACTATTGGCTGCGGCTTTCAGTCAGTAATTCCTGGTGCTCTCTCTGCAGGGTCTAGGCTGGGTGCTTTATTGGAGTTGGTCTAAGATTTATTCTGGGGTGTCTCCAAAGCCCAGTATAAGCACCATCCCTCTGAGAAGTAAATGAAAGGACTTGTTTGGCAAACATGGGAAGGGTAGTGGTAGAGGGGAACTGGCATTGACCTTGGAGTCGAAGAGACCCAAGTTTCCCCCCAGCTCTGCTACTTACACCTCTGTGACTCTCACCTAGGAAAAGTTATTTCACCTTTCTGGGCTCAGTTTCCTTACCTGCAAAATACAGTAATAATAGCTACCCGATGACGCAGCTGCTACTACAGTTCACCAAGACTGGTGCATTGAAAAGGCCAAATGCAGAACCTGGTACATAGTAGATGCTCCCTAAACAGTAGCTACAACTTATCTTATTCAGTGCTTATTATTATAAGGTAGGTGTTACTGCCCCCTTTTGACTAACCAGATTTTGCCAGGTCACAAAAGTAATAAACATCAGAGTTAGGTTGATAATCCGATTCCAAATGTTATGCTTCCTTGTCTTTAATTTATTACACGGAAGCAATACATGTATACATGTATACATGTATTCTTTGTATAAATGCTTAAAAATTCAGAAGCATAGAGAGTAAACAGTGAAATTCATTCCTCACTTGTTGACCCTACTCTCTTCTTTACAGATAACAACTGTTAACAGTTCATTATATATGGGTGAGGGTAGTCCATTTTATTGAATTTTTGTATTGATTTGCACACATTCTTTTAAAATATGAACGAGATCTATCTATATCTCTCATCTCTCTCATTTCTCTCTCTTTCTCTCTCTATGTGTGTGTATATCTAATGTAGCTGTCTCTTTATCCATCCATCCACCCATTCATCCACCCATCCATCCAATCCTGTTCTACAACTTGTTTTTTGACTGGTGTGACTTCTCCACACCAGTACACATAACTTTACTTCATTCTTTTGTAACTACTCTTAAGAGTCCATAAAATGGCTATATGAAAATTTATATATTCAAATTTATTAATGATTTATCTGTTGACAAACATTTGGATTGTTTGTAGTGTTTCACGTTTTTAACCTCATTTGTTGGCTTTAATTTTACATAATTTTAAATTCTATTATAGTCACATCTGTCAGTCTTTCCCTTTAGAGCTTCTGAGTTTTGTGCCTTGCTTAGGAAGCACTTCTCCCCATCTCAAGGTTTTCAAAATATTCTTCTGTATTTTCTTTTAATGTACTGGAACCCCACCCTAATGCTAGAAGTGGGGCCTACAATATTCAGTCATGTAAAATGTGGGGTTGCTGTTATTAAGTTGCTAAATGTAAGAACTTATTGCCAGTTACTGGTAATGTTATATCTGAATTCATGCTGTTATTGGGCATATTTGGTAGTTTTGGTTTTTATATTGGACTCTAAAACATATGAGATTTATTGTTTTGAATGGTGTGAAGTGGGATTACTTTCTTTTCCTTTGTAACGGAGCAGTTGTCTCAGTGTCAAAGCTGGATAGTCTTTCCTTTCCCATTCTGATTTAAATTATCACCTTTGCTATTATTAAAATATATCCCTTTATATGGGTCTCTTTCTGGCATCTTCTGTTCCATTAATATATTTGTAGGCTTTATCATATTTCTTCATCTTTTCTTGTTTCATTTCTCTGAACTTTAGCTAATAATACAAAGAGTAGGTGCTCAATTAATACAATAAATATTTTTGAATGAATAAATGTAGTGATATACAATAAGACATGCATTACTTCATGATTTTTGTATTTCTTTTATTAGACTGCTAAATCTGTTTTGTTAGTATTTATCTGGGATTTTGCAAATAGTTTAGTAAAGATGGACTATAGTTTTATAATTGGTGTGTTCTTCTTGTCTAGCTTTGCCAGTGGACAAATCCACTGGATCACACTATCCCTCCATCACATTTCAACATATATTAGTGACAGATTTTATTCTGACTGTTGGGGTAGCACTATAATCCTGGAGCATCAGGGAGAGGCCTCAAATAAGGGAAAACTCAGATCTTGATGCTGGATGAAATTTCTGGAATGTGGTGGTGGGGGTTGCAGGCTGGACCACTTGGCTCAATGAAAGAAATCCAGGGTGAGTTCAGGAATCTAAGCTTTAGTTCTAGGGTTCAGAACTGTGAACTTGCCTAAGGAGGGTGCCAGAGTAGTAAACTCCACTGTATGTGAATATATGGGCATCTTTATGTTATGTTTCTTCTTGGTATTTGCATGTTTTGAGGTGTAAGCCTATGTACATGAATGTACAGTGTATCTACATGCATGTGAGCATGTGAATGAGTATATGTCTTTGTGTATGTGTGTGTGTGCATAGATGTGTGTGTGTGTTGAAGAACTTTCTTCCTCAATCCAGGGCAGGGTCATAACACCATGGGGATTGCTTAAGCCTTCATGAGTTTTGGGGGTTGAGTGGATCAGTGGGCCAACCTGGGGAAGAGCTGAGAATGAGCTGAGAAAGGTGAAGGCAGGGAAAGGTGAGGCATAGGTCTGCCTGTGTGGCTTTGAGAAAATGATTTAACTTCTCTGAACCTTGGTCTCCTCATATGAAACATGGAGAAGACTTATCCCTGCCCTCTCCCCTCCTCCTATCCCAAGTTTAATGTGAGTCACAAATGAGATGACATCTGTGAAAGCGCTTTGCAGGTCAAGATGGAAGGAAATGCCATAAAGCTCTGGTTTCTTTTTTTTTTTTTTTCCTTCTTCTTTTCTCTCTCTCTCTCTCTCTCTCTCTCCTTTTATTTTTTATTAGGAGGTACTGGGTATTGAACCCGGGGCCTTGTATATGGGAAGTGAGTGCTTAACCTCTGAGCTATACCTACTCCCCAAGCTCTGGTTTCTTGTTCCAAGATGTACTGTCACTAATAAGGCTGGGGCAGTGACATGGAGAGCCCTGGAGTGGCTTCATTTTGTTTGCTCTGCCTGTCAAAAAAACGTGGAAATGTGCTTTCCCCAGAAGCCAGTACCCTCCAGTCACTTGTCACAGGGCTTAGATACTCTTCATGTACAAACAGAATCCACTACTCTCTAGTCTGCATATATAGGGCTGGCTTCCTCTACACTGCCCTTCCCTTGACTCATACATGAGCCAAGGCAGACAAACTGCATCTTTCTCTAGAGCAAACATGGGAAATATAGTGTGAGCTTTGGACACTGCCTGTGGGGTGACAGGGAAACTTTAACCACTCTCTCTTGCTGAGCCTTCTTAGTAGACTACACTGGTTTTCCCTCAGATAACTTTATTTGCAGATTTAAAGGTGCCTAGGTAGACTTACACAAAGTAGTCCCAACTCTGCCTTTCTGCTTTAAGTGCTGTGGCATGGGTACATGCTTTGCAAAGGCTGCAGGCATGATGGCCACCGTTCCACTTGACAGATGTTGACTGGATAACCAGAGGATGAGGGGATGAGGGAAACCAACTGCTATTGATCAGGGGGTAATGTGGGAGAATGCTGACACAGTGACTCACCTGACCAAATGGTGCCCAAAACATCCAGTCAGATCATATCTCATGGAAAGTGTATTAGAACTCTTTATATAAGTGACTCACACACAAAAAAAGTCAAATTAGTTTAAGTAAAAAGTAAAATTTGTTGGCTCCATAACTGGTAAGTCCAAATGTATGTTTCAGGTATAGCTGGATCCAGGCCTCAACTGTCTTCAAAGGGCACTCTCTTTCTCTCTCGTCATCTCTTGGCTCTTTTCCTCTCTCTGCATTGGTAGCCTCATTTTCTCTTCACATAAATTGGTTTAATCCCTGTGATTGATTGAGGAATATGGCCACTAGCAGCCCTGACTTCACATCCTTCCAAGACCCCCTAAAACAGGAAACTGTCTTCCAGATTGCTTTAGCAGAAAAGTCCCAGTGAAGACTGATTTGCTTGGCTCAGGTCACGTGCCATCTCTCATATGATCACTTGCTAGAGAGAGAAACTGCTCTGATTGGTTATCGTGGATCATTGGCCTACCTCTGTGGTTGGAGTAGGGGACTGACAGTCCCCTGCAAAGCACTTGATATGGAGGAGGAGTGCATTTTCTGAAATGGAAGAGATCCTGGAAAATCAAAATTAGAGAAACTAGGTGCACTGACTTAAGTTGCTTTCAGAGCCATTTAGGCAGTGCTTTCCGTTGTTTTGAAGCCATCTCAGAGAAGAGGGAATCAGGTGATGTGATTGTACCCGAAGTTGGATGTGCTGATTTCTCCTTCCAACTCACTTTTCCAAGCATCCTTGCAATAAGATCATCACTGTAAGTTATCTATGAATGTTTGTCTCTTTTTTGAGACCCTGAGAAACAAGCCTGGAAGGACCAACCAAGAGTTTCCATGAATATTACCTTCCTTCTGCTCTGATCACATTTGTGAAAAAGTTCAATGTTGGAATCCAGTGTTTGGGAGGATCACTGATAAAATAGATTGAATCCTGGAGAGACCCATCGGTGACCCACTGTTGAAGGTCTTGGACATTTTATCCTTATGAGAAATCACTGAGAGATGTTGTTTATACAGAATCTACTGGTCAATAATTTTGTCTCTGGGGAGGACTGATCTGTAGAAGGGACAGTGGATTTATTCTTAATCTCAGTTTCCTTTTTTTTAAAAATTGGCAATTCACAATGATAGTTGTTTAAAGAGAATAGAAGTTTACTTCTCTTTAATACAAATGAGTCTAGAAAGGAGCAGTCTAAGGCTGGTCTGGCATCTCCATGACTATCGGGAACTCCCAATTCCTTCTCTTTTCTCTTCCATCTTCAATATATGACTTCCACCTTATGGTCTCAGCTATTCCCTTCACATTCCAGCCATCAGGCAGGAGAAAGGGATGAAGAGGAGTGTGTACCCTCTTTGTATGCTTTCTGGATACTGCACACACTGTTTCCTCTTATGTCTGATTGGTCAGAACTCCTAGGTCAGAACTCCTACACTGAGAGCAGAGTTGGATCAAATGACTGTCAAAGTGCCTTCCAAGTCTGCCTTTCTAAAATGCCTCTCGAGTGAAGAGCAGAATTCACCATAAAGGTCACTAATGCCAACACATGACTTGTTTCAATGTTACTGACTCAAAACTTGTGATAATTTTAGGTAGGAGTTGAACTTTTTCTCTTTATGTAGAAAAATGACTGATAAAAGATAAGTTAGAATGTAGTGGAATGATTAATATTTTGGAAGAAAAAACTGTTTCCAACACAGCTCAATTGTCATGTACTGGAGAATAATTGGTTGGCTGAGTAGAAAACCCTCTAACCTATCAATTAAAGCAATTTCCCTAACCTGCTGCATGTGGCAATACTCTATTAATTTCATTTTTGTTAAAAATCAAGGAATTTGGGAGAAAGCATGGGCTTTGCTGACATCTTGATGTTGAATTTCTGGTCTTCAAAACCATGAGACAATAAGTTCTTGTTGTTTAAGCCAACCAGTGTGTGGTATTTGTCATGGCAAGCCTGACAAACTAAGACAGATATCATGAAGTGAAATACAGAAAACTCAGGTGCTCTTGGTCTTAAATCTCTGTGAGAGGTGGGCTTACATAAAACTGATGACACTTAAGCTTCAGGGTCCCTTGCTTGCCTATGAGGGGCCCTAGCAGTATGGTCATACTGGCCGTATGTATTTGTAAGATATTTTAGGTGCTATGGGCTCAGACTGACTCTTTCCACTCCACTTCTCCTCCCTCAAACTTCTTGGATTCGGTGATGCTGGAGTGACTGCTCTTTCATGTCAAGCGGTGTTGGAATGGCAGAGCATATTTTATATGTAGTTTTATCTTCTCTTTCTCAAAGAGGACCAAAATTGTATAAGTTCCAGGCCCCCCAAAACTGGATCTTCCCTCTCATTATTATAGGTTCAGGTCATTATTATATTTTATTAGGAGGTTCTGTGACTCAGAACTCTTTCCAAGCAATCAACAGGATGGCAATCCTAATGCCTTTGCATTCATGTCACCCTTGTGATCCCTTCCAGCCCTAAGAACAGATTCAACATAGACTGCCTGACCTATGTGCCTCTCAGAAAGAGCCTATTATTCATTAACAAGCCTGGTTCTTTTAAGGGGCCAGTTAACTAGAGAGGCCATGGAAGGGAAATTCCAACATTGTGCAAGGCTATATCTCCCCCTCCTCATTTCTGTTTTTCTCCCCATTGTAGTTTGGGTCTCTGCCACTGTTTAAATTTAAGCCAATTTGCTATCCTAGCATCTGCAGTTTGATTATTTGACTATTGCCTGGCTCTTGGTCAAACCACTGGGGAGCTCACTAGCCAGTGATTAAATCTGGGCCATGATTATAATGGTTTTATTTAAGTTGGGCCTCTGTGTATGGGCCTGCTGGCATTAGAGTATGCTGTTATTGTAATGAGATATTCACCTCATAGAAATAATCATGCGGAACAAGTGGCTGCAACTTGTGGGCTGAGGAACGCCAGACAAATGGAGTTGATTATTTGGCCAGTACATCTTTCCTTGATCTTTCTGTTATGAAAGAGAGAGTGTGTGGGCAGAGATGAGAGGAGGGGATTCTTTCTTGAGCACCTTCTGTGTGTCAGGCATGCCTATGCATTTTTCCATATTATGTGCTTTATTTGGAACTGATGTAGCAGGTAGCATTATTGGCATACCTATGTTTAAAGAGGAGACACAAAGAAGGTAAGAAAATCATACTTAGTCACACAGTTAGCAAATGTTGGAGGCATATGCTGAACTGGGCCTGTTGCATTTCAAGTGTTCTGTTCCACTTTAAGCTGAATGACATGGATGCACTTGTGTGGGCACTCCCAGCTCCCACCAGTCTTGTTTTGAGCTTGATAGTCCCAATATCAGAAATGCTCTGGGTTAAGGAAAGACATGTGGTGAGTGCTGCTTAGCATGAGCGGTGACTGTTCAGGCGAGGTCATTTGTAAGAGAGCCACCAAAATTGTTTTGGAGGCAACTTTGAGTTTGTGACTTTTGTTCCTTGACTTCTTCATGAGCACAAAGCAGTGCAATCAGGACAGACTTGCTATCCCAGAAGCAGGGTCTAATTCTAGCCCTGCTGCTAACTCTCTGTATAAAATCTTTGGATCAGTCCTTACCTGTCTACCTTTCTGAGTCCTGCCTCCTTCTCCAGCATTATCAACAACTCTTTCTGTTTTGAGTCCTCTGCTTTAGCTTCACAGAATGCAAGGAGATTTTTGGTAAGTGATCCCAGGAAACATGATAAGGGAGTGGGGAAAGAAACAAGCAGAGGCAAAAAGCCAATAAAAGGAAAGTTATCAAGTCCATTTCCTGTGGGCAACTGGAGCTCAATCCTGCAGTGGGACTCTGGGAGCCAGTGTAGAACACACTTTGGAGAAAGCCCTCAAAGAGTTGCAAGATCAGGCTGTTGGAAACTGCCAAGATCGAGGAGGGTCTCTGACAATATTCTGTTACAATGAGAAAAATAAAATGAGTTATGACATTTATGAAAAAAGAAGACAAGCATTTTTTCATTTTCTTCATTAACAAGGAGACTTTGGTCGTGTTATTTAACAAATCTGTGCTCATTAAAAAACAAAAAAGAAAGAAAACCACTGGAGTAGGGTTTACTGTTATTTGTAGCTGAAAGGATTCCCAAGGTGGGCACTTATCTAAGGACGTCTTTGATTTCCTTCAATCCCTTGAACATACACCTTCTTTCTTGCATTAGTTAGGGATCTATCTCATAGTGCTGCCTCTGCCTGCCAGCTTTCCCCCCTCATTCTTCACCCATGGCTTCTCTTCATCCTTTTAGTAGCAGTTCTGTTTCCAAGAGAGACGTTTTCTGACTGACCAATTAAAAGTAGCTTACCCTCCATTCTTTGAACTCAGGTCTGTCCAAATCCCAGGAAAAATACAAGTCCAATTTATTATTATTATCATAGTCAACAAACATAACATCACCCTGTCAAAAGCTTCTAAAACTTGCTTTCAGTTTGTGCCCTGACAGGTAATACAGAGTTAGGTCTCCAGCCCTGTTCCAGGAACCACAGAGTGGCACTGCTCTGTATATCTCCCGCTGCTATGTGCTCACGGAGCGGTTCTCTGGTTAGCTACTGCCACATAAAAAACTCCCCAAATTCCTGGACTAAAGCAAGAATTATTTTATTATTTCTTATGTTTTCTTTGGGTCAGGAATTTGGGAAGGGCTTGGCTGGCCATCTCTGGTTCAGGATCTCTCACACTGTTGCAGTCAGTTGTTGGTTCTAGCTGGAGCAGTGTGGGAGCTTTTGGGGCATCTCTGAAGTCTGTCTGTCTCTCTTTCTTTGTGTCATCTCAAAGTCTCCCTGCGTGGACTCTCTGGACTAGTTTGGGCTTCCCTACAGCATGGCCACCTAGGGCAGTTGGACTGCTAACAGAAGGGCTGAAGACTTCATGACTGAGTGTCTTATTATGCAAAGTGGGAGCCTAATTGCCTTTTAGGAACTAGATTTGGAAGTCTTGTAGTATCACTTATGCATACTCTGTTGATCAAAATAGTCACAAAAGGTGGGAGGTGTGGGAGGTGGGCAACATGGGAATCCCAGTGGGTTCCATGTAATATTTTGGGTAATCTAAGCACCTCTTAAAATATATGTATACATATATATAAATAACATTTTTGTAAGCAAATACAATATATGCATATATATTTATATATCATTTTGTAAATGTTTGTATGTATTGTGAGAATTTTGATCTTTACCCACAATAAAAAAAAAAAAATAGTCACAAAAGTGCACCCATATTCAGGGAAGGGGAATTAGATCTAACTTTCTGATAAGTAATGGCAAGGTTCTAGAAGAGCATGTGGGATGGGAGATTTTTTTCACAACCATTTTTGGAAAATACAATCTGCCACCTATGAAGTGGTATATATGGGGCAGGGTACAAAGACTGAAGGCAGGAAAACTTATTAATAAGTTGATCTGAGTGAAAAGAGTGGGATTTCATTTAGGCAATGGAAAAGAAAAGAAGGGATTGATTTGGATTATATAGGAGGTAGAAATCACTAGAAAATGGTGATCGGGAAATGGGGAGTAAAGGAGAAGGTGGAGCAGGGATGTGCCAGAGATTCCTGGCTGAGCAGTTTGTATGGATGGTGGGTCATCCACCAGGTTAGAGATGGTAGGAGGAAGAGCAGGAATCGAGAGTGGGGCAATTGATAGGTTTGCCTTTGGACATGTTGGGTTGAATTCATATTGTCTGATTCATTAAAATTCACCCAAGCAAGATTGAGTGACAGTGTGGAGTTTGGAAAAGGTTATATCCAGCTCTTCAGAATTTCTGCAAAGGAATGCATCAGATACCCAAAGAAACTGGGCATCGGAAGGATTGAGTTATAGGACAGTTAGCTTCACCCAAGGAACGAGGCTGGTCAATGCAGTGCAGTGTAGTGTTTGCCAAGATTGCCTGATTGTCAGAATCACCTGGAAACTTTTTGAAAGCAAAAATTCCCATCCCTACCCCAAACTTACTGAATCAGAATCTTCAGGGAAGGAGCCTGGGTATCCCTATTTTTAATAAATGCCCCAGGTATTCTGATGATCAGGCAAATTTAGCAAACACTGGGGAAGCAGCAGGGGCATTATTCATATATGGTATATGTGGGCTATGTACCCCAAATCAGCCTCTCCTTTTTTTCCCACTGCCACACAAAACATGAGTGGCCCTGGCTTAAGAGCTCAGGCTCTGGAGTTAAAGAGATCTGGGTGTAAATTTGGGCTCTACTGCTTCCTAATGTATGATAGTGGGCATGTGAAACCACTCTGTTTCTCATCTGTAAAATGTGATAATGATCCCCTTAATAAGGCTGTTGTCATGATTATATGAGCTAATGATGTAAAGTGCTTAGCACAGTACCTAGCATATAGTAAGTGTTCAATAAATAGTAAATGTGATAATAATAATGATGATGATATAATAATATTAATAATAAGCAGTAGTGGAGGTAAGGCAGACGTTAAGTTGTTAAGTCTACAGAATAAAGGGGGATCCATGAGTTTGGGGATCCATGCTGTTAGCAAAACTGAAACATAAATGTTGAACCAACACTAGAAGTGAATGACTTGTAGCATCCCAGGCTTCAAGTTGGAAGTGCTCAAATCTCTTCAGCTGAGAATATACACTAGGATCACTGGTACAGACTCATGAGCCCATTATAGATATTCTGATCAGTAGGTCTGGGGTGGGGACAGGGCACCTATATATTTTATTACAAGTTCTCCAGGTGACAATGATATGTATTTAAGTTGAGAACCATTGTCCTAGAGCTATGTGAAGACCCAGTCATCCAAGCTGAGAGAAGAGAATTCTAATGAAACTGGGACCAGAATATGGTATATGCTATTGTTTTCCTACCCAAGGACCATCCTCTCTCCTTCATACTTGATACTAGGACAACAATTTGGTAATGAGTGGCTGTGCTCCTCTGGAGAAGGTGGGCTTCTCCCCAGGCCAGGGGATGAATCATGATTGGTCAAAGCCAATCAAGGCACTCCCATTGCCCTTGGTTTGTGTCTGGGCATAAGATGCAATGCTGACAGGGAAATATGAGAGGGAGTCTACTGAAGATTTCTGGATTTTCCATTGTTCAGGTTAAAAAGGAAAGGAGGAATTGCTTCCTTTTCTGCCCCTGAACCTCATAGTCAGCATAATACCTGGAGGTAGAGCAGCCCTCTTGGGAGCATGAGGGGGACCAGCCTAAGAAGAAAGGCCAGCTCACTGAGAATGGGACAGTAGAAACAGGTCAAACAAATGACAGCATTGAGCTGCTGGATTAATCCCACCTAGAACCACTCTTCTTCAGGAGTTCTTAATACAAAATATAAAGCATGTCTAATGGGAGTTTTTCCATTCTTGACTAAGACCCCCAAACTTGAGAACTATAGGCAATGCCTCCACCAATCCTCCCTCCCCATATATAGAACAGGGTTCCTCAACCTCAGAACTATTGACATTTTGGGGCTGAATAATTCTGTTGTGTGGGGGGGCTGTCCTGTGCCTTGCAGAGTATTGCCTCTACTTACTAGATGCCAGTAGCAAACACTGCCCTCCCTTTCCAGATACGTTAACCAAAAAATGTCTCCAGCCATTGCTAAATGTTCCCTGGATGGGGAGAGGGGGAGGATTGTCCCTGGTTGAGAACCACCGTGCTATACCATCTATGTGGACGCTGTAAGGGGTAGCCCAAAACTAGTGCTATGACCCACATTCAGAATGTCATCACCCACATTCAGCCAATGTTGAAGAGAAGGTGAGACAGATTAAGAAAAGAGGGAGGAGTTCTGTGAAGAAAGTTGTCCAAGTATTGGGAGTTTCCTTCCCCACCTTAAATCAATGGAAGGAAGTTTCAGGAAAATTATTCTCAGAGAGCATAAAGGTTCACCAGGAGGGGAGACCTCACTGTCCACACTGGCTAAGCTGTACAACCTCATGGACTTCAGGCCTCCACTGGGTCAGAGTTGAGTATAATTAGAGAGTTCTTAGGAGAATTTTGGGATGCCCAGATGTTTTGGGAGATCCAGGGACTGTTGCCAAACTCTGGCCTGGGGAAATTTAAAGACAAGAAGCTGGCTGGAGTTGCATGTGACAGGAAAGGAAAGGGAGGGACTGTGAGTCAGAGAAAGCCCTGCTGGATTATCATGGAAGGATTTATCCTTCCCCATTCAACTGTGGGGCAAAGTGAGGAGCTGTGGGGTGTACTGGGAGAAGGTAGTGGTAATCTGTCAATCACAGGGTGGATTGGGGGTCTCCAATGACCACAAAAGTATCTCCATCTGCCACACATCTGATTCTCAAACCAGGCAACTACAGCACCAGCCGAATAGGTTCTTTCTCATTGTTGTTCCCCCCCTGCCACTGCCCTGGAGGTACCAGAAATAGCATCAGCAAGTGAGGAGGGACTGCTGCAGGGCATAGAAAACAATCCGCCCTCACTCCCCAGTTTCCCCTCCTCACAGGATGTGTCCTAATCTGGGTGTGGCTTAAACAGGGTGGTGGGGAAGGGCCAGGATATGAGGGAGAAGCTTTAACTTGGATGAAAAATTGAGGTTTTGATATTAGACTGGACTGTATTTTTTATTACCTGAGAAATGATACTGTAAATTAATACCTGAAAGTAATCAGAAAAGCTGAGGACTCGTCCCAAGGTGTCATCTATGGCAGGATTGGAAAACTTTTTCTGTAAAGGGATAGATAGTGAACATTTCAGGTTTTGTGCCATTTGGTCTCTGTTGAAACTATTCAACTCTGCCATTGTATTTGAGAAAGCAACCATAGACAATATAGAAATGAATAGGTGTGGCTGTACTTCAATAAAACTTTATTTACAAGTGGCCTATGGGCCATTTTTTGCAGAACCCTGATCTAGGGGTTCATGGATTATGGGGTGGCGAGCTGTTAGGGCAGCTTTGAAAGACTAAAGCTATCTTCTGCTTATCACTCTACTGAATCCAACCAGTTACATAAATTTTCTTAATTCCTTTGCTTAAGCTACTTCTAGTGAGTTTTCTGTTAGTTGTGGCCAAGGCATTCTAAGTGATAAATTGGATGTCTGACAGAGTCCATCACAAAGAAGAGTATAAGGGCATCTAATAGTATAGCCCTTGTCATTACCATCAGCCCTCTGAATGGTTTGCTTGTCAGGGATTACTTGGATCTGGGTGGGCAAACAGTGATCAGTGTTTCTTTTGGTTTTTAAGAAAGTGTGGGTACCTAGTTTTGTGAGTGAAAAGCGTTCTTCATCCTCCCTCTCCCACTCCCCTTGACCTAATATCTGGTCATCCTTCAGGTCTCAGCTTAAATGTAATATTTTCCTTGATCTCTGCAGAGTAAGCTCTGCTTCCAAATGCCTCCTCAGCACCCTGTACTGCTTCTGTAGCACTCAACAAGCTTGTGCCTAGTGTAAGCTCTGGGGAGCAGATCTAATCCAGGCTTGCCTCATTCCCCACCGGGTCTCTGGCCCAGTTAGTACATATAAAGGTGCTCACTAAATGAATGTTTGCTGACTGAATGAACTACAGCCTCCCCTCTAGCCTTTGTCATTCCTTACTCTCTTGGGTTTTTTTAAGTAGCCTATTGGAGAAAAGGGCATGGATGATGGAAATGTGGAAGGAAAAGTGGTTGAGGAATTTTGTACAAATGAACTATATTCACTGCATTCTTTAGAAGCCTGTGAAAATCTAGCAGACAAAAAAGGGTCTTGTGAGTTGGGTGTGAAATGATGAATGTAACTATGGACATTTTTTAGGAGTGGGAAATGGTTGAGGAATGGCTATGTCCTCTTTTACAAGAGAGTACTGTGTCTTCCAATTTTAACATGTCCCTCTTTTTATATAAAGGGCCCAATTGATTCGTTAGGAGGACTTTCTTGCAAAAGCAAATTCTGGTGAGTTAACATCAACAAGGAATCCTTCTCTGGTGTGAAGTGGTGTCTTGTAGATGACTTTAAAAAGAAATTCTACTCTACATCATGTGTACTGAGGGACAGTCATTGACAGTGAAAAGATGGATTATTTATGCTTCTTTTTAAAAAACTTTTTTATTTTGAAGTAATTCCATACCTGTAGAAGGTTGCAAGAATAATATAAAGAATTCCTGAATATCCTTTACATAGATTTCCCAAAAGTTGATATTTTACCACATTTATTTTTTTCATTCTCTTTCTCTCTAGATATTGTTTTTTTTTTCTGAATTGCTTGTGAGGAAGTTTCAGACATGGTGGCCGTTACCTCTAAATATGTCAGTGTGTATTTCCCCAAGAAACAAGTATATCCTTTTATAGTGATCAAAATCAGGAAATTAATGTTGGTATAATGCTATTACTTGATCCACTGACCTTATTCAATTTTGCCAATCAACCCAATAATGTACTTTATAGCAAAAGAAAAAAAATTCTCATCCAGCATCCAGTGGAGGATTATGCGTTTATGAGACCCCTGGTGTTAAGCAATGAAGTCAACCTTGGGCTGTGTGAAGGGAAGAGGGAGAGGAGGTGGCTCAGCATCTGCACTTGGCTAGTGGGTGATTCTCGGGCATCACAGTTGGTCAATGCCAAGTAGTGGCTGGGTCTGCAGGGTGAAGCTGGTGAGAGACCAGCAGCGTCATTCATATTGGGCTTTGCAAGGCTTTAGAGGTGCCTTACCATCCCAGTGGCATTTTTCTCAGTCTATCATTAAGGGTGTGTTTGCATTTCCTAAGTGCCAGCTAGCTGGGGAGTGCAGCGAGGCAGCCTGGATTGAGAGGCAGCCCTGATCAGATAGAACAGCTTGTGCTGAGACTGGAGCACTGATGCTTTGGGATTAGAATGTATAATTTTGGGGAAGGGATAAAGTGAGCTGAGTTCATCACAATGTTACAGGGATGGCCACCCCATAGCTATTTTTTTTTTCTTGCCTGGATAGCAGAGATATCATACAAATGGTGTGTTATCTGTATTTAGAGCAGGATTATCAACCGGGGGTCCGTGGGTGGGTTTCAAGGTTTCTATGAACTCCTTGAATCATCC
Source organism: Tolypeutes matacus (assembly GCA_026826555.1). Taxonomy (NCBI): domain Eukaryota; kingdom Metazoa; phylum Chordata; class Mammalia; order Cingulata; family Chlamyphoridae; genus Tolypeutes; species Tolypeutes matacus. The sequence continues at coordinate 2,802,069 of JAKSZT010054303.1, read as the reverse complement.
GAACAGAACTGTGAGTGAACATGTGTGTTTACATGTATCTTTCTAGGGAGGGATTCCCAGCTTTTATCAAACTCTCAAAGTGTTCTGTTTCTTAAAACAGAAATGAATTATTGGGGGCTAGTAAGAAAGTCTGAGAGAAAGAGACAGAGAGAGAGACAGAGAGACAGACAGAGAGACAGAGAGAGAGACAGAGCAAGAGAATATTATTTCAAAATAGTTATACAAGAAGTTACTAGGAAACCATTCACTGACTCTGTGAATTATAAACATTTTCTTCTCAACCCAAAAGAAATAGCTCTCATATCAGCCCAATCAAGAGAACACAGCTGTTTGTGTATTGGGAAGAAATGGGGCTGGGTGTGTTATGTGCATGTGTAGGGAGGGTGAGGATGGGGGAGAAGGAGAGGAAGGGAGGCTGGATGGAGTAGGACTCCCAGGGGAATTCAAAGATTAGGAATGTGGGCTTCTTCCTGTCCTTAAGAAGGAGCACAGAGTTTCCTTCAGCCAGCCCTCAGTGGATGCCCGATGATCATGATCCTGAATAATGGTGGCTACAAGCGACAGAACCTGACCTCCCTCATCAAATGGATGTTCAGGGGTTTCTGCTTCCCCACATATGTACAAATCTCACACATCATGCCCCTGAAAGGAAAAATGAGGCCGGCATAAGAGAATGACAATGAAATGTCAGTCTCAACTGGGACAGAAGACCCAAAGCCAGGCAAACAGACTGCTGAGCTATTTAACCTCCGCTTCTCGGAAGGAGCCCTCTGAACTTTGAGGATCTCATTCTGGGTGTGGCTTTGGCCTGTCCCCTGTGGGTTTTAAGGATAAGTGACCAGACTGCCTGGATTTTCGGGATGTCCAGATTTAAAATTCTTGCTTCATCTATTGAGCCACTCTGGCTTGTCTTGGTCCCTGTGAGGATCTGCCTGCTCATCCTGCAAGATTTCCATAGAGCTATGGAGCAGTGCCCCCCTATATTCTACCAATAGAGCACTCAGAGACCCTAGGGCCTCAGCTGCTGACTCTCCCTTTCTCCCTAGTGGGATCTGATCCTTTTAAACTTTAAACTGCAGTTATAGATCTGGTTTGTTGTTGTTATATATATTTTTTTCTTGTAAAACCACACAAATCTTGTTTTTCAGTGTAGTTTTTGGGCTTTGAATTAATGGATATATATATAAGTACCTTAATATAGCTAGCTAGTTTCCATATTCATAACCAGTCTTTTTATTCTATGACAATTCCACCTTTTCATCTACCCATGTACCAGCAACCATGCCTACCCTCTTTGCCTTACCTCTTTTTACAATAAATGTACTCCTTGGACTTCTTTCTAAAGCTAGTTACCCAAGAATATCCTTCTGAAATTCTGCCTTCTGTCTCCTATATTATCAGTCTTTTTCTTTTTACTAGATCAAATCTACAAACATACATCCATCTTAAAAATCTAATGAACTTCCTGTGACCCTATTTGCCCTGCCATTCTATTCTCTCTCTTTTTTTTTTTTGTAGCTAAGTTCTTGAAATATTTGTCTATATTCTTTGTCTACACATCCTCTCTTCTCACTCTCTGTTAAGCTCACTCCAATCAAGCTCTGACCCCATCATTCCACTGAAAGCTCTGTGGTCACAGTTCCCAATGCCTAACAAGAGATTGTGCCCAACTGTCAGTTCTTAGTCTTTATCTTACTTGGCCTATTAACTGCATTTAACAAAGATAATTGCTTTCTCTTTCTTGATTCATTTTCTTCACGTGGCTTCCAGGGCCTCACACCTGCTTGGTGATTCCTCCTCTGTTGCTGTTTAAAGTCACACTTGGTCCTCTTTTCTATTACACTCATTCCTTTGATAATTTTGTCCAGTTTCATGGATTTAAATACCATTCAGTGCAAACTTGAAATTTAAATTTATGTTCCAGACCTCTCGTTTGAATTCCAGAATCAAATATCCAACTGCATGCTCAACATCTCTGCTTGTAAGTCTGATAGCTTTCTTAAACTCAACGTGTCCAAAATGGAACTCTTAATTTTCATGTCCTAAATCTGCTCCACCTCAAGGTCTTCACACATTCAGTCAGAAACCATCTTTCTGGTTGCTCAGGCCAGTAACCTTGGAATCATCCTTGACTCCTCTCTCACACCCCATAAGCAATCCATCAAAACATCCTATTGATTATGTCTTCAAAATATATGTCCAGAATATGTCCATTCTCTCCATCTCTACTTCTACCTTACTACAATAACCTCCTAAACTGGTTTCCCTGCTTCCATCAATGACCTCTATAATCTAGTTCAGAGTGACCATATTAAAGAGTTGGATAATGTGTCCTAAAACCCTGGAAATCCTCATTTCCTGCAGGTAAGGAGTCAAAGGCCTTAGAGTAGCCTCTAAGACCTCAGTGATACAGTTCCTCCTCAACCCCTTCTATCCTTCCCCTTGCTTATTCCACCCCAGGCCCTCTGGGCTCCTTGCTTTCCCTTGAACACAGAAGGCACACTCCCCACGTAGGCCCTTTGCACTGGCTGTTCCCTTGCCTGGAACATTCTTTTCCCAGATACCCACGTGGTTCTCTCCTTCACATCTTTCAAATTTTCCCTCAGATGTTACCTTGTCAGTCTTAAATACTCAACTAGAAGTTATAAACTGCTTCCACCTTCCATCCTTCAAACCAGCAGTTCTGACCCTCCTTACCCTACTCTATATTTTTCTTTTTAACATACACATATCCACCTTTTAATTTCCTGAACAATTTTCTTGTTCATTATGATTGTTTATTGTCTGACTCCCTTGCTAGAATGTAAGCTCCCTAAAGGCAGGCTTTATCCCAAGTACATAGAAGAGTACCTTGAACATGGTAACTGCTCAGTACATATTTGATGAATGAATAATTAACTTTCTCCGCATCTTTGTCTTCATCTCAGTTCATTTACTCTTACGGCTTCTTAAGATTATAAGGATGCCAAGCAGATAGTTGTCATCTCAACATTTCATATTCTTGTAGAAAATCATAATCACAGAGATGTTTTACTTCTAGTCTTTAAGAGATTGCTCCTTCCTTTAAGCTATAGGTTATTTCCACAGATGTATAGTTTCTATTTCTGTTTGCTTACCCTTCAATGGGGAGAGCCTGGATTAAATTTGCCAGTACAGAGGACTGGACACATAAACACCTTGAGGGCCACTTGCTGTCTTGATTGCTAGGTGATCCCTCCTCTGGGATGTAGACTTGAAGCTCAGGTATAACTTTCTTTGAGTGTGAGTATGCTTGGGTAGGCCTTCTACTCCCCTTGATGGGTTTTCTAAGTTAGAGGCACTTTTGTAGCTATTCTTTGAAGAGCAAAGGCCTTGTTTCCTCTCCCTTGCCTGCATTCCTCCCAGAACTCCATTTCCTTTTATTTGCAATGCATCCAAGTATCCAGAGTATTGCCATGTTCTATGTTGGGAGCAGTGCTTTCTAAATGGATATATACACAGGTGGAGGAGCTGATGTGGGTGAGGATAGCATCAGGGCTTTTGCTGGGTCAGACCATTTATGGGTAGCTGGGGTAAGGACACTTCTTTCTCTGGATCCTAGTTATAGAGGTAAGGAGAGACAGTGTGAATGAGTCACTGCACTGGTTTCTGATTTTTGGGGTTTCTGCCTATTCTGGTTGAAGGTGGAGCATGTGAAAAAAGGTTCTAAAATGTGCTTTACAATGTACCCCCTCCTGTAAAGTGGACTGGGGGACTTCTTCTATGAATTAATTACTTTACAATCTTTCCTTATCTTTAGTTCACTCTGTTAAAGATGTTTTGTCTTTTTGTGTAAAGTTTGGAGGGGGCATATCTGTAATATCTTAACTGCTCTCATGGTAACCTAGACATTACTCTATGAATTCACAAATTCATGGTTCACCCTTGTTTAATTTTCTTTGTATTCCAAAACCCATTTGATTGACATACAAGATATTTTACGAACTGGGTTCTCTCCCATGTCAACTCTTATCTTCCCCTTTTCAATAGCCCTGCCTATCTCTATTGAACTACCTGCAATTTCCTTCAATCACTGCTCTCTCTTGGCTACTGATTCTTTAAGACTTAATTCAAATGTCACTTCTTTTGGGAATTCTTTTTTAGTCTTTCAGTCAACAATTAATCATTAATTTTTTTCAACAAATATTTCTTATGTGTCAACTTATGTGCAAGTACCATACTTGGTGCTCAGATAAAATAGAGAGTGAAAACAAACATGTTCCCTGCTTGTGGTCTAGTTCTGGGAATAGAAATGAATAACATCATCATATTTGTTAAATGGTGTTTTGGGAGATGTTTCTTCCCCATTCCTGACATTTCCTTCCATGTAGAGGGAGCTTTGGTACTGTATCACTCCTGGCCTTTTCCTACCCACTTCCTCATTTTTTTCCAGAAGAGGAGGAAGAGAGTTTTGACTGGTAAATTTGGGACTGGTAATGCATGACTCAATCCCTTTTTCCCTCTTTATCTGGTGAGTAATCCACTTTGTAGGAAGCACACATTCTGCTTGGCTTCTCCAAAACTCAAGTTTTATGGGGCCAAGTCCAAACATGGGGCCAGATAGGTTGAACTTGGTGAGGTGCTACAAGTGACTAGGTGGGTAAATCAGTCTAATTCTGGAGTTTAGTATCAAGAAGTCCACTTGCCCTCAGAAGTCACATTCTCTAATATTAGCTTATTTTAAACTTTTCATCTCTTAATTAGTTCAGAGTCAGGGAAAAGTGATACCATTAATTGGGTTCTTTCAAACCTCAACAGTATTGAAAGTAAAGTTTTGATGGACCTCCTAGTTTATGCTTTTTTAGTGCCTTTCCCAAATCTCTTTTATGGTATTTATTACACTGTCCTAATGATCCTTTGATAAATCTGTCTTGCCCTCTTCTAGAGTGTGAATTTCTGTTTCTGGATGGGTAGTTTGTGCACTATCCAGACAAATGGGTCTGGACTTGGGAGCCAAATGGGAGGTAAAATCAAGCAAGTGCTCTTCCGGGTCTTGGTCTGGGGTTCTATCAGCCCAACTGCAGATGCACTTTTTTTTTTTTTTTTTTTTAAATTTTCACAAAAACTTCTTATATGCCAGGAAAACACTATTTCTTTTTGTTTGAGGAATTAATAAAGGCATGTTCTTTAGATGAGCAGCATGATTGCTTGTATCTAACGCTATAAATATCAAGACGGAAGGAATCACATCCATTTAACTCATTTTCTATCACCCCTTGTAAAATACAAGAAGCCAATAAACCAGGCAAGGCCCAGACAGAATTGTGGAAAAGGGAATTATATCTGCTTTCTCAGGTTATTTTGCTAATTTCCTATGTTTTATTATTATTAGATGCACTAAAGTATAATAGAAAGAATAATGGATTTGAATTCAGAAAGTCTAAAATTTGAACCCCACTTTTCTGTATCTAAATGGAAGTCCTACAGATCTCAATGGGTTGCAGTGAAAATAAAGCAGTCTAATGTATGTGAAAACATTGTATGCCATAAATTCATACAGATGTTAGGAGTTGTTATTATCATTCCTTGATTGGTTAAATTATACTCGGAAGCATTTGCCAACTTAACTAAATGCGTCAGACTCCCTCTGACAATGTTAATGCTAATGATAACAATGTAACATGCATATTTCTGGAAAACACCTAAAGCCAACTCTTTGAATTACTCATTTTCCAACTGTTTTTTTATATTTTTTTATTTTTTATTTTTATAGGTTTTGCAACATAATTTGAGGAGGTCTAAACCTGCTTGCCAAAGGGCATTCCATTTAACATCTGCACTTCTTACTCAGCACATATTTGCTTCTCCTTCTATTGCTTAGTGATTGGTTAAAAGGATGATTTCAAACATTCCACTTGATGAAGCCATTCTACTTGTTAATGAGATTATGCCCAGCTCACACTTTTTCTAACTGAATGAATTCCAGCAGAGCAGGGGCACCTTTACCATGTCTATTATTTCATTTTAACTTTCTTTTGGGAGTATAATCTTAAATGGTTTTGTAGAAGGTGGGCAGAAAATCAGGGCTATGCCTGTTAGTGCCATAGGAGGTAGAGGGCAGAAGCACCAACATAAATTCTTTTTTTTTCCTTTAATCTTCTGACTTCAGTTCCCAAGAGATATATAGCACAAGGCATTTAGAAGAGGTATGCAATACAACATCAAAGGCAAGAGCAAAGTAAAAACAGGAACATCAGAAACCTTAATGTTAAAGACATGGATATCAGGAGGTTGGTGGTTGTGTTGGAATCAGGCAGGCCTCCGTTCAAACCTTAGCCTTACCAATTACTTCTTTGTCTTAGCCTCAGTTCTTATCAGTAAAATGTGCCTAATGGTACTCACTCTATAGCATTGGCAGAAGGATCAAATAAGGAATGCATTCTTAGAACAATGCCTGGCAAACAGTAAGCACTCTCTACATGGTTGCCATGATTGTAATTATTATAGCAATAGTAATGTCTGAACTGGTAATTTCTGGACACAGTGAAATGTAAATAAAGCAGCCATCAGCACTGGAGCTGACGGCCTGAGTTTAAAACCCACCTCTACCATTTACCAGCTTTGTGAACTTGGAAAAGGAACTCAGCTAAGGCTTCTTCTTCCGAGGAATTGGGATAAAGTCAGTATCTATTTCATGTGTTCTTGAGAGGCCTAAATTAGGAAATGGATGTGAAGAACTTAATATTGGACATTCCATGTGGACCAAGAACTTTCAACGCTTTTGTGTTCCTACCCAAGCCTCACTGTTGTAGCTGGAAGGGAGGGAGAATATGGGGATTCTGCTTGTGGGCCACTGGGAAAGTCGGAGGCCTGAATGCTACATTAAGGCTCTGCTGTGTGCCTCAAGTTCTTTCCAGGCAGCTGACTCGTGGGGCTTAGGGATAGTCCAGGGTAGTTCATGTTGTCAGCCAGAAGGCGCTGATAGGGCAGGACTATGCATCATGGCCAGATCTCAGGGTCAAACACCTAACTTCTTGTTTCTACCCCCTTACGGCTGTGGGATCTTTGGTAAACTGCTTAACCTTTCTGAGCCTCAGTTTCTTCATCTGTAAAATACAGATAATAATAATGCCTGCTTCATAGAGTTGATATGAGGATTACATGAAATAGTAAATACAAAATACTTAGTACCTGGCTAGATGAATGGAAGTTATTTTTAATTAGACCAGCAAAGATCATGTAATCATTCAATTCAATATCTGTTTATGGAGTACTCACTTTATATCAGATATTATACCAGGTATTATGAGACTGCCACTGATTGATTCGATGAGTTTGTTCAATATTTTCTATATGGCAGACATTATAATAGGTGCTTATCCTTCAAAATTTTCAAAAGTCTAAACAAAATATCTTTTAAGGTTATTGAATTTAGCAGTCTTTGAGACCCCAGGTAATGAAGTAGTTTTTCTTAAATCATGCAACTAGCATTTATTGAATATATCTTGATTCCAGGTACTTTGTGAATGATTGAAAATATGAAGAGGAATAAAACTTGGTTCTACCAAGGAGAGGTGCCACATAGGGGCCATTTTGATATCCCTGTCTTTTCGTTTGTTTTCTTTTCTTTCTTTTTTAACCATCATCTACAGTTCAGTTCTCTTTTGTTGTTCACTCTATGATTATAATAATTAATTAATTGGATAGACATGTGTATCTACTATGTGCAGGTCATAGTAAAGGTTCTGCATGGAATAGAATTAGGAAATACAATAAGATATATTTCCTAAATCTAGGAGGTTCTAATTTAGTAATGGACATTCCTTGAAAAGTCAAATAATAATATAATGTTTTATTGAACAAATGAATGCAAAGATGAAACAATGACTTTGAGGAAGTATCATGGTTTAAAAATAATGGACTTTGTAGGTAGATGGAACTGATTTCAAATCCTGGCTCTGCTCATAAAATAACTCTTGACGTTGCCAAGTCACTTAATGGGTGGAACCAGAAGTGGGGAAGTTCAGAAGATAAATATAAAATATATACTATAATGTCAGGCAATGACAAAATGGTAAGTGTTATGAAGAAAAATTAAACAGGGTAAGGGGATCGAGCATCTTCTCTCTTGCAATGACACAAAGAGTATTTTGTTCCTGAACTCATTCCCCCATCTCCAGATCAATAAGCAACTGACTTCTTTTTTGCATCACCACTCTTTTTACATTTTCATCCCTGAATCAGCAGGGCATTTCCTAAGAAGACATTATGGCGTGGTTCAGCATGAGTGTCTCTAGTTCTCCTATGGGGTATATAGGCTGAACTGACTAGAAAATTATGGGCTAGGAGATAAAAGGCAAAACCTGAGATAATAGCCAAGCAGTAACATTAAAAGAAAATAGTTATTAATGCTCAGTTGATCTGAATATTGGCTAAAATACATGGCTTAAGTTTTTAGTAGCTGTCAGAGTACAGCTGCTTTTGCTGTGGCTGAGCCCTTTGGTTAGAGCAGGAGTGCATCTAATTAGGCCTGATTTATTGAACTAGTTAATATTCACTCTATTTTACCATTATTTATGACTTGTTGAGTCCTGGCAGTAAGCTCTGCACGACATAGAGTACAGGCGGAAGGCGCAGTCTGAAGCTGTAGAGGTTCCAAGGTAAAGGAAGGGAAATGAAGCTTCTGCACCTCTCGCTAAGCAGATGGGCTGAAAAGGTGGTGAAATCTCCAAGGTGTGAGTCTAGCTCATTCCTCATTGCTGAGATTCCTTTCACACCTCCGTCTCTCCCTGCTTTCCTTTCCCTTCCCTCATTCTCTTCAGGGACATGTCTGGCCTGACAGGCAGGCCTTCATGGTATCAAATGAACCACACATTTAACCCACCCAGTTGTCTCTGGGATTTGGTTTGGAAGCCCTAGCATCATATTTTTTTTTTTATAAAAGTTGGGAGGAGAGAGAGATTAAAGAGGGGTGGCTTGAGGAGGAAGCAGAGAAGCACACACAGAGGCCGTTTTGCCCCCATGAAGAGGAGCAGATGTTTCCCCTGTTAACATTTTCCATTCCTGGAGTGGCTGAGATGGGTATCATTTCAGTCTGCCCCAGGGTTCAAGGTGGGGGGTCTGATTAGAAGCCTGAGGTGGGCCAGCTCTAGTCATGCAGGGGGCCCTGAGGAGACCATGCACTGTTTACATTCCCTTCCAGGGATCTGCTGGGGAAGAAGCTCTCTGGTTGCCACACTGTTCCATTTGGATGGCCATCCTGGCTGATCCCAGTCCATCCCATAGCTGACACCAACCCACATGCCCAGGGCAGCCTTTAAAATATTGCCAGCCTCACTCATTCTAGACCAGCTTCTTACCTTTATCTCCCTAAGCTTTGCTGGGCTTAGCTGTCCTTGGAATGTGCTTTATTCCCAGACAGATTCCTTCAGAGCCCTGTTGGGAGTTTAGCTAGGCCCTCCTGAGTTGTTGTATCCACATGAAATACCACAGACTAAACACTGAGTCACTGCTCACTTGTTGCTCTCCCTGAAGCTCTGGTTTCAGAGGGACGACCTGAGGGCTTTACTGAGAGAAGTTGCTCCCCCCTTTTCTTGCTGGGTGGTTTTAAGGTGGGGCAGCAGTGAGATTGCTGGGAAAGTTGTGGGTGGGCCAAGGGCCAAGTACAATGATTACTGGGTCAGCATTTTGGTTGAGCATCAACGTAGGCCCCACCCTCGGCTCCACCCCCAAACCCCCACCATACTTCATTCAGGAGCAGTAGCTGCTACTGTTTCTACCACCTCATGCTCACAGATGGAGAAATGGCAATCATGCCATCAGATCCTCTCCACAGCCCTGTGAGGAAGGCAAGGAAAGGTTTCTCCCATTCTGCAGATGAAGAAGCAGAGCTCAGAGAGGACAGAAGTCTTGTAACTGAGCCACGGCTAGAAAATTCTGGAGATTGGTCTTGGGGCCAGGTCTCCCAGCCCAGTGCTTTCATCCCTGCAGACTGCTGCAGGAAACAGCTGGATTATATAATGAGAAAAGAGGGACTGGGAAATTTGATGTAGGAAAATGCAGAAAGGAAACTGACCTCCCACAGTGAAATGATCAAGGCATGGATCATAGGCCAATTGGACGTTTGTTCATTGGCCTATGCAATGACCCAAACTCTGCAGTTTTCCATGAGTAGGGAAGGGGGCAGTGGGACCTCTTGGCTTTTAGGATCTAGGCTTAGTAGATCCTAAAAGCCTGGGAGTTTGCTTAGCCTGGTAAGCCGGGGATAGCTAACCCTGAGCAACCCAGGGAACCAGTATGCTTGGCATGGCTGACAGAAGATTTCTCTCCTGTTCATGATAGGATAGCTATCTGGCCATTTTATATCTTAGAGAGAGCAGTTCAAAGGGCATGGTCAGTCACTGTTAATGCATTTCTAAGAGCGGCCCATAAGAGGGATCCATGTCGAGGATGAGAGGGAAATTTTTTCTACTTTGAGTGTCAGTATAGCATATCAGCCTGTTTTTGTTTTGTCTGCTCTATATTTATAGACCTCTCAATGGATAGAAGAAGAATAGGAGTAGAGAAGGAGAGGAAGGTAAGAGAAACATTCTATAATTTAGCATGGTATACATTGATGGCACCTCTTTAAAACAAATCATTAAACAAACAAAAAAAGCTGGATTTCAAATTTTAGGAAAGCATCCAGTTTATACCCCCAACTCTCCAATTTCCTCTCATCCATAAAGCCATTTCCTAGGGAGTAGAAGTTATAAAAGGGAGAATCTGACTCATGCTCTTTCAAGAATAATGTTTTTTTAAAATATATTTTTAATTTATTTTTAAAAGATACTTAGATTGCATAAAATGCTACATTAAAAAATATAAAGGATTCCCATATGTCCCACTCCCCACACCTCCCACTTTCCCCACGTTAACAACTTCTTTCATTAGTGTGGTACATTCCTTGAAATTGATGAACACATTTTGGAGCATTGCCACTAAGCATGGATTATACTTTACATTGTAGTTTACACTCTCTCCCACTCAATTCTGTAGGTAAAAAACATTTTGACTATGACCCACACATACATGTAAATGTGATTGAAACAAAAGTTCCACAAGACTGAATTTACCCTTACTTCCTGCCATAAATTCTGATATATTCTATTCCATTGTATTTTATATCACTTTTTAAAAGAGTGCTGGTTTGACTCACTCACCTGTGGTTTGAAAAAAACTGTTTTTAGAGGCTCCACGCAGGGAAAAAGAGTTAGGGAAGATTTCTACAAGAGGAGAGCCCTGTAAGATTGGCAGACTTTGGATGGAGGCAGTTGAGCTAGGAAAGTTTCCAGGACAGATTCTGTCCTAGAAATCTTTGTAAATGGTCTCAGTGGCTTCTCATAAAATGGCTTCACTTGGAAGTGGCTCCCACAGCCTGGACATTGTGGATGATACCAGTCATGGCTGAGTGCTCACCGCTGCCAGCCCACATGGAGCAGGAGGATGATGGGGAGCAAGTCTTCAAATCCTCAAGTAGATATTACCAAAGAAATAACTACATGATAGGGAACCACACATCCCTGTGTCTTTAAAATCTATTCCTAGGGTGACCATTCATCTTTATCCTGGCCAGTCCTAGTTTATACCTATTGTCCAAGCAAAATTATTCATAGTGCCCCCATTCACACTTAAAGTACACAATTAGATGATGCCTGTAGCTTACAAAGCAATTTCATGTGCATCAGTTCATTCTTTTTCAAAATTGTTTTCCCCTTAGAACTGCTCCTCTTTCTGTCTGCCACCATAAGCTCCCTGTCCTGTAATCTAGAGTTAGCTTAGGTTATTCCTTTACTCTATCTCATGAATCCATTAATTCATGCCTTAAAAAATTTTGAATGGCTACCAAGTACCAAGCACTGTGCTAGTTGCTGAGTACATTATGGTGAATGAAACAGACAATGTCTTTGTCTATTTTGAATTTATACTCTTGACTGGATAAGCACCCACAAATACACACTTGTATAAGGGAGAAGATAAGGGAAAAGTTTAGACTCTCTGAGATAGACTAATGGAGTGATTTTGGGGCAGGCCTACTTTGTATTGGGGGCCCCAGGAAGGACCTTTGAAAACAAGAATTGACCTGAGATCTAAAAGGTCAAAAGAAACTGCTCAGTGAAGAGTTTTCAGTAGCAGGGTTTGAAGAGAGTCAGTTTATATTTTAGATTGATTGTCCTGAAAATTAAAAAGAGAATGGATTGTAAGGGGCAAAAATTGAAGGAAGGAGACAATTATCTAGACAAGAGTTGATGGTGGAGGTGATATCATCAACATGGTGACATAAGTCATCCCCTGAAAAAACCTCCCCAGATGTTCAGCGAGTAAAATGACAAATCCCATTTGCTTAGAACTTTGGTGGATGGTAGAGATTGGAGAAGGACTCCACAAACACTGAATTGAAGAAAGAGAAAAATATCAGTTAGGAAACTTCCGCCCCAGACCCTCTGGTCCATTCCCTCTCCCTCACTTGGTCCCGCACAGCTTGGGAGGGCCTCCAGGAGGGAAAAAGAAAATAAAAAGAAAGAGACCATAGTAAAACTGTGGCTGGAAAGTGCTGACCTCACTCAATCCAGTTTCTGTTGACTGGACCACCTAAACACAAAATGGACTTTTCTGGAGTGACCCACCTTTCTGGATTGACTCAATCTTGGTCCCTGGGTCAGGATACTGTAATAGGGAAGAAACCAGAGGCAGAAAAGCCTCAAAAAGGAAAAAAAAGGGTGTGTGTATGTGCTTAAACCGAACTTCTGTAAGGCAGTATGGTCCCAGAAAATAAAAGAGTAAGGGAGAGAATTTAAGCAAATTTGGGAGCTGGGGAGAAAGTTCTGCACCAACACAAACAAAGGAGATCAAGATTCTGGAAAAGGAACAGAAGAAAAGAAGTTTTCTCCTGGAGGTGAAATAATTACACCAAAATTGTAGTCTTAAAAATTATATACCACATATCCAGGACAAGAATCAGCTGAAGAAGGGCTGAGAAAATCTGATAACTTAAACAAGGGCTATTATAAAGGTCTAGAATAAGTTGGACCAAGTGTCAAGGAAGAGCCTTAATACAAAGCCAATCAACAATAAAACCCTAGCCAAGAGGAAGAAACACCCTTCAGAGTTAATTCATCAAGATAATCAGATGTCTAGACATCAGCAAAAATTTATAAGCCATACTGAGAAATAGGAAGACATGGCTTAATCAAGGGAACAAATTAAAATCTCAGAGGAGACACAGAATATGGAACAAATAATCAAAGAAATTCAAACAAATCTAAATCAATTCAAGGAGATGAAGGAAAATATGCATAAAAGATAAAGGATATTACGGACATTGTGTAAGGATAAAAAATAATTTGTAAGATAAAAAGAAACATAACAGAATTTATGGGGATGAAAGGCACAATAGTAGAGACTAAAAATACACTAGAGGCATACAGTAGCAGATCTGAACAGGCAGAAGAAAGAATCAGAGAATAGAAGACAGAGCAAACAAAATCATATAGTCAGAAGAACAGATAGAGAAAAGAATAGAAAAAAATTGAGCAGTGTCTTAGGGATTTGAGTGACAGCACTAAGTGCACAAATGTGTCATGGGTGTCGCAGAAGGAGAAGAGAAGGGAAAATGGGCAGAAGAATATTTGAAGAAGTAATGGCTGAAAAATTTCCCAGCTCTTATGAAAGACATAAATACACATGTCCAAGAAGTGCAACATACTCCAAACAGAATAAATCCTAATAGGTCTACTCTGAGACACATACTAATCAGAATGTCAAATGCCAAAGATTAAGAGAGAATTCTAAAAGCAGCAAGAGAAAAATGATGTGTCACATACAAGGGATCCTCAATAAGACTAAGTGCCGGTTTCTCACCAGAAAACATGGCGGCGACAAGTAGTAATACGATATATTAAAGGTACTGGGAGAGAAAAAATTCCAGCCAAAAATCTTTGTCCCTCAAACTTGTCCATCAAAATGAGAGGAAGTTTAAAATATTCACAGATAAACAGAAACTGAGAGAGTTCTGCAGGTTGACAGAAAAGACAGGAGAGAGTAGTTTGGAGTAGTATGAAGAAATGAAGATCTTCAGTAAGGGTAACTAAATGGATAAATGCAAAACCCAATAGTACTGTATCCTCAATATACAACTCTGCTCTTAAATTCCTATAAAAGTCAGAATACAGTTGAACTTAAAAGGCATATTTCCTTATAATGGATGTGTAAAATATGAAGCAGTAAAGTGTGACAAAAACAACATAAAGAGGGAAACCAAGGGATATGAGAGCAGAGAAGGTATATGCTATTTAAGTTGTTATCTTTTCAAATTAGTAGATTATAGATGTAGGTTTCATAATATATACCCCAGGGTAACCATAAAGAAAGTGTTTTAAAAATATGCAGAAACAGAAATGAGAAAGGGATCAGTCAGATATATCACAAAAGATAAACTATACAGAATAGGGGGTTGCAATAAAGGAAAAGAGAGACACAAAAAAGATATGACATATAAAGTCCAAAGAATAAAATGGCTGAAGTAAGTATTTCCCTTATAGTAATAACACTGACTGTTAATGAATTAACTCCCTTATCAAAAGATATAGGTTGGCAGGATAGATAAAAAAGCGTGTTCTAACTATGTGCTGTTTACAAGAGACTCATCTTAGACACAGAGACACAGACAAGTTGAAAGTGAAAGGCTTGAAAAAGATATTCCATGCAAACAGTAACCAAAAAAGAGTTGGTGTAGCTATACTAATATTGGAAAAAATAGACTTTAAGTCAAAAGCTTTTAGACAAAGAAGGACACTATATTAATAAAAGGGGTAATCCACCAAGAAAAAATAACAATCATAAATATTTATGGACCTAACTACAGTGCTCCAAAATACATGAAGCAAACATAGGAGAAATAGACATCTCTAGAATAATTGTTGTAGACTTTAATATACCACTTTCACCAATATAGAGAATGTCTAGACAGAAAATCGATAAGAAAACAGAGAACTTGAATAATATGACAAATGCATGAAACTAACAGACATATACAGAATATTGTACCTCAGAACAGCAGGATATACATTCTTCTCAAGTGCACATGGATTATTCTCTAGTATAGACCAGCTGTTGGGTCACAAAACAAGTCTCAATAAATTTAGAAAGATTGAAAATGTCCAAAGCATCTTCTTTGACCATAATGGAATGAAGTGGAAAGTAATAACAGAGAACTGGAAAATCCACAAATATATGGAAATTAAAAAACACACTCTTAAACAATCAGTGGGTCAAAGAAAAAATTTCAAGGGAAATCAGTAAATATCTTGAGATGAATAAAAATGAGAACACAGCATATCAAAACTTACGGGATGCAGTGAAGGCAGGGCTGAGAGGGAAATTTATAGCCCTACATGCTTACATTAAAAAAGAAGAAAGAACTAAAATCAAAGACCTAACTGCACACCTGGAGGTACTAGAAAAAGAAGAGCATACTAAACCCAAAGTAGACAGGGAGAAAGAAATAACAAAGATTAGAGAAGAAATTTAAAAATTGGGAATAAAAAACTAGTAGAGAGCATTAACAGAACCAAAAGTTGGTTCTTTGAAAAGATCAATAAAATTGACAAACCTTTAGCTAGACTAACAAAGAAAAAAGAGAGAAGTCACAAATAAATAAAAACAAATGAGAGGGTGAACATTACTACTTATCCAACAGAAATAAAAAAGGATCATAAGAAGATACTATGAACAACTGTATGCCAATAAATTAGACAGCCTAGATGAAATGGACACATTCCTGTAAACACACAAACTACCTATACTGACTCTAGAGGATATAGAAGACCTCAACAAACCAATTACAAGTAAAAAGATCGAATCAGTCATTAAAATCCCTGCAACAAACAAAAGCTTGGGGCCAGATGGCTTCACAGGTGAATTTTACAAGCATTCCAAGAATTAATTCAGTCATGCTCAGACACTTCCAAATAATGAAGGGAATGGAACACTACCTAACTCATTCTATGAGGCCAATATACCTTAATATCAAAGCCAGATAAAGATACTATAAATAAATAAAATAGCAGACCAATCTCTATAATAAATATAGATGCACACATGCTCAAAAAATACCTGCAAATCGAATCCAACAGAATGTTAAAAGAATTATACATCATGATTAAGTGTGTTTTATCCCAGACAGGCAAGGGTGGGTCAACATAAGAAAATAAATTAATGTAATACACCACATTAACAAAAGGAAGAAAAAAAAAACACTACACGATCATTTCCATTGATGCAGAAAAGGCATTTGACAAAATCCAGCATCCTTTCTTTTTAAAATACTTATTAAAACAGGAATAGAAGGAGAAGGAGATTTGGTAGTGGTGTTGGTAGGTAGATCAAGCTATCAGTTTGGGACCTGTTTAGTTGGAGGAAATGACTATTTCCATCTCATAGGCGTGTGGCCTGTGCAGTTGCACAGGACCTTGTGCTCAGAGGGACCTATGCTTGGTTTAATGTTAGACTGTCTTCATCTCGAAATTCTTAATAATTTTATCTTTCAATTTGCATTTTGTAAGTAAAGTCCGATGGAGCATGTACATAAGCAGAAGAAATAGAACAGTTATGTGTGTCTACTGTTCCTTTGCCACCCTATTTGCATATAGTGTTTGTGATGCCCCATAAGCACAAATTCCAGTGGACTCACACTGTGTGGGTGTTCAGTGAGACTCAAAGTGTGTGACTTCCATGACTGGGTGAGCAGGGATGGGGTTGGGGGCACTGACAGTTCTGAGAGGTCAAGCTTTCCATTCAAACGTGAACTGGCTTTGAACACAGAAAGAAGGCAGTGGTGTTCTAAGGAACATGAATGACCAAGGAACTCTACTGTGCCCTTTCTTACTTTGAAAATGATGGTATAGAAGGAAAGAGAAATATATGAAAATCTTGAGTTCCCTTTCCTTTCTTTGCTTCCTTACTCATCTGTAAGCTAACGGTAGAAAGTTTTGGTAGGATGTGAGTGTATTAAGAAGAGAAAAATGATTGAGACTGTTTTTTTGCAGCATTTCTCCTGTTCTGGTTAAGAATGATATGCATATGCATTTCAGAGTTATGAAATAAGAATTGGGTAATTTTGGTGACTTTGCATATGGATTAATTGCTCTTATGTTTGCATTTAAAGTTGGCATTGCAAAAAATATAAAGATGAATGGTAAAATCCATGTTAATTTGAAATTTAATTTTTCTTTATTTAGAACGTCATTAAATAGCAAGTAAAAAAAAGCAACATGAAAAGTTGAGAGACAAAGGAATAAAGACAAAGCTTTCCATTTTAATTCTTTAAATGGTACTTTCCCCCTCCCCATGCTTTTTAAACAAGAAAATGCAAGAAAATGCAAGAAGTCATGCATTTTTATTTTGTATTGGGTTCTGCAAATTATGGAGCTGGTCTTAGTGGATTCCTGGTGTTGAAACAGAACTACCAATGAAATCCTACCGTGCTGGAAAAACAATAAGGCCAATTCTCTCCCCACATTGTCTTCCTAGAACCTAAGTAGAGATATACCCTATAGGACCCTATAGCCCAGGGTCCATCCGAGGGGCTCAAGTCCTTGGTACACTGGATATTGGATTTAGGAACCTTGGTACAATGTCTGGTTGTTTCTGAGCCAAACCTCCTCCAGGCCTAGCCAGCAGCCTGCACCCTCACAGAGCCTGCCACCTTCTCACCCCCAGTTGCTACTGTCCACCAAACAATGCCAAAGGGCAAAAGAGGATCCCACCGTGAACTTCCCAGAGTGTGAGGAGTTCTGTGGAGGCAGAAGTAACCTCATTGGAAGAGTCTCTGTGAGGACCGAGCCATTTGAGAGTGGATGTTCTGGGTGAAAATGTCAGAGTCACACAATGTTGTAAAAGGTCTCTAGGCCGGTTCTCCTGTAAATGCTTCCTCAGTAGATATTAGGGCAGTGGGCTGTGGAAAGTGACAAATCCATTGGGGGAAAGATGGACATTTCTTGGCAGTTCTCTTAAGGATAGAGAATTTTTTGTAAATTGTTACAATAATGCCCCCAAATAGATATCTCCTCCTGGTTTCCATTCCCTTGTGTGGTCTTCTCCATATTGAACTTGGCCATGTGACTTGTTCTGGCTGATGGGACAGCAGCAATTATGATGCATGCAGAGTCTTGATAAAAGCTTGTGCTCTGGGGCTTGCTCTCAGGGAACACACGGGAAAAAGGGCCAGTCTTCCCTGTTGTCCCAGCTGAACTCAAACCACCTTACCAGCTAAATGCAGCTGCTTGAAGTCTGAATAACTATGCAGTAAAACCATAGGAACATGAGAAATAAACTTATTATTGTTTTAAACCATTAAGTTCTGGGGCAGTAGATAACTAATACAATATCTTATTCATGTTTGTTTTCCCAGAACCCATTATACTTCCTGGCACATACTCACCCTCAATTCATTTTTAATGACATAAATTTTATCCTCCCAACAATCCTGTCAGGCAAGTATCGCTGTCATTTTTAACTAGGAGTCATATGTTCTTGTGACAATTGGAAACAGTTCAGAAAGCTCTTACTCATCCAACCCCACATGCGGGGGCTTTCTGATTAGGCACAGTCTTGTAGAGAATGTGATCAGGGTCCAAGGAGGGACAGGAACCTGCATAAGGTCATCATGACAGATATTGATCATCTGTTTATATGCCCCTCCCCTTAGGAAAGAATCGATAACAATCATCTTTGCTATTTTTGAGCACTTACTGTGTTATCACTAAGTGCTTTCTGTGTATTCTATCACTTGCCTCCTGAAAAAACACATGAAGTGGATACTATTTTCATCTCATTTTAGAGATGGGGAAACAGGATCAAGAATGATATGTGACTGGCTACTGAGAATTGGTCTGTCATAAAGCTGAGCCCTAAACCCAGGTCTGTCCCATTCTTAGCTCTTGTGTTTGTCACCATTTTATTCAATGTAGAGTCACAGTTCACAGAGGGATTGATTACTAACGTCAGTGTGTGGAGTAAAAATCACATACAATGAAAAGTACTCTTGAAAATTTCTTAAGTTCTCCTTAAAGTGCATACTACTCTGTTTAGTAATAATAGATATGTAAAAATGTAAACTATTTTTCATGGCTGTATCATATTAAAAAATGGCTTTCAGGGGAGTGGATGTAGCTCAGTGGTTGAGTGCCTGCTTCCCATGTACGAGGTCCTGGGTTCCATCCCTGGTACCTCCTAAAAAAAAAAAAAAAGGCTTTCAGCACAAGAAGCACAGTAGGTAGAAGCTGACTAGATGCTGACAAATTCCACTTTTCCTTGGTACTCACAGGTAGATTGCATTTCCTAGCCTTTTGCAGTTAAATTAGGGACATAAATGTGTTCTGGCCAGTGGAATGTGGACAGAGTGATCTAAGTCACTTCAAGGCTTGACCCTTAAACAATACTCCTATGATCCTCTAGTCTGGCGGTCAACAAACTATGGCTTGTGGGCCAAATTTGGACCA
Organism: Tolypeutes matacus; assembly: GCA_026826555.1. Taxonomy (NCBI): domain Eukaryota; kingdom Metazoa; phylum Chordata; class Mammalia; order Cingulata; family Chlamyphoridae; genus Tolypeutes; species Tolypeutes matacus. Next base: position 2,782,573 of record JAKSZT010054303.1, on the reverse strand, counting down.
CTGCTTATTTTTGAAAATAAAGTTTTATTGGAATATAGTCTACTCATTTGTTTACATATTGTCTATAGATGAGTAATTGGGACAGAGACCATAGAGCTTGCAAAACTTAAATATTTACCAAAAGTTGGCTGATCCCTGCTCTTGTCTTTTTGAGGTAGATGCTGTGATGTGCCACCTATATCCCTTTAGCAATAAAAAACTTATTTCCTCAGCTGCTGGAAGTGCTGCTGGAAAGTGGTCCTCATCTGTCAGTCCTCTTTGGAATTTGCTTCCACTGAAGAAAATTGCCTTCTCCAAGGTCATCTCCCCTTCACAGGACATCCTGCATCCAGTGACTGATCAACACAGAGTTTTAACAGCCTCACTACCTTGCCCCAACTTAAGACAACTCTGAATGCTCACCTTCGCTCTGGAGCTCTCCATGGGGCTGGCTCCTCCCTCCATCCAATCTTGTCTTATTCCCTCCTTTCCACAGGTGTTAATAACAAGAGCACTCCCTAATAAATGTTCTGCCTATAATCTGCATCTCAGAAACTGCTTACAGGGAATCTATAAACTGCAGCAGTTCTCATCCCCTTTCAGGGTGACTTTGAAAGCCGCATGTTTAATTGGCAGTGTCACAGATGGAACACCCTGGATCCTTGAATCACTGCTTAGAGGACAGTCACCAAGAAGAGGCCCTAGACTCACTTTGCACTGTGACGGCAGGCAAACAATCTCCCTTTATTGTGTTAAGCCACTGAAATCTGGGTATTGTTTGTTATAACAGCTGGCTCTACTTATTTTGACAAATACCTCTACTTAACAAGGCAATCTACATATGCAATGAGAGACCCACAGGATCTGAGACATACTGTAAAATGTGGGCATGATGAAACTCCACTTCCATCACTGTTCAGGACTCCACCATCAAAGCATCTTTAAGCAGTTTGCATTCTGCAATGGCTGAAGAATGTAGCATGTGAACAGCTGAGAGGTAGATGAGTGGAGGATGAAATCAGGCCTAGATGTCAGTCTTTCCTGACACAAGCTCTAGTTTGGGACAGAGCTCAGGCAGAGAAAGAGCCCCCACTGGGGGTTTCCAGGAGCCCAATATAAACAACCCTACTGCTGCCTGCCCCCCAGGCATGGCTGCCCTTGTGTCTGCTCCACCACAAGAGTGGCTGCAGAGGCAGCTGGAGCCCAGCATGGTCTTTTGGCTCCCCTTTCAGGACCACAGGTGTCCATACCCCACAGCCAACAGACAGAGAAGATGAATCAGCTTTCCTGAAAGACGTGCCCCAGAGCAGCCTGTCAGCTGAAACTTGTCTGAAGGAGCATGTTTCCCTCCTGACCACTGATAATGAAAATGTGTGGCTTGCCTGGAGAAGAATCTGTGTTATTCTTTAAAGGAACAATGCTAACCACAGATGTGCAGTGTCTGGCTGGAGTGGGGCTTTTTTCCCTGAGTGAGGAGAGCAGCAACTGGACTAGCCAGTCCACTAGATATTTTTGGGTCTAGGTATGTATTTTCCTTCTTTCAGCTCTGGATTTAGAGTCTCAGAAGTCTAGGTGGAAGTCTAAATGCCTCTTCTTATCCTTGGTTGTTTTCAAAATATAACCTCCTCACTTATCTTCTATGGTTCTAGGTGTATATGATTTGACACATCCATAGGCCTATATCCCTACTACTGGGTCTTTGCTCATGCCTTACCCAGTGCTCATCCATGAACCAATCACTGCAGTCAGTGGAATGAGATTTCCATTAGTGTCCAGGCCTGGATCCCCTGTCCACTCTTAAGGCCAGGGAGTTGAATTTTCCCCATATTGAGTGTGGAGGAAGGATGGTTCTCCAAAGAAAATGAGAATAAGGTTGAATGAAAAATCAACAGACCTACAATCCGTAGCTTGCTTCATGAATTCAAATTCATTCTCAGGGCTTTCTCTAACTCTGACCTTCAGGAGTCTTTCCTGGTAACCCCAGTCCGCATTCCCTTCCCTCGTCACTGTAATACTTCATAGTTGAATATGAATTGTATATACCTCCTAGGCCTTTCCCACTGTTGGAGGGCTTTCTTGAGTAATGCAGGTCATGGAGTAGGGTAGGAGTAGGGTGTAGGGGTAGAAATCACATTGTATTTCCTTCCCTCATTTGCTTCCCTGTGAAATAAGATGGAAGCAAGGCCAGCTTTGAATGAGGGGTGGAAATGTTCCAGTGGTTAACAGGGAAGAAAGGGGCCTTGGTGAGAAGGACTGGGGACCAATTCTGTGTGTGTTAGTGCCCCTTCATCTCATACTCTTTAGAAGTTGACTCAGAGTTCAGGTAGGATGCCAAGATTTGCCATACCTTTGGGCCAGCTGAGCCCAAACTTGTCACGACTTGTTAATTAATCATTGAACTCCTGGTGGCCCTTGCTCTATGCCTTGTATTTCTCTTAGATCACCCTTCATGGCCAGCACTTTGCTGAGCATCTAACAATTACTCGACAATTTTTTGTTTGGTTAAATTGTGATGGAAATGCCAATGCAACAGCCTGGGAGTCAAGAAGTCTTGGTTGTAATCAAATCTTTTGACCCTGACCAAGTTAAATAGCCATGCCAAGAGAGTACTGAGCAGGATAACAGCTATTTTTGCCTAGTGCTTCTATTTCACAATACTTTACATTCCTGATTCACTCAAAATGAGCCTGTAAGATAACCCAAATTCTGCAGAGTAGACTTGTCATGGCAAAGCCTAAGGCAAAAATTGGATATAGTCAAAATTTCCCTGGAAACTCCTATATATCATTGTTAAAATAGAGTTTAAAAGGTTTTTTTTAATAATCAAATATCATATAAATTGTGTGTGATGGATATAGTACTGTATTGCATATTATTTAGTGAGTGTACATATTCCACAATACAATAGTAATATACAACCATTTGTGCATTCAGTACAGCAAGATCCTCACACACAGGAAGGAAGAGCAGTTCTCATCTTTGGTTTTAGGCTCATTGTGGCACATATATACTGAGTGGATTCTGAAGCAGAATCTCCCATACTATTTAAATAGTCATTTTCCTCCTTCTCTCTTTACTTTTCTGAGTAATCTACAGGGGATTCATGTATATTAAATGTGTGATGCATTTCCTCCATATTATTCAATTAAAAATACTGACTCTGCATTTAGAAAGTGCCAGGCATTGAGCGGGGTGCAGGAAACTTAGTGATGATTAAGATAGGCATGATTCCTGCCTTAGTTTGATTGATGGTCTTTGCAGATTGTCTTTCCACTTTTTACAGATGAAGAAACGAAAGCTCAGAGAGGTGACTGTCAAAGATCACTCAGTCAGTAAGGAGCAGGACTGGAATTTGAACCCAGGTTTTCTGACTTTAACTGAGAGCCTTTTCCAACCACTCTGCCCTGGCTTTCCTGGTAACTAAAGTCACTTCTAAATCCCAAATTCCAAGTCCTGGAGCTCACTACAGAAGAAACAGGCCACTGGAACTGGCCATTTGCCTTGGCAGTTGGCATCTGGAATTGAGTTCATATTTGGTGTTGGATTGTTCCCTCCAGAAATGGGATGGGTTGGAATGGAATGGTAATAAGGGCTCTGTTTGCTTCAGAGGGCCCACTCTCCATCCTACCCGCCAGCAATAATGGTTGACCACCCTCTTTAAGCTCCCTATTGATTACAAAGGGTTGATTCCTTCTGATGCAAGTGGTTGAGCCAAGGGCAGTCAGTTAGAGCTGAGCCATGGGCCCCAAATTACTGCCTTTTGGACTAAATATGTCAGGAAGCTTTTCCAAAGGCCCTTGTCAAGGACAAAGAGGCTGGCTCTGGGCTTGCATCTCCCTTGTTTGATATCTGATATGTGTATGTTCCTTCCCTATATGTATCCCAAGTGGCCCGAGTCTCAGAGTGCCCCCTGCCCAGAGTTCCAGGCCCTCTGTGAGCCTCTTAGATCTCGCCCTAGGAGGAGCATTAAGGCTCCAATAGGGATGTCACCAGCAAGACCCATTCAAAGGTCGTGGTTTGCCCTGACACTTAATATACTGACCCAGCCCACCGCAAGGTGGTGGTGCCAGACCTGGGACTCTTCCTAAACTGAACAGGACCATTTGGGCAATTAAAGAACAGTCTTCATATTGAAAACATTTGTGACTCTACTTTCATTACCGAAGCCAGGGCAGATCTTGCTTCATCTGCTTAATTTCATTAAAGAGGAGTCTACAGTGAGCATACACTAAGGTTAGAATTGGATTCCATTCTGTTGCTCCTTGCAGAAAGATAAAAATAAAGCATTTAGCCCAAGAAAAGTTGGCATTCTAGAACAGACTTCTGTCTTTACCCTTTGGAGAAATGTCACTAATAGTGTTTTAATAATGCTTTATGTGCCTAGAGACCAATAATAAGGAGAACTTCTTACCAAAGTAACTGCAAGGCCTTTAATGATGGGCTAAGTATCATCTGCTGGCAGGATATGTAGTGGGTAAGTGCTACGTAATTACTAAGCAAATTCATCATTATTTCTGTCTTATAAACCAGAATATGTGTTAAGTAATACTTTGGGGCCACTGAAAGTAATTACTGAGCCCCGTCTCTGTAAGAACATGTAATTATGCTACAGTTGCCCTGTGTTTACTAAGCAAATCTATGCAATTATTATCTAAAGCCCAAATTTTGCCCTCAGAGCCACAAAAGTGCACTTGAGGGCAGATCTGTGCCTAGAGGAGAAACAGCATATGCATGGGGCCTCTACTTCCCAAATTCCAGCTCTGCCTTTGTCTCTAGCCTCTGAAAAGCCACAACAAGGTCTTGAGAAATAATTTTCTTGTGTCTTCACCTCTCTTTGCCCAAACCTATCCCAACCCCTGCTTTGGCCTCCCTGCCTTGAGTATTCAAGTAGCATAGAGGCTTCACAGACCCACAGATCCCTACCACAAGGCAAGCTGGGACCTCAGCATTGGGCTACCACAAAGGGTATTGGGACCTCAGCATTGGGCTGCAGAGTTGGGTTTAGTTGAACACTTCGAGGACGCTCTTTTCAGTGCTCACCTTGTGTCAGAAGTTGTGCTGGCTCTGAAGACAGAGATCAATAAGACATGGCTTCTGCTTTTGAGGACCCAGGTGGGAGAGGCAGACAACTCTTAGGATGGCTGGTCTAGTGTGGCAGAGGCTGCCTAGCATTAAAGTCAAAAGCATGGGTTGCCTGGCTTCAAATGTTCATCTGCAAAATAGAGAGTCAGAGGGACTACATTATAGAGCATTGTAATGATTTACATGAGATGTGCGTTCTATACTAGATTGCTATTATTATAACATCTTTAAAGTTGGGAGGAATGCACCTCCAAATTATTTAGCACTCAAATGCCCCCATGAAATAAAGCCTTCCTTCTGCCCAAGAGAAGTGTTTTCTTCCTCCTTGGAGCTTGTTGAGCACTGCTTCTGAGCATCTCTCACAGCAGTTAGCATTTTACTACCAAGCACTGTGTTAATTGATGTCAATCTCTGACCTTCCATACTGGCCTTATCAAGTGCTGAGTCTGATTTTGATTCATCTTTGTGTGTTCCTAACACCAAGAACAGGGCCAGGAATGCAGTAGGCCCTCATTACATGTTTGTTGAATGAATAGCAGTCACTCAATAAACACTTGTTTAAAAAAAAAAGAGCCCTTCAAAGGACTCTTACCACATGGCCAAGGCAATGAGCCAAATCCACAGAATTTATTTTTGTTTTCACTAATGTGGGTACATGTGGAGAGTCGGGTTTTGAAAGAATTGCAGACGAGATTTCTTTACTGCTCAGATGGGTGAACAAAGGCTAATTAATTAAAAACAAAGAAACAAAGGCCCTAAATATTAGGCTCCTCTCTGCTCACTTGGTATTGATGAGGTGACATTTGACCGTGAGGCCGGGTATCCAAGCAGGACTCCAGCTCCTTTACCAGCAGCCTCTGGCCCAATCTGGCCCTGGTAAGCAGCGAGCTGAAAGCAGCATTGTTAACTGCTTTTGTTCAGGAGGTTCCCCAGCTGGTCCCGGGTCACCACGCTTCACTGTTTGCTTGTGTGTTCTTAAGCTGGGGCCCTTGGTATTAGCAAAAGATTAGATTTTTCTTTCTTCAATGCCAACTGTTCTCCCACCCGCTCCCCCCATATCTGCTATCCCTTTCTTTCCTTCAGTCTCCAAATCTCTCTGGATGAATGTTAATTAGGCTGAACACAGGCTAGATGGTCGATAGCTTGTGCCTCTTCTGTAAGGCACCTTCCCTTTCGTGGATTCTTAGATTTGATAGTAGGAACAATAGCTAAATTGGTATATTTACCATTTCAAAGAGCTTTCCCACCCATTATGTCTTTTAGGTTGACCAACAAGACTATGTGGCAGAGAATTTTATTATTCCCATTTTACAGCTGAGAATAGTAAGGCTTAGAGATGCTAAGTGATATGCCCATCGTTACAACCAGGAGATGGTAGAAGAGAACTCAGGGACACATCTAGCTCCCAATTCTATGCTCTTTCTAATGTATAACACTGTCTATGATGCTCTGAAAGACACAGAAGAGCCTGCCTAATATCTATTAAGTTGACAACATTTAAGATGAAATATAGTTACATTTGTAAATATATGGCACACTTTGTCATTGCATTTTAGAACTTTCTGCATGTTAGAGCCTGGTCATTTCTTAGATTTGACAACAGCTTAGATGAAGGTGAGCTGAGGGTCAAGAACAAACATTGACATGAAAGATAATGTATACAAATGATTCACTCCAATCCTGGTCATCCAACTCAACCAGAAATGCTTCCATGATCAGTATGTGCTCAGATGGCTGCTGGGGTTGAGGAGAGGAGGATCAAAACGTATGATTCTTGAGAGGGAGGGTCAAGATGGTGACAGACAAGGGAGCTCCAAGAGTCAGCTTGTCCTATAGTGCGGTTAGTAATCAGCCACAGCTGTTTGGGGGGCCTAGGAGATCAGAGGAGCATCCTGCAACATCCTTGGTAGAACAGAATCTTCATCTGCAGTGAGGATTCATGAGAAGAGCACTCCATGCCACAGAGGCTTGTACCCATCCCCCACTAGTGGTGCAAGACACCTTGGGAGCTATTCCCTGGCTGGACTTGGAAGGTCCATTTCTCAAAAACGGGGGAGGAAGAGATGGTTGGACACTGACTTCAGCTACTGATTAGTAAATTTAGTTGGCTAAGGTCCAGTTCTAAGAACAGCTAAAGTTTGAACCTGTCCAAGTTGGAAAGAGGCTGGGTAGTCTCCATTTTAATCTGCCCCTGGCATGAGGAGAAGCATGGCTAATTGAAAATCACGGTGATGGTAGGGACTGGCTTCTTTCCACATAGGTTGGATTGTTGCCCTAGCCTGGGCTCCAGCCCCACCTCTGGCAGGGAGGAAGCTGTGGGTACCTGTACCAGCCTCTCTTGACAATTGAAGTCACTAACAGCCTGCATGGACTAGATTGTTGGGCATCCATGTGGTTTCATTCCCACCCCCAATAGGACAGGAAGGGTGGGGGGAGTGTTATCTCAGCCTTTCTGGGCAACTGCAGGCACTTTTGGTCCACATGGACTAGATTGTTAGATACCTGTGGCTCTATCCCCACCCCTGTTAGCATAGGAGGGGGCAGTGTTTCCTCAGCCTCTCCCCACAACTGCAGGTACTTTGAGCCCACATGGTCTAGACTGTTGGACACATCTCTGACTCCATCCTCACCCTTGACAGGGCAGGAGGAGGCTTAGTGCTCACTCAGCCTCTCCAGGCAACTGCAGCCACTTTTGGCCCACAAGGACTAGACTGTTGGATATATCTGTGTCTCTATCTTTGCCCCTGACAGGTAGGAGGAGGGATAGTGCTCTAAGCCTCTCTGGGCAACTGTAGTCACTATTGGCCTGCACAGACTAGATTAGTGGACACACCAGTGGCCCCATCCCTACCCTTGACAGGGAGGAGAAGGAGGGGTAGTGCTCCCTCAGCCCTTCTGGGCAACTGAAATCACTTTTGGCCCACAAGGACAAGACTGTTGCACACACCTGTGGTTTCATCCCTGTCCCTGGCAGGGGAAGAGGGGGGCTGGTGTTTTGTCAGTCTATCTGGACAATTGCAGTCAGTTTTGACTCTCACAGCTTAGTTTACTGCTCACACCTGTAGCTCCATCCCCTCCCCAGGCAGGGGAGGAAGGGGCATGGAGTTTCATCAGTTTCTCTGGGCAACTACAGACTATCTTGGCTGGCACTGTGGCAGCCAAGATTACTGCACACAGCTCTGGTTCTGTTCCAGAGGAGAGAGGTGGGAGAAGTTTCATCAGTTCTTGGGGCAAAACAGGCAGCTTCAGCCTCCATGCTTATAGTACCAACTGCATCCTCGGCTACTACTCTGCAACCAGCAAGGGAGAAAGAGTAAGAAACAGGTGAAAAATAGCTGAAAAAAATTCAGATTGGCTAAACACAAGCCACTATAAAGTTCCAAATGAAGTTGAACCAAATATCAAAGAGGGGCTGTAGCACAAAGCCAGTCAAATAGAAATTCCTAGACTAAAGAAAGAAACTGGGCCAGAATAAATACATCAAGTAAATCAGATGCTGAGAAACCAAAAAAATTACAATCCATACCAAGAAACAGGAAGATATGGCCCAGTCAAAGGAACAAACTAAGCCTCCAGATGACATAAAGCATTTGAGAAAACTAATCATAGATGTTCAAACAAATCTCCTTAATAAATTCAATGAGATGGCCAAAGTGATTAAGGATATTAAGAAGATACCGGGTGAGCACAAAGAAGAATTTGAAAGCATACATAGAAAAATAGCAGATCTTATGGGAATGAAAGGTGCAAAAATGAAATAAAAAATACACTGGTGGCATATAACAGCAGATTTGAAGAGGCAGAAGAGAGGATCAGTAAGCTTGAAGACAGGTTCTCTGAAAGTGAACATACAAAGAACAGACAAAGAAAAGAATGGAAAAAATTGGCAGGGTCTCAGGGAATTAAATGATGGCAAGAGGCATGGAAACATACATGTCATGGGTGTCCCAGAAGGAGAAGGGAAGGGGAAAGGGGTAGAAGGAATATTTGAGGAAATAATGGTAGAATATTTCCTACCCCTATTGAAGGACATAGATATTCATGTCCAAGAAGCACACATACTTCCATTTGAATAAATCTGAATATACCAACTCTGAGACATATACTAATCAGAATGTTAAATGCCAAAGATAAAGAGAGACATCCTGAGAGCAGCAAGTGAAAAGCAATCCATCACATACAAGGGATGCCCAATAAGATTAGGTGCTGATTTCTCTCAGAAACCATAGAGGCAAGAAGGCAGTGGTATGATATTTTTAAGATACTGAAAGAGAAAAACTGCTAGCCAAGATCTTTTATCCAGCAAGATTGTTTTTCAAAGATGAGGGCAAGTTTAGGATATTCACAGATAAACTAAAACAGAGAATTTGTAAGTAAGAGACCAGCTTTGCAGAAAATACTAAAGGGAGTGCTACAGCCTGAAAAGAAAAGACAGGAGAGAGGCTTGGAAGAGAGTCTAGAAAGGAAGATTATATCAGTAAAAGTAACTAAAGTATAAAAAGAGTGATGAAAATAAGATATGACAGATAAAACCCAAAGTTCAAAATGGTTGAAGTAAGAATTGCCTTTACAGTAATAACATTGAATGTTAACGGCTTAAACTCCCCAATCAAAAGACACATATACTGGCAGAATGGATAAGAAAATATATGCCATCTATATGCTGTCTACAACACACTCACCAAAGGATATGAATAGATTGAAAGTGAAAGGCTGGAAAAAGATTTTCTACACATGCAGTAAACAAAAAACAAAAAACAAAAAACAAAAAACAAAAAAACCTGGAGTAGCAATACTTACATCAAATGAAACAGACTTTAATAGTAAAGCTGTTATTAGAGACAAGGAAGGATATTATATATTAATAAAATGAGCAATTCACCAGGAAGAAATAACAATCATAAATGTATATGCATCTAGCCAGGATGCCCTAAATTATGTGAGACAAATACTGGCAAAACTGAAGGGAGAAATAGATGTCTCAACAATAATAGTTGGAGACTTAGATACACCACTCTCATCATTGGATAGAACGTCTGGGCAGAGGATCAATAAAGAAACAAAGAGCTTTGAATAAAATGATAAATGAACTAAACCTAATAGACATATACAGAACATTGCAGCTAAGAACAGCAGGATATACATTCTTCTCAAGTGCTCATGGATCTTTCTCCAGGATAGACCATATGTTGGGTCACAAAACAGATCTCAATAAATTTAAAAAGATCAAAATTATACAAAGCACTTTCTCTGATCACAATGGAATGAAGCTGGAAATCAACACCAGGCAGAAAAATAGAAAATTAAACAAGACATTCTTAAATAATCAGGGGTCAAAGAAGAAATCACAAGAGAAATCAGTAAATATCTCTAGACGAATGAAATGAGAACACAACATATCAGAACCTATGGGATGCAGTGAAGGCAGTGCTAAAAGGGAAATCTATAGCCCTCAATGCTTACATAAAAAAGAAAAAAGAGCTAAAATCAATGACCTAACTACACAGCTGGAGGAACTAGAAAAAGAACAGCAAACTATGCCCAAAGCAAGCAGAAGGAATGGAATAACAAAAGATCAGAGCAGATATAAATGAAATTGAGAACAACAACAACAAAATAATAGAATTAACAAAACCAAGTGTTGGTTCTTCAAGAAGATTAAGAAAATTGACAAACCCATAGCTAGACTGACAAAGAAAAATAGAAGACGAAAATAAAATCAGAAATGAAAACAAGGACATTATTACTAACCCCACAGCAAGAAACAAGATCATAAGAGGATTTAATGGACAACTGTACCCCAACAAACTTGACAATGTAGATGAAACGGACAAATTTCTAGGAACATACAAACAACCTACACTGACCCTAGAAGAAATAGAGGACCTCAACAAACCAATCACAAGTAAAGAGATTGCAGCAGTCATCAAAGAACTCACCACAATGAAAAGACCTGGATCAGACTGGCTCCACAGGTGAATTCTACCAAGCAGTCAAAGAACATTTAATACCAATCTTGCTCAAACTCTTCCAAAAAATTGAATAGGAAGGAACACTACCAAACTCATTCTATGAAGTAAATATCACCCTAATACCAAAGCCAGATAAAGATACTATGAAAAAAGAAAATTACAGACCCATTTCTCTAAAGAATATAGATGCAGAAATCCTCAACAAAATACTCACTAATCAAATCCAACAACACATTAAAAGTATTATTCATTATGAACAAGTGGGTTTTATACCAAGCGTGCAAAGGTGGTTCAACACAAGAAAATCAATCAGCATAATATACCACATTAATAAATCAAAGAAGAAAAATCACACAATCCTCTTGATTGATACAGAAAAGGCATTTGACAAAATACAGCATCCTTTCTTGATAAAAAAAAAAAATACTCCAAAATATAGGAATTGAAGGAAACTTTCTCAACATGATAAAGGGGCATATATGAAAAACCCACAGCTAACATTGTACTTAGTGGTGAAAGACTGAAAGCTTTCCTGTTGAGATCAGGAATAAGACAATCATGCCCACTGTCACCATTGTTGTTCAAAGTAGTGCTGGAGGTTCTAGCTAGACCAATCAGGCAAGAAAAAGAAATAAAAGTTGTCCAAACTGGAAAAGAAGAAGTAAAACTTTTACTGTTCACCAATGATATGATCCTATACCTAGAAAGCCTGAAAAATCTACAGCTAAGCTACAAGAGCTAATAAAAGAGTTCAGCAGAGTGGCAGGATACAAGATTAATATGCAAAAATCAGTAATGTTTCTATACACTAGTAATGAGCAATCTGAAGGGAAATCAGGAAAAAAATTCCATTTACAATAGCAACAAAAAGAATAAAATATTTAGGAATAAACTTAACCAAGGACATAAAGCACTTGTATTCAGAAAACTACAATGCATTACTAAAAGAAATCAAAGAAGACCTAAATAAATGGAAGAACATTCTGTGTTTGTGGATTGAAAGACTAAATGATGTTAAGATGTAATTCTACCCAAAATGATATACAGATTCAATGCAAGCCCAATAAAAAATTCCAACAGCCTTTATTTTTGTTTAAAAGAAATTGAAAACCCAATTATCAAATTTATTTGGAAATTAAAGCACTCCAAATAGCCAGAAACATCTTAAAAAGGAAGAATGAAGTTGGAGGACTCTCACCCTTGGACTTTAAATCATATTACCTAGCTACAGTGGTAAAAACAGTATGGCACTGGCATAAAGAAAGGCATATAGACCAATGGAACCGAACTGATGGTCCAGAAACAGATCCTCACATCTATTGTCAAATGATTTTTGACAAGTCTCTCAAGTCTACCCAGCTGAGGAAAGAATGGTCTGTTCAGCAGATGGTGCTGGGAGAACTGTATATCCATATCCAAAAAAAAAGAAAGAGGACTCCTATCTCACACCATATACAAAAATTAGCTCAAAATGGAAAAAAAGGCCTAAATAAAAATCCTAGAACCATAAGGCTCCTAGAAGAAAATGTAGGGAAACATCTTCAAGACATAGTGGTAGGTAGATTTCTTCAGCCTAATAGCAAAAGCACAAGCAACAAAAGAAAAAAATGGATAAATGGGTCCTCATCAAAATTAAACTCTTGTGCTCCAAAGGACTTTGTCAAGAAGGTGAAAAGGCAGCCCACTCTATGGGAGAAAATATTTGGAAACCACATATCCAATAAGAGTTTGATTTCCATGTTATATAAAGAGATCATGAAACTCAACTATAAAAGGGCAAGTAACCCATTTAAAAAATGGGCAAAAGACTTAGACATTTCTTCAAAGAGGAAATACAATGGTGAAAGAGCACAGGAAAAAATGTTCACTATCACTAGCAGTTAGGGAAGTGCAAATTAAAATACAATGAGATATCATTTCACACCTCATAGAATGGCCATTGTTTAAAAAAAAAACAGAAAACAAGAAGTGCTGGAGAGAATGTAGAGAAATAGGAACACTCCTACTGTTGGCAGGAATGTAGAATTGTGCAGCCTCTGTGGAAGACAGTTTGGCAGTTCCTCAGGAAGCTAAATATAAAACTGTCATATAATCTGGCAATCCCTCTACTAAGAATATATCTAGAAGAACTGAACAGTAACGTGAACAGACATTTGCACACCTATGTTCTTAACGGCATTATTTACAATCGCCAAAAGATGGAGACAACTCAAGTGTCCATCAACCCATGAATGGATAAACAAAATGTGGTGTATACATAAAATGGAATACTATGTTTCCATAGTATTATGTAAGAAGCAGTGAAATTGGACACATATGATAACTTGGATGAACTTTAAGGACATTATGCTGAGTGAAATAAGTAAGACACCAAAGGACAAATATTGTTTGGTCTCACTAATATGAACTAAATACGAAGAATAAACCCATGGAGTTAAAACCTAGAGTATAGGTTACTAGGAGATGGGATGAGGGCTGAGAAGGGGTATTGATGCTTAATGAATGTAGATTTTTCAATTAGCTTAACTGTACAAGTGTGGAAATGGATAGAGTTGATGGTAACACATTATAGCGAATATAACTAACACTGCTGGTTTGTAAATGGAATTGTGGCTCAGATGGGTAGTCTGGGGATATAAATGTGAAATGAAAGAAAGCTAGAGAATAATCTAGGGACTGAGTAATATAGTGAACCTGGAGTTGGATGAAGATTGTGGTTAATAGTACAAATACAAGACTGTTCTTCTATGAACTAGAAAAAATGTATGTCAGTATAACAAAGTGCTAAGAATGTATGGTGATACATGGGAAAAATAATGATTAATGTAACTTATAGACTAAAGTTAACAGAAATATTGTAATATTCTTGCATCAATGTCAAAGAAGATGCTTCCCTACATTTTCTTCAAGGAGTTTTATAGTTCATGTCCTTATATTTAGGTTGTATTAGTCAGCCAAAGGGGTGCTAATGTGAAATACCAAAAATGGGTTGGTCTTTATAAAGGGTATTTATATGGGGTAGAAGTCTACAGATACCAAGCCATAAAGCATTAAGTTTCTTCTCTCACCATAGTCCATTGCCACGTGTTAGAGCAAGACAGTTGCTGGCGTTTGCCAGGGCTCAGGCTTCTGGGGTTCCTCTCTTCCCGGGGCTGCATTTCTCTCCGGGCTTAGCTCCCGTTTCCTCCACAAGGTCAGCTGTAGACAATCAGGCGAACAGCTTGCTTCTCTTCTCCTGGGGCCTTCTTTCCAACATCAAAACTGCTTTTCAAAAGACTGCTTCTCAAAAGACTGCTTCTACTATCCTTTGCCTTGCCTTTTATATTCGATTCCCCACCCACCAAGGGGTGGGGCTCAACACCCTAATCCTAACCTAATCATGTCCAGATTAACAGATCAGTTTACAAGCATGATCCAGTTAGATTTTTGGAATTCATAATTGCATCAAATTCCCCAACGGTCACATAGGTCTTTGATCCATTTTGAGTTAGTTTTTGTATATGGTGTGAAATAGTAGTCTTCTTACATTCTATCGCATTTGGATATCCAGTTCTCCCAGCACCATTTTGTTGAAAAGACTATTCTTTCCCAATTGAGTGGACTTGGCAGCCTTGTCAAAAATCATTTGGCCATAGGTGTGAGGGTCTTTTTCTGTACTCTCAATTTGATTCCATTGGTCAATATGTCTATCCTTGTGCTAATACCATGCTGTTTTGACTGCTGTAGTTTTGTCATATGCTTTAAATTCAGGAACTAAGAGTCCTCTGACTCAGTCCTTCATTTTGAAGATGTTTTTGGCTATTTAAGGCCCCTTAACTTTCCAAATAAATTTGATAATTGGCTTTTCCATTTCTGCAAAGAAGGCTGTTGGAATTTCAATTGGAATTGAGTTGACTCTGTATATGATTTGTGTAGAATTGACATTGTAATAATAATGAGTTTTCTAATCCATGAACACAGAATATCCTTCTGTTTATTTAGGACTTGTTTGATTTCTTTCAGTGATGTTTTGTAGTTTTCTGTGTACAAGTCCTTTACATCCTTGGTTAATTTTTTTCCTAGATATTTGAGTCTTTCACATTGATTTCCACCTCAGTTTTTTCATTTCTAGCATATAGAAACACTACTGTTTTTCTGTGTGTTGACCTTGTACCCCATCACTCCAGAAGCTTTGTTGTAGATGTTTCCAGGCTTTCTATATATACAATCATGTCATCTGCAAAGAGCGAAACTTTTGCTTCTTCCTTTCCAATTTGGATGCCTTTATTTCTTTTTCTTGCCTAACTGCCCTTCTAGAGCTTCCAGTACAATGTTGAATAATATTGGTGATAGTGGGTATCCTTTTCTTGTTCCAGATCTTAGAGGGAAGGCTTTCAGTCTTTCACCATTGAGTATGATATTAATTGTGGATTTTTCATGTATGTCCTTATCATGTTGAGGAAGTTTCCTTCTATTCCAATTTTTATCAGTGTTTTAACCAAGAAAAGAGGCTGGATTTTGTCAAATGGCTTTTCTGCATCAATGGAAATGGCCATGTAGTTTTTTTTTTTCTTTTTTTAAAACAATTTATTGAAGTATATCATTCATACATGAATATACATAAACCATAAATGTTCAGTAAACACTCTTAACCTACAAAACAGACATACACAACATCACACAGGGCTCCCACACATCACCCCCCCCACAAACATCCTGCATTGTTGTGAAACATCTGTTAACAAATCACGAAAGAGCATCGTCAAAGTATTACTACTAACTACAGTTCGAATCTTCCTCCCCTATACATTTTTTAAGGATTTATTTATTTACTTATTTATTTTTATCCATATTTACCCTCCCCCCCATTTTTGCTGTTTCTGTGTCCATTCGCTGAGCAACTCTCTGTGTCTGTTTCCTGCCCTCTCTTCTCATCCTTTTCCTCCTGTCTTCACAGGGATTTGATCCTTGGAACCTCCGATGTGGGAAAGAGGCATCCTACTACCACCTTAGTTCCTGGTTTTTCAGTGCACCCCGTCTTGGCTCTCCCTTGTGTCACTCTCCTGTTATGTCATCATCTTGCATGGCTTGCGGGACCTGGCAGCTCACCCGCATGCGGTGCCTGGTGGCACACCCTCAGATGGGGCCTGACGGCTCACCCGCTCATGGCCTGGCAGCTCACCTGTGCACGAGGCCTGGCGGCTTATCCGTGGATGGGGCCTGACGGCTCTCCGGCTCGCAGGGCCTGGCAGTGTACCCGCGCATGGGGCCTGGCAGCACACCCATGCACGGGGCCTGGTGGCCCAAACGCCTTCTATATTTTTCTTTTTTAAATTTTTATTGGGAGGTCCCGGGGGTCGAACCTAGGTCCCTCCATGTGGGAGACGGACGCTCAACCACCTGAGCCACATCTGCCCCTATGCTCTATCTTTTAAGATTGACCAAAGATACCCAAAGTTACAGTCTTTTCCCATACAGGATGGTCATATAATAAATCAGGTTTAGTTTATCACCTGCATTAAAAAAACCAGACCTAGGGAGAAAAACTAGGTCTGGGGACACATGCATGGTTTCTAATGTAGCGAATGTTTAGCCTACCCTGATTATCACAAAATCAAGACAGTGAGAATATTCGCACGTCATGTAGTTTTTTTTTTTTAATCTTCCTTTTGTTAATGTACTATATTACATTAATTGATATTTTTTATGTTGAACCAACTTTGCTTGTCTGGGATAAAATCCACTTGATCATGGTGTACAAGTATTTTAATGTGCTGCTGGATTTGATTTGCAAGTATTTTGTTGAGGATGTGTGCGTCTATCTTCATAGGAGAAATTGGTCTGTAAGTTTCTTCT
Source organism: Tolypeutes matacus (assembly GCA_026826555.1). Taxonomy (NCBI): domain Eukaryota; kingdom Metazoa; phylum Chordata; class Mammalia; order Cingulata; family Chlamyphoridae; genus Tolypeutes; species Tolypeutes matacus. The sequence continues at coordinate 2,765,705 of JAKSZT010054303.1, read as the reverse complement.
CTTCTTTATCTGGCTTTCTTTTCTTCATTACCTAGCTTTTTTCCTTTATCTAGCTTTGGTATTAGGGTGATGCTGTCCTCATAGAATGAGGTAGTGTTCGACCCTGTTCAATTTTTTTGAAGAGTTTGAGCGGGGTTGGTATTAATTGTTCCTGGAATGATTGGTAGAAATATCCTGTGAAGCCACCTAGTCCTGGACTTTTCTTTGTAGGGTTTTTTTTTTAAACAAATCAGTTTTTTTGTTACATATTAATAAAGCTTACAGTTTATCCAAAATATACAATCAATGGTATTTGGTATAATCACATAGTTGTGCATTCATGAACACTTCAATCATTATTACAGCATTTTCATTATTTCAATAATAATAATAATAAACAGACAAACAAGAAAATTCCTTACCTCTAAATCTCTTTGTTTCCTGTTGGGTGGTTTTTGATTCCAGATTCAATCTCTTTACTTGTAATTGGTCTGTGAGGTCTTCTATATCTTCTAGAGTCACTGTAGTTTGTTCACATGTTTCTAGGAATTTGTTCATTTCATCTCTGCTGTCTAATATATTGGCATACAGTTATTCATAGTATCCTACTATGATCCTTTTTATTTCTGTTGAATCATTAGTAATGTATTCCCTCTCATTTTTTATTTTATTTATTTGCATATCCTCTCTTTTTTTCTTTGTCGATCTAGCTAAAGGTTTGCCAATTTTATTGATCTTTTCAAAGGACCAATTTTTGCTTTGTTAATGCTATTTACTGTTTTTTTATTCTCAATTTTTAATTTCTGCTTTAGTCTTTGTTATTTCTTTCCCTCTGTCTACTTTGGATTTGGTTTGCTGTTCTTTTTTTAGTACCTTCAGGTGTGCAGTTAGGTCTTTTATTTTAGCTCTTCTTTCTTTTTTAGTAAGCATTTAGGGCTATAAATTTCCTTCTCAGCACTGCCTTTACTGTATCCCGTAAGTTTTGATATGCTGTGTTCTCATTTTTATTCATCTCAAGATATTTACTGATTTCCCTTGAAAGCTTTTCTTTGCCTCACTTGATTGTTTAAGAGTGTGTTTTTTAACTTCCATATATTTGCGGATTTCCCATTTGTCCATTTATAATGGAATGAAGCTTTTTCCGCTTCATTCCATTATGGTCAGAGAAGATGCTTTGTGTGATTTCAGTCTTTCTAAATTTATTGAGACTTCTTTTGTGACCTCACATGTGGTCTGTCCTGGAGAATGATCATGTACACTTGAGAAAAATGTATATCCTGCTATTTTGGGGTGCAGTGTTCTGTATATGTCTGTTAGTTCTCACGCATTTGTCATATTATTAAAGTTCTCTGTTCTCTTATTGATCTTCTGTCTATCTATTGCTGAGAGTCGTGTATTATATTCTCTAGCAATTATTGTAGAGCTCTCTATTTCTCCCTTCAGTTTTGCCAGTGTTTGCCTTATGTATTTTGGGACACCATGGTTAAGTCCATAAATATTCATGATTGTTATTTTTTCTTGGTGGATTGCTCCTTTTATTAATATAGTGTCTTTCTTTTGCTCATATAACAGCTTTTCACTTAAAGTCTATATTGTCCGATATTAGTATAGCTATTCCAGCTCTTTTTTGGTTACTGTTTGTATGGAATATCTTTTTCCAACCTTTCACTTTCAACCTGTTTATTTCTTTGTGTCTAAGGTGAGTCTCTTATAAACATATAGTTGGATTGTCCTTTGTTATCCATTCTGCCAATCTGTGTCTTTTGATTGGGGAGTTTAATCTATTAACATTCAATGTTGTTAATGTGAAGGCAGTACTTACTTCAGCCATTTTGTCCTTTCATCTTTATATGTCATGTCTTTTTTTTTGGTTTCTCCTTTCTTTTGTGCAACCTCCTTTTCTGTATAGTTTACCTTTTTTATGTATCTGACTGATCCCTTTCTCATTTCTCTTCTTGTTTGTTTTAAAAATCCTTTCTCTGTGGTTATGTAGGGGTTTATATTACACGACCAACATCCATAACCTACTAATTAAAAAGATAACCAGCTTAAATAAATAGCCTACATGTTCTCTGCCCCCATATCCCTTTGTTTCCCCTCTTTAAGTTGTTTTTGTCATGCTTTCCAACTTAAAATTTTCCACATCCTTTATCTGGAATTATGGCTTTTTCTTGTCCAATTGCATTCTGACTTTCATAGGGATTAAAGAGTAGAGGTGTATATTGAGGTTACAGTTCTTATTGGGTTTTGCATTTACCATTTTAGTTACCCATATTGATGATCTTCATTTCTTCACTCTACTCCAAGCCACTCTCTCATGTCTTTTCCTGTCAACTCTCAGAATTCCCTTTTGTAATTGTTAGGGCAGGTCTTTTGTTGATGAACTCTGTCAAATTTATGTTTATCTGTGTATATTTTAAACTCTCCCTCATTTTCAGAGGACAGTTTTGCTGGATAAAGAATTTTTATCTGGAAGTTTTTCTCTTTCAGTACCTTAAATATATCATACTACTGTCTTCTTGCATCCATGATTTCTGATGAGAAATCGGCACTTAGTCTTCCTGAGGATCCTCTGTATATGAGGAATCGCTTTTCTCTTGCTGCTTTTAGAATTCTCTCTTTATCTTTGTCATTTGACATTCTGATTAGTATGTGTCTCAGAGTAGATCTATTAGGATTTATTCTGTTTGGAATATATTTTAATTCTTGGACATTTATATTTGTCTTTCATAAGAGTTGGGAAATTTTGGCCATTATTTCCTCAAATAGTCTTTCTTCCTTTTCCCTTCTCTTCTCCTTCTGGGACACCAATAACACGAATATTTGTCTGCTTAGTGCTGCCACTCAAATTCCTGAGACACTCCTCAACTTTTTCTATCTTTCTCTCTCTCTTCTTCTGACTGTATGTCTTTTACTGTCTTGTATTCTGTTTCACTGCTTCTTTCTTCTGCTGCTCAAATCTGCTGTTGTATGCCTTTAGTGTACTTTTATCTCTACTATTATGCTCTTCATCCTCATAATTTCCATTATGTTTCTTTTTATACTTTCAAATTCTTCTTTATGCTCACACATTGTCTTCTTAATACCCTATATCTCTTTATGCATATTTTCCTTCATCTCCTTGAGATGATTTAGGAGAGTTGTTTAGTTATTCCAACTTCTGGGTCTTCTCTGAAATTTTAATTTGTCTACCTTGACTGAGCCATGCTTTCTGTTTATTAATATGGCTTGTAATTTTTTGCTGATGTCTAGACATCTGGTTATCTTGATGAGTTAACTCTGAAGGTCTGTTTCTCCCTCTTGGCTAGGGTTCTATTTTTGATTGGCTTTGTGTTAATGCTCTTCTTTGATGTTTGGTTTAACTTATTCTAGACCTTTATAATAGCCCTTGTTTAGCTTTTCAGATGTTCTCATCTCTTCTTCATTTAATTCTTTCCCTGGGTATGTGGGACAATTTTTTAAAGACTGTACTTTTTGTGCAATTATTTCACTCCAGGAGAGAACTTTCTTTCCTCTCTTCCTTTTTTTTTTGGGAATCTTTGGTTTGTTCTGTTTATGTTTGTGTAGAATTTTCTATCTAGTTCCTATGATTTATTTAAATTCTCTCCCTCACTCAGTGTCCCATTTACCTTATATTTTTTAGTTCTGGGACCTAGCCTATCTTTCAGCAGTTCACTTTACTGCCCCTTCCTTTTTTCTGTGAGGCTTTTCTGCCCCTGGTTTCTTCTCCTTTAGAGTATCCCTTCCTGGGGAGCCAGATGGGGTCAGTCCAGAAAGGTGGGTCATTTCAGAGAAGTTTGTTTTGCCTTTAGGTATTCAAGCCAACTGAACCTGAGTTGAGTGAGGAGATAAAAATTCTTGCCGGCATTTATTTCACAGTCTTTCCCCTCCCCTCTCCCCGCCCGGGGTGGCCCTTTTGTGTGCAGCACTTCACAGTGGCTTGTGTTCCACCCTGGGTCTCTGTGGACTTAGGTCCCTGTGCCTGGATATGCATGGAGTTCTAGCTCACTGCTGTGAGTCACTCTACAGTCTCTGTCTGCAGTGGGAAGGACCCAAGCCCTGCTGCCTCTGGGTCCTCCCAAGCTGTAGGGACCAAGTGAGGAGGAGGGGAAGGGGAGCCGACCAGCAGTCTGGGACAGAATTTTCCTATCTGATATTTTTTTGTTTCTTCAATTCAGCATTTGTGGAGTCCTTCGCAAGCCTCTACTGTCCTCCAGAGTTCTAAGCAAGTGGTAATGGTCTTTTTATTCAGTAAATCTCTGGGGATGCTTTTTCAGGGGATGTCATATTTTGCCATGTTGATGATGTCACTCTCCCCAGTAGCCCTTTTTCCTTTATTTATTTGCTCCTGTTGCTTGTATTCTCACTCTGACTGATTGCCCTGACCTGCATTATACTCCCATGATCTCAACCAAAAGATTTAAAATATCTCTTAGAAGTGAAGGGGAAATAATGAATGCAAAGTATAACTTTCTTGATGGAGGAGGGACTGTAGGATGATGGAGAATGTGAACATTTTATTGTATTTTCTTTTCTTTCTCTGTATCATCCTGAGCATGTTGCTAGATTCTGAGGATAAAAAGATGAGTAAGAATTAACCTCTACCTTTAGTAGGGGATATTGAAATAAATAGGTATGTTCGACAGTACACATCATGCTGGAAGTAAGCACAAGGGCTATGGAAGTGCACATGTAGGATCAGGGAAGGCTTTGTGGAGAAAGAGATGCTGAGCTATTGCAGTCTGTATGGTGAAGCCAACAAGACTGAAATTTTTATTCCCTTTGAAGGGAAACTAGTATTTGTCCAGAAGACTGAGGGACATGATCTTTGTCACTTATCTTAAGAGGGGAGCAAAAGTAGGCACTAAACACACCTTTGTTAAATAAATGATTGTGGTTTGGTGGTTGGAAAATTTTCTGATGTCCCCTGCCTTGATCCTAGGCTTTCTACCCTTAGAAATTCAATCTCAAGCCACCTCTTGCTGGAAGCCCTCCCAGACCACCCCATCTCACAGTGATGGCTCTGAAGTAGTGGTGATATCCCCTCTCCATTTGCACTGAGCACATATTGTCTCATGCTGTCATTTTATTCTCATTCTGTTTCCAGTTTTTCCCACCAGCTCCTGTGAGGTCCTTGAGGACAGAGGTCAAAGCTAGTCAATTTCTGCCTCTCCCATTGTGAGTATAGGGGTGAGCTATCAGTTCTCCAAGAGTTGGAAAGGGCTTTAGAGACTGTCTAGTCTGACTTCCACATTTTACACTGAAGCCTAGAAGGTGAGTGGCCCTGAATGATACCCTTAACCCTTTGAGACAAGTCAGGGGCTGCGCTGGGACCAGAGCTGTCCAACCAACATTCTTTTCACTACAGTGGGCCCATGGCTGCCTCTAGCACTGCCCTATGAAAATCAGTCTGCCTTTCACATAGAATTTGTCAAAGGACAGTGAAGGCAGGAGCTGGGTCACCCACTGATCATTGAGTCTCCCTTTGTAATTCTAGAAAGTACATGGAGCCTGGAGTTCATAATTCTTCTGTGACAGGGCTAAAGAAGGCACTTGGGGGAAAAATGAAGACAGGGATCTAGTCTGTCCATCTACCCCTGTAATCCCATATCCTTAACAATGGCTCATGGATGTCCTCAATGAACATTTGCTGAATAAATGCTACTACAGCATTCCTATAGAACCTATGTCTATGTGCATTTTGCTTTCTCTCCACAAAATTCCTATTTCCCCCATTTTACAGATGAGGAAACTGAAACTCAGAAAGCAAAACCAATTTGTACAAGGTCCCTCCACTATAATGTGGCAGAGTAAAGATTCATATTCAAATTGATCTGACTCTAATACCTGGATTCTCTTCTCTTTCCCAGCCATGAACATCTCAGAGTTATTAGCATGCCATGTTGTGATTTACCTGCTTACATGTTTGCCACTCCACAGCCATACTTGGCATTGTGTTTATGAGCTGGATCAGTTGTGTGTGGTGTGGTCTACAAAATTATTATGACAGTGTTTGAACTAATGGACAGAGTTATGGTGGAGGTTGGGTATAGAAAGGAGATTGGCCCTTGACTTTACCTTGCTTTCTTTAAATTACATGCCCCTCTATTTGTGGGCCATTATGATTATCCAAATCCTCTTATCCTTCAAGGATAGGCCAAAGCTTGCTTCCTTGGGGAGTTTCTCTGACCCTTTCCTGGTTGTTATGCACCTGTCAACCTGAACTCCTGTAACACCTCATCCTTACTACTATTTTAGCCCTGATTTCTTGGCATTGTTATCATTGACTTTCTTGTTTAGCTCTCGTGCTCCATGGAAACTACTTGCAGGCAGACACCGTGTCTTGCTTATCTGTCTGTCTCCAGCAACTAGCACAGTACCTGCATGGCAGAGTAGATGCTTAATGAACTTTGACTGACTGAATGAATGAATACAATAGATGTGGGCATCCTTCCCTCTTTGTTCTCTCTTTTCCTCCCCAAGGCTGCAAATGACAGATATATGGGAAGGGTACAAGGATCAGGGTGTATATTTGTTTATGAGGGGATGTGTGTGTGTGTGTGTGTGTGTATCCATGTATGCACTTAGACAAATCTACCTTTACAAAGGGAGCTCAAGATACAGGGAAGCATCAAGTGGCCTCTCCAGCACCCCCAATCTATTTTTTTTTTAGTTAGGCCAGTAAAAAGAATTTATTAAGAAATGGAGGAAAGAACAGAGCTTGCTGAGAAATGGGAGAGAAGGACAGAAATACACACCAAGATCTGATGTGGGCTCCTCTAGGCAGAGAGAGCCCACCCCCAGTCTATTTTCCCTCTGAACATTGATGGCTCACACCACTGTCAGCACATAACAGGCACTTGCTTCTGTTATTCATTATTTATTTATTTATTTATTTAACCTCATTTGGCGGAGGAGATGGTACAATGGAGCTAAAAAAAATAAATATTTGGATCTAAGTGCCCAATGTAGTTCTCCTGGCTTCTAATGCATTTTATTCACTTTCAGTCTTTCCTACCCTCTTAATTGCTTGTTGGAACAAGTTTAAAGTTTGCTTTTAGCTTAATTTCAGCTCTGAGTTCTGATTGCTCCACCTCTCCCACATAGCAGTTAGTCCCCATGAGAAACACAAATATTCATCATACCAGAAAACCACAGATATTTTCTTTTGCTTCACATTTTGGGTAAGCCAGGTAAGATTAATCCTGACTCAGCCAACATATCTCCCTTAACAGAAATTATGGGAAAAGATGAGGCAGGAGCATAAGAAACAAAGCCCTTGGATTTATTTCTTTGTTAGAATGTACCACCTTGTGAAGAAATTGCTACCTGCTACCCTTTTGTATACAATCTCCCCACCCCTAAACCCTGGCTACCAATGATCTGCTGTCTATCCCTTTAGTTTTTACCTTTTACAGAATGCCATCTAAATGGATTCAAACAGTATACAGGCATTTGAATCTAGCTTCCTTCACTTAACATGATGCATGTGAGATTCATCCATGTTGTTGTTATCTCAATAGTTTGTTCCTTTTAATTGCTGAGATATAATCCAAATGTATGGATTTGTTTATCCATTCCCCAGTTGAAAGACATTCAGGTTATTTCCAGGTTTTGGCAATTTCGAATAAAGCCACTATAAACATTAGGTGTACACATGTTCTATTTTTCTTGGATAAATACTTAGGAATGGAATTGTGCCATAAATAAGTATATGCCAGCAGTTTTCAAAAGTGGTTGTACCATTTTACATTCCTTCCAGCAGTGTATGAGAATTGCAGTTGTCCTTCTTCCTTGTCAGTATTTGGTATTGTTGCTAATAAAAAAAAATTAGCCATTTTAATAGATGTGTATTAGTATCTCATTGTGGTTTTAGTTTGCATTTCTCTAATGACTAATGATGCTGAGCATATTCTTATGCACTTATTTGTTATCTGAAATGTATATTGTCTTTGATGAAATTTCTGTTTAAAACTTTTGTCCATTTTTAAATTGAGTTATTTGTTTTCTTGCTACTGAGTCTTGAGAGTTCTTTTATTTTCTGGATCCAAGTCCATATTTTTCTCCCAGTCTTTGCCTTATTTTTTCACTCTTTTAATAGTGTCTTTCACAGATTTAAAGTTTTGATCATTGTTTTTTCTAAGAACTCTGACTAATCCAAGGTCACAAAGATTTATTCTCTGTTTTTCTCTAAAAGTTTTATGGTTTTATCTTTTACATTTAGGTCTATAGCCCAATTTTAGTTAATTTTTGCATAAAATGTGAGGGATGAGTTGAGGTCGATGCTGTTCTGCATATGGAAATCTAATTGTTCCAGCATCGTTTGTTGAGAAAACTATCCTTTCTCTATTGAATTGCCTTTGCACCTTTGTCAGAAATCAATCGGCAGTATTTGTATGGGTCTATGTCTGTAATCTTTATTATGTTCCATTGATTTATGTGTCCCTAACTTTTTACCAAAACCACAATGTTTTGATTACTGTAGCTTAATAATAAGGTAGTATGAGTTCTCCTAGTTTCTTCTTCTTTTTTTCAAAATTGTTCTGGCTATTTTGGTTCCTTTGCCTTTCCATAAAGATTTTAGAATCAATTTGTCAACATCTCAAAAAATACCTATTAGGGATTGTGTTAACAACATGAGTGTTCTAACCCATGAATATGGTGTATCTCTCCATTCATTTAGGTCTTTTAAAATTTCTTTTATCAGTGTATTTTTGTTTTCAGGTCCTGCAATACCTAAGCATTTCATTAATTTTTGGTGCTATTGTAAATAGTACTGTTTGCTTTATTGTAATTTCTAGTTGTTCATTGTCAGTATTTAGAAATACAATTGACTTTTTATATTGACTTTGTATCCTGCAACCTCGCTAAACTCACTTCTTATTTTCAGCAGCTTTTTTGTAGATTCCTTGGGATTTTCTATGTGAACATTCGTGTTGTCTGTGGATAGAAATGATTTCATTTCTTCTGTATGCCTTATATTTCCTTTTCTTGCCTTATTGCACTGGCTAGGACTTCCAGTATGAGGCTGAAAAGGAGTGGTAAAAGTAACCATCCTTGGCTTTCTCCTAATCATATGAGGAAAGCCGTCAGTCTTTCACCATTAAATATCATGTTAGCTGCTGGATTTTGTTTGTAGATGCCCTTATCAGATTAAGAAATTTCCCTTCTATTCCTAGTTTCTTGAGAGTGTTTTTCATAAATAAATGTTGAATTTTTTCAAATGTTTTTTTTTTTTTAATCTACTGAGATTTTCATGAGTTTTTAAAATTTAGTCTGTTAATATGATGTATTGCATCATTTGGTTTTTGAATGTTGAACTAGCCTTGCATTCTTACGATAAACCCCACTTGGGTATGATGTATTATTGTTTTCAAGTATTGCTGGATTCAGTTTGTTAATATGTTGTTGAGGGTTTTTGTATCTGTGATGATGAGGGATGTTGGCAGCTAGAGTTTTAAATGTTTATGGAAATTAGTTCGGCATAAATGCAACAAGATAGAAGATTAGGAGATCATGGGCTCTGTTATGGAAACTATTTGAAAATAATGATAATGATAATGATGATAATAATAACAACAATAGCTAACCCTTATTAAGTTCCACCTATATGTCAGGCACTATTCTAGATACTTTATATGTATTCATTTAATTCATTCTCAAAACAATGCTATGAGGTAAGTACTATTATTATCACTATTTTACAGAAATAGAAACAGGGTCAGAGAACTTTAGAGTGTGCTTTTAACCACTATTGTACATTGCCTAATATTTCGTATATATGTAAATGTTATGACTCACTCAGGGCACAAATACAATCAAATATCCTGTGTTGTTCAAGTGAATTGCTGAAGTCCCCATTAGTATGAATTTCAATATCACCCTTTTATGGCTTCCTCCCTCCCTGCCCTCATCCAAATTATCTGATCTCCCTGGAGGCTTGGTAAATTCAAAGTGGTTAGCTCTACTTCTAAACTCTGAATGAAGAGTTAACCAGAAAGTTGGATCGGTTCCTAGGAATACTGTTTCTATGGCTCTCCAGTGGGGTCTCTGTGGAATAGTGGAGAGGAGTATTCTGTTGCCCAGATGAGGAGTACTGGTCTGGATCTACACAGTCTTGGGGTCTCTAAGCTCAGGCTCACACATCATTCTGAGGGTCCTCAATGGGGTAGGATGGCCAGCTCTGGAGGGACTTCTGGCCTCAGCCACATGCTCTGCAGGGCCAGGTCCTTTTTTTGGAAACCTTAGGCCAGAGGCCTAGTCATCAGTAATAAAATCTTGAGATTTCACATAAAAATAATATTTTGTGTTTCATTTGAAAAAATATGTGCAGATCTGGCACCCTAATGTCTACATTCTTCTATAGCAAAAATTAGCCAGAGCTGAGCATTTTATGGGTGGGGCATGACAATGAAACGTCTTCCTCAACAATTGATTCTACCAGTATATCCATGAGTATACAAACTTTCTATAATGTTCTATCTACTAAAGGACCCATATTTTGCACCTTGTCCTGCTGGATTTTTTTCCTACTGCTACATTTAAGGAAACTCCTCTGAAGTCCAAACCTGTCTCAGTCCCTGGTACAGTTTTAGTGGCCTTGTCTCTTTCTGCTTTTAGCTTTTTGTTTTGTCTGTGTCCTTAGTAGTCTCCACTCGTGGCATTTAGGATCAAAGAAAAATGTCATCTTTCCATGACTCTCACTATGGCCAAAAGCTGAAGTTTGGTCTTATTCCAACATTGGTTGACCCCTGCCTTGACCTTAGGTTACCCGAGAAAGATGTTGTGTGTGTGTGTTTGTATGTATGTGTGTGAACATGAGCTCTGGAGGCTGTCTACTTTTGCACTTGAATCCCAGCCCCAGCTCTTTAGATTTTCCACCTCAGGGAAATTAATTCACCTCTACACTTCAATTTTAGTCTCTTTAAAATGGGGTTGGTGATGATAATCCATACTTGATAAGGTTCATGTGAGGATTAAATAAGTTAAATATTAGAATGGAAGCTCCATAAAAGCAGGGATATTATTTTGTTCACTGTAATATCCTCAGTGCCTAAAATAGTACCTGGCATATGGTAGGCATTCAATAAATATTTTTCAGGTAAATTTATTGGAAAAAAATGCTTGTATAGCACTTACATGGTACCTGGCATGTAATAAGTGTTCATTAAATGTTGATTATTATTATTATTATTATTGGGCTCTGATTTGTATATAGGGGAGTAAAGGTGGAGCACTAAGAGGTTGGCAGCTTCATCTCCTTAGTCCTCATTTTCTCCAGGTGGAGGGGCAGAGTGTGTGTGTGGGGGGGGGCAGGGGGAGAGAGAGAGAGAGAGAATGGGTAGAGGAAGCAGTCTTCTCTGAAAAAATTCCAGAGCCTAGAAGGGAATGAAGTACATGTGCTCTGAGCTTTTCTCTGTCACCCTTATGTAATAAGTCATCTTGAGAGGGAGTTTTTTTTTTCTCCTAACAAATCAATCCCATTGACTTTTTTTTTTTTTTTACTTTATTTTGTACATTTAATAATTGAAAATATAAACAATTAAAAACTAAAAAGTAAACACAGATCAATAAATATATACATTTCTCAATTAAATGTACTGGATACATATAAAATTTATTGTGAATCAAACAATGTGTTACACAATATATTTGGTTCATAGTAACGCCTTCATGCAGTATTTGTCCTTTTGTGTCTGTCTTGCTTCGTTCAACATAATGTCCTCCAGGTTCATCCATGTTGTCATATGCATTACTACTGTCTTACAGCTGCATAATATTCCATCATGTGAATAGACCATAGTTTGTTTATCCATTCGTCTGTTGAAGGACACCTGGGTTGTTTCCAACTTTTGGCAATGGTGAATAATGTTGCTATGAACATTGGTGTGCAGATGTCTGTTCGTGTCACTGCTCTCAGTTCTTCTGGGTATATACTCAGTAGCGGTATTGCTGGGTCACATGGCAAGTCTATATTCAACTTTAGGAACTGCCAAATAGTCCCCCATAGTGGCTGTACCATTCTGCATTCCCACCAATCTCTCCATATCCTCTCCAACACTTGTAGTTCTGTCTTTTTAATAGTGGCCATTCTGATAGGTGTGAAATGATATCTCATTGTAGTTTTGATTTGCATTTCCCTAATCATGAGTGATGTTGAGCATTTCATCATGTGTTTTTTTTTGCCGTTTGTATTTCTTCTTTGGAGAAATGTCTATTCAAGTCTTTTGCCCATTTTTAAATTGGGTCTTTTTATTTTTGAGTTGTAACATCTCTGTATATATCTTGGATATTAAACCCTTATCAGATATGTGATTTCCAGATATTTTTTCCCATTGAGTTGGCTGCCTTTTCACCCATTTGACAAAGTCCTATGAGGTGCAAAAGTTTTTAATTTTGAGGAGGTCCCATTTATCTATTTTTTCTTTTGTTGCACATGCTTTGGGTGTAAGGTCCAAGAAACCATCACCTACTGCAAGGTCTTGAAGATGTTTCCCTACATTTTCTTCTAGTAGTTTTATGGTCCTAGCTTTTATATTTAGATCTTTGATCCATTTTGACTTGGTTCTTGAGATAGAGGTCCTCTTTCATCCTTTTGGTTATAGATATCCAGTTCTCCCAACACCATTTGTTGAAGAGACTGTTTTTTTTCCCATTAGCGTGGGTTTGGTAGGTTTGTCAAAAACCAGTTGACTGTATAGGTGAGGGTTTATTTCTGGGTTCTCAATTCTATTCCACTGATCAATGTGTCTATCTTTATGCCAGTACCATGCTGTTTTGACCACTGTAGCTTTGTAATATGTTTCAAGGTCAGACAGTGAAATTCCTCCCACATTGCTCTTCTTTTTTAGAATGCTTTTGACTATTCGGGTGAACTTACCCTTCCAGATGAATTTGGTAATTGCCTTCTCTAATTCTGTAAAGTAAGCTGTTGGGATTTTGATTGGTATTGCATTGAATCTATAAATCAGTTTGGGTAAGATTGACATCTTCACGATATTTATTCTTCCAATCCATGAACATGGAAAGTCTTTCCATTTGTTTAGGTCTTTTTAAATTTCTTTTAGCATTGTTTTGTAGTTTTCTGCATATAGGTCCTGTACTTCTTTGGTTAAATTAACTCCTAGGTATTTGAGTCTTTTTGTTGTTATTGAAAATGGAATTTCTCCCCTGATTTCCTCTGCAGGTTGTTCAGTACTAGTGTACAAAAACATTACTAATTTTTGGGTGTTAATCTTGTACCCTACCACTTTGCTGAACTCATTTATTAGTTCAAGTAGCTTTGTCGTGGATACTTAAGGATTTTCTAAATACAGGATCATGCCATCCGCAAACAGTGAGAGTTTTACTTCTTCTTTTCCTATTTGTTTTTTTTTTTTTTTTTTACCGGGAGGTCCCAGGGATCGAACCCAGGTCCCTCCATATGGGAGATGGACGCCCAACCAGTTGAGCTACATCCAACCCCCCTCTTTTCCTATTTGGATGACTTTAATTTTTTTTTTTCTTGTCTAATTGCCCTGGCTAGAACTTCTAGTACAATGTTGAATAACAATGGTGATGGTGGGCATCCTTGTCTTGTTCCCGATCTTAGAGGGAAAGCTTTCCACCTTTCCCCATTGAGTATGATGTTGCTTGTGGGTTTTTCATATATGCCTTTTATCATATTGAGGAATTTTCCTTTTATTCTTACCTTTTGAAGTGTTTTTTATCAAAAAAGAATGCTGGATTTTGTCGAATGCCTTTTCTGCATCGATTGAGATGATCATGTGGTTTTTTCCCTTCAATTTGTTAATGTGGTATATTACATTGATTGATTTTCTTATGCTGAACCAGCCTCGCATACCAGGAATAAATCCCACTTGATCGTGATGTATAAGTCTTTTGATATGCTGTTGGATTCGATTTGCAAGTATTTTGTTGAGAATTTTTGCATCTATGTTCATGAGAGAGATTGGTCTGTAATTTTCTTTTCTTGTGGAATCTTTATCTGGCTTTGGTATTAGGGTGATGTTGGCTTCATAAAATGTGTTGGGTAATTTTCCCTCCTCTTCAATTTTTTTGCAAGAGTTTAAACAGGATTAGTGTTAATTCTCTTTAAAATGCTTGGTAGAATTCACCTGTGAAGCCATCTGGTCCTGGACTTTTCTTTGCTGGGAGATTTTTGCAGACGGATTCAATCTCCCTAATTGTGATTGGTTTGTTAAGTTCTTGTATTTCTTGTAGTGTCAGTGTAGGTTGGTTGTGCGCTTCTAGAAATTTGTCCATTTCATCTAGGTTGTCTAGTTTGTTGGCATATAGTTTCTCATAATATCCTCTTATGATTCTTTTTATTTCTGTGAGGTCATTTGTAATTTCCCCCCTTTCATTTCTGATTGTATTTATTTGCATCTTCTCTCTTTTTTTCCTTTGTTAGTCTAGCAAGGGGTTTGTCAATTTTATAGATCTTCTCAAAGAACCAGCTCTTTTTTTTTTTTTTTTTTTTTAATTTTCTCTATTGTTTTTCTGTTCTCATTTTCATTTATTTCTGCTCTAATCTTTATTATTTCTTTCCTTCTGCTTGCTTTGGGATTGGTTTGCTGTTCTTTTTCTAGTTTCTCTAGTTGTTCAGTTAAAGCTTTGAGTTTAGCTCTTTCTTGTTTTTTAAAATAGGCATTTAGGGCTATAAATTTCCCTCCCAAGACTGCCTTTGCTGTATCCCATAAGTTTTGATACATTGTGTTCTCATTTTCATTTGTCTCAATATATTTACTGATTTCACTTGCAATTTCTTCTTTGACTCACCGATTATTTAGGAGTGTGTTGTTCAGTCTCCACACATTTGTGAATTTACTTTTTTCCTGTCTATTATTGATTTCTAGTTTCATTCCATTATGATCTGGAAAGGTGCTTTGTATAGTTTCAATATTTTTATGTTTATTGAGAGCTGAATTGTGACCTAACATGTGGTCTATCCTGGAGAAAGATCCATGGACACTTGAGAAGAATGTATAACCCGCTGAGTTTGGATGCATTGTTCTGTATATGTCTCTTAGGTCTAACTTGTTTATCAAATTGTTCAAGTTCTCTGTTTCCTTGTTGATCTTCTGTCGAGTTGTTCTATCTAATGATGTGAGTGGGGTGTTGAAGTCTCCAACGATTATTGTAGAAATGTCTATTTCTCCCTTCAGTTTTGCCAGAGGTTGTCTCATATATTTTGGGGCACCCTGGTTAGGTTTGTAGATATTTATGACTGTTATATCTTCCTGGTGGATCATCCCTTTTATTAATATATAATGGCCTTCTCTATCTCTTATAACTTTTTTGCCTTTAAAGTCTGTTTTGTCTGATATTAGTATAGCTACCCCTGCTCTTTTCTGTTTACTATTCGCATGGAGTATCTTTTTCCAATCTTTCACTTTCATCTGGTTTGTATCCCTGGGTCTAAGGTGAGTTTCTTGTAAGCAGCATATGGATGGCTCATGTTTTTTTGTCCATTATATCAGCCTGTATCTTTTGATTGGGGAGTTTAATCCATTCACATTCAATGATATTACTGTAAATGCACTATTTACTTCCTCCATTTTATTCTTTGGTTTTCATATGTCATCTTGTTTTTATCTCTCTTTTTACTCTTTAGGTTATCCTTTCTTCTATTCTTTCTTCTATACTCTCCTCCTAACCTCTCTCTCCTGTCTTTTTCTTTCAGATTCTAAGGCTTCCTTTAATATTTCCTGCAAAGATGGGTTCTTTTTTTGCAAACTCTCTTAGTTTCTGTTTGTTTGTGAATATTTTATAGTCACCTTCATATTTGAAGGACAGTTTTGCTTGTTAAAGAATTCTCAGCTGGCAGTTTTTCCTCTTTCAGTTTCCTAATTGTATCATGGTCTTTTTGCCTCCATGGTTTCTGAAGAGAAATCTGCACTAAGTCTTACTGGACATCCCTTGTATGTGATCGTTTGCTTCTTTCTTGTTGCTCTGAGAATTTTCTCTTTATCTTTGACATTTGACATTCTGAATAGTATATGTCTTGGTGTAGGTCTATTTTGATTTATTCTGATTGGTGTATGGTGTGCTTCTTGGACATGTAAGTTCATTTCTTTTGTGAGAGTTGGGAAATTTTCAGCTATTATTTCCTCAAATACTCTTTCTGCCCCTTTTCCTTCTCTTCCCCTTCTGGAACTCCCATGACACGTATGTTCTTGCGTTTTGTGTTGTCATTCAACTCTCTGAGCCCCTGCTCAATTTTTTCCAGTCTTTTCTCTCTTCAATTTTAGCTGCTCTGTCTTCGGTATCACTTATTCTTTCTTCTGTCATTTCAAGTCTGCTGTTGTATGCCTCAAATGTGTTTTTTATCTCACTTATTGTATCTTTCATTCCCATGAGCTCTATTACTTTCTGTTTAGGATTTCAAATTCTTCTTTGTGTTCGCTCAATGTCTTCTTGATGTCATTTATCTCTTTATATTGTCTTTCAACTCATTTATTTGATTTTGGAAATTTGTGCTCATCTCGCTGATTAGTTCTCTCAAATTCTGCATCTCTTCTGAGACTTTGATGTATTCTTTTTCTTGGGCCATGTCTTCTATTTTCTTAGTATGGCTCGTAATTTTTTGCTGGTGTTTAGGCATCTGGTTAGGATGTAGTTTACTCAGATGCTCATTCTCTTTCTCTTTTCTGGGGATTTAGTGGCAGGAGGCTGTGAGTTACCACAGCTCTTTGGTTTTTAGCTCTACCTGGATTGTTAGGATTGTCCTGCTGGTTGCTCAGAACTAGGTACTGGACCCAGTAATTGGTTGTAGAGTCGCCTCCTAGGGCTTTGGGCAGGGAGGCTATAGAGGCTAGGAAAAGCCTCTCCTACTTAATTTTCTTATGTGTACTTCTTTGGTCTGCCAAGAGATGGTGCTCTTTGGCAGCTCTCAATTCATTGCCTGGTCGGAGTGTATTTGTTGCAACACAGACCAGATCAATGTGATAGAGCTTCCCATCTGGAGGCTAAGAGCCTTGTAATTCAAACTTTCTGAGACAGTTCTCCAGTTTTCTCTGGCAGCCCCCTCCCTTTTCCCAGCTAGGAAATATTTCCATTCCCCTCTGAGTCCTCAACAATCAGTTCCTGTTAGTAGAGGAGGAGATTGGGAGGTTTGTATATCTTTATCCCCTTGCAGGCTCCAAGGCAAACAATGGCACAGCCCCACCTGGCCTGGAAGGGCTCTCGGGACACAGCAGACCAAACCCAGGCTCTCTCCTCCCTCTCCTGTGGAGTCCTCAACAATTAGTCCAGGCGAGAAGAGTGGGAGACTGCGAGGGTTGGGTTTCTCCAGTCCTTCGCCGGCTCCCAGGGCAAACCACTGTGTGGCCCCACCTGGCCTGGAATGGCCCGTGGGGCACCGCAGCCCAAATTTGTGGGTCAGAACCTGAGTCAGCCTTGGGCTGTGTCCCTCTCTCTCCCCTTTCCTGGGGTGGTAGATCCCTGGAGACTCCTTTGTCTGTAGTCGCAGGCCCAGAGGCCTGAGAATTCTAAAGAGTCTTTAATGTAGGGGAGGGTGCCGGCAGCAGCAGCCGCTGCTGGTTCCAACTCACGGTTCTGTCGTCACAATTTCCCTCTTTTGTCTCTCTCTCCTCTGGGTGGTGTGCAGCCTTCACGTGCTGTCCTAAACCCTAGAAGATCTTTTTTGGGGCTGTTCCAGCCTGTCCTTTAGCTATTTTTCTGGAGAAGAGATTCCTGTGTCTTACTAGTCCGCCATCTTCCCGTAAGTCAATCTCATTGACTTTTGAATTGGCTTTAGGAAGAGCAAAGAGGACCCCTTTCCAAGTTTATTGCTGAGTGAGGAGCAAGGGAGTAATTGGAGAAGCACCTCAAGCCAGAGTCTTCTAAGGAAAATCTCCTGTGTTATCTGGGCTATACTAGACTTTCCTCTCTAAATTCTCCCTTCCAGAATAGGGGATATGGACCACCACCCTGCTGGACCATTACAGGTCCTGGAGGAGGTGTTGAGGAGTCTGTGTTACCATGAGCTATTTTAGCAGGGACTGCACTGGCTCTGCTACTGGAGCTGAGCCCTGGGTTAGCTAATGAACCTGAGGTCATGAGTTTGAGTCCCCTGGTGAATCACTTAGAGCTTGTGTTGGGGATTAATGTGAGTTCCAGAATCTCACCCCCATTGGAATGCTTCAGAAATACCTTCCCCAAGTTACAGAGATGGATCCAAATGTGGATGGATCAGAGCATGCCATTCTTCACTGCTGGACTAATAGTACCAGGCCCAATATTGTCAAGAAAATGACCTTTCTGGATCAGTTTTGTGGGAGAAAGTTTGTTAAAGAAGGAGACACATGCTCTATGATCCTGAGTGAGTGTTTTTCTCTCTCTGGCCCTCTTTTTCTTTACCTATAAGATGGAGGAGTTAGGCTAAATCAGTGACTCCAAGGCCAGTGGCTGCTGTGGGAGGCAGGCAAAGGGGAGGCTGAGCTGGTAAGACTTCATGCCCCTCTACCCCCACTTCAACCACAGTAATTCATCTATCTGGCTTACATATTGGACTTACATAAAAGGGGGTTTTATTGCTAATAACATTTGAAAATGATTTAGACCGAGACATCTCCAAGGCCTGGAGGTCTAGGCTCCTCAGCACAAATAAAAATGGCCGTGTAAGGACTCTGCTCAGTTTAGCCTGAGAGAGTAAATGCCACTTTGCAACACTTACTCCCAGCTTCAGGATTGTTAGTCTCAGGATCAGGCAAAGTGGGTGATTCCTGGTTCAGAAAGTGATGCCTCTGAGTCTCCCATTGGTCTCAAAGTTAATGATTGACACTTCCAGCTGCTTTAAGTAATTAATTGGTAATTGGGTCAAGACTGGTTTTAGGAACCCTGCTTTATACTCTTTCCTGGCCTCTGTCGTCCCCTAAGCTCATTTGAATTAGACCCTATGCTTTTATGTTCAGGCAAACTGAGGGGCAGAGCCCCAGGTGAGTCTGATTAGAAGTGGTCCATGCTGAGTGGCATCAGTCATGTATACATGCATTCACTGGATGACATTTATTGAATTCCCTCTCTTTAATAGACACCTAGGGTATACAAGGATGAATAAAATACAGAAGTCCTCTTATTAGGGAGCTACAGTCTAGTGGGAGAGATATACCCTAGTCAATGGGTGACTTGGGCTGATTTACTTAACCTTTATGAGCTTCAGTTTCTTTATGTGTAAATGGAGATAATAGTAGCACTGACCTCAAAAGGATGTTGTGAAGATTAAATGGGATTTAATGAATAGAAAGTGCTTAGTGCTTGCATAAAAATAGTTGTTTCCCTTATGTTGGGGTTCTGTGGGGGTACTAACAACTTCATGGATGTCTGCTCTGATTGCCCCTCCTTAATCTCTGCATTGCCCATTGCCCAGAACATCTGGATACCAGAATCATACAGGAAATGACCCCAGCAGTTCTAAGCCCTCTCCACTTGCTCCATTCTGATGAGCCCCCAAATAAGTGAAGCCCAAATACCTTTAGTGTCATTGAAATTTGGTTGGAACAAGTCTTCTTCCACTTCTGTTGATTTCCTCTAAAAGACTTTTTTTCACCTTAAAGTTCTCAGGTAATTCAGGAATAAAGAATTTGATCCTAAGTATTGACAAGTTTTTGTTGCTGTTTTTGTCTTACTCTCTGGATGGTTGGCTCAGAAAGGGTAGAGTCCAAGCACCAGCCATTTCACTTTATCTTTGTTTATGTTCATGTCAGTTTCTTGCAATTTAGAATATCAGACATTAATTTTTCCAGGTTCTTCTTGGTGCCTCGAAGGGGGGATTTATGAGTTGAGTTGCTAGGAAATCCATCTCTGGTGCAGATAGAAACTACTTCAGGAGACAAGCCTCAGACGGAACATCTTTCATCCTGACAATCCTGGTCACACCCGAGGGCCCCTCCAGCCTGTCAGAAAGGGGTCTAAGAAACCTGGGAGCAGGCGCCAATGACTCTTTTTTCATCTAATCTAGCATTTTTATTTTCTTTAATAACATTGTGTTTGTTAAATTATACATGATAATGATTATCATATAACTTTTATGTGCCAAGTACAAAGAAGAAAAGAAGAAAACGAAAGACAATTCCCATCTCACCACATGGAAATAACCACTTTCAACATTTATGATATAATTCCATCTTGTCTCTCCTTCTTTCTGTATGCAGATTAAAGAATAGATAGAAAAAATTAGAAAAGTAGGAATATACTATACATGTCTAAAATCAAAATGTGTTAAATTTAATCTGTTATTTCATAAGAGTAAAGGAAACTGAGGTAATTACTAAAGCCTCACATAAATATTTATTCACACCTAGGGAAAAGTTCATGAAAGAGACTATTAAAAGTAAATATATAAACAGATTATAAAAATAATTAGGAGTTTATATTTTTTAAACATGTGTTTTAATCTAGACATATCTGTAACTCCCTAATATGACACTCTAGGAAATTAGAACCTTTACATATCCTCTCACCTGTTCCCCATCTCCCAGTTTTTAGTAGTTATCTTATTATTTCACATTTTATTTTAAAATCACAATTCTTTGTAGCTAAAAAGCTTTAGTTCTATATTTCAATATATTAATGTTCACTACCTATTTTTTATTTTTAAATTTTAACCATGATGTCTCTTTATCTGAGTTCTTCATTTTGAATCATCTTTTGGTTGGCTGGATTTAATAAAGTCTTTTTTTTCCCCCAAGAACTCATTAATGTTATATAGTCTCTGATTTTTTTTCTTTCTTTTTTGGTATGTTTTAGCTTGGTTGTTGCCTTTAATTTGAAGGACAACTTCCCTGCACATAAAATGCTTGGATCACTCTTTCTTTTGTCAGAATTTGAAATCTACTCCCTTATACTATTGTGACACTTGATGCCAGCCTGACTTTTACCCTTGTAGGCAACTTGGGTTTTCTGCTTTTGTGTTGCTGGTACTGGATGGTAGTGAAGGTAGATGTGGATGGTGGTAGACACGGGGGTGAGGAGTGAAGTGGTTGAGGTAGAGGTAGGGTGGTGGAGTTTGAGGTGAGATGATGGAGGTAGGAAAGGGGTGGTGGAGGTAAGGAAGGGGTAGAGAAATGGCTTTCTTCTCTAGAGCATTTTTACAAGATATGAGGAAAAATAGTACATTTCTCCAAGTGACTATTTTGGGGAAATTTTCTGCAACACAGCAATATCAACTCTACCTTTTTTTCAGGTTTATAGTATCAAGTTTCACTTTCCTTGCTGGCAGAGAGGTCTTTGATTCAGATATTTCCAATTTATTTCTGTTTGACTTTTCAGACCATTAAGCAGTGGATTTGGCCACAGGCTCACCCTTCCTAATTATGTTTTTCTTGGGTTAATATGAAAAGCCAGTTGGCAGTTCCTGAGTAACCACAGGATGACAGCTTAGAGGGAGGACATAAAGGATCCAGGTGTGTGACAAATGGCAGAAAGAAACCTGAATGTGATTTAGATGATACTGGTACCACAAAATGGGCAAGGCACCCCTAAAGAGATTTCTGTAAATCATTCTGTTGGAGGGTCTAACGGAAATGGAGCTACCATGACTCTAGAAAGCAACCATTTCTTCCCTTGGAAAACAAATGGACAGAATGACCCCTGGAGTTGAAGGCTCCATCATCTATTGATGTTGTCCTGGTGCTGAGGGATTTTATGACATCATACAACCAAGTTCTGTGATGATGGAACAGTGGAAAAGAAAACATTATCAAAACCCGGGGCCCAAAATGTCACCATACAAAGTGTGTGCATGTGGGGAAGGGTGGAAACATTTGAAATCCAAGTCATGTTCTAATGTTTCCATTTTGAAAAGAGGAAATTCTGAAGGAACTTATAATCTAAATGAAACAAATAGAATGCTCTTGACATGCCAACAATAATTAGTATTTTAATGATAATAGGTACCATTTTTTGAGTGTGCATGCTGTGCCTTGCATTGTTCCAAGCACTGAACATGCATTTATCTTAGATCCTAAAAACTGTAAGGGGCAAGTACTATTATGATCCCTGTTTTCTGGACACTAGTCACCTTATCTCTGACCCACATAAGTGTCTCTAACTCTAGGGGAGAAAAGACAACCAGAGAAATTCTTCTTGTTCTCGTTCTTGTTCTCTATAAAATGCTTCCCCTTCACCCATTGACATTGTCTCAGGTTCCAGCTAGTAATTGGGGAGTGGATGGTTTATTCCTTTGCTCTTGCTAATTGGACATGCCCAGAACCCTAAATCTAATTCAGCTCATTTTTCTGGCTCATAGTTATGGAGAAGGATTTATGACAATTCAGTTTTGATCCGTGTAAGTCATAGCTCAGAGCTTTGGGCTGTTTCCATCTGTACCTATCCCTGAGTGTACCTTAGGTTACCCCTGTCCCTTTGGCTAATTACTCCCTCACAATTCATGCATCCCTAGGAATGCAGAACTTGGAATACTTCAGGGCTTCCAGTGAAGCACAGCTGTTTCTTTGTTTCCATGCCTGCATAAGGGCATAAGGGGAGGGTGAACTTTTCAGTCCTGGTGGTGGGCCCCATCTTGCCTTGGGAAGTACCATACTTTGTTCACCTTTCCAATACTTTTGGTTACTGTAGCTGCAGTGGAAGGGAGAACGACAGTTCAGTGCACACTTAAACAAGAGATGAGAGTTCCAGCCGAATGCACTTAATTGGCAGATCTGGAATTTGAATCCAGGCCTACCAGACTCCAAAGCTCTGTGGCAGAAATGGGGATGAATCTAAGGAGTTGTTGCAGAAATCACCCGTTGTCATTCTTTCCAGATCTGCCCAACCCCAACTTCTCTGCCAGAAAATACAAGCCCTGACTTCTAAGTTCTTACTGTCATGTCTCCTGCCAAGTACAGGCCAAGTCTTATTGGTGGGGTCCCGAGTCACGGTTACAAGATACTGCTCAGACCACGGGCCCAGATCCCATCCACCCTGCTTTCCTCCCTCTCCAGAGATCCCTCTCCTTCCTCTCAACTTCCTCTCTTCCCCCTCCCTCCCCACCAGAATTATCTCTTCTGGAGGCAGAGCTGCCTTTGAAGTCAACCAGGAGATTTCAATTGGGAAAAAAAATGTGTCTGGAGAGGGCTGCGGAGAGAAAAGGATAAGAAAGGGGCCTGGTGTCCTTCATTCTTTTCTTTCAACTCTGACCGGCTGATCAAAGCTCTGGTAGAACAGCAGAATTCAAAAGATCTGGTTCTAAAGACAGGATGAGTGTCAGTTCCTAGGATGGAATTAAATGCTTGGAAAGGGATAAGAAATCAATTCATCAAGTGGATTAAATAAATAAATAAAACAAGGAGAAGAAGGAAAAAAGAGCCCCGCCAATCGCCTCGTTTCCAGGGAGCTCTTTGATAATGTGGTGGGTGACTCTAGGCCATACACATTGGTCACATTATTTATCACTGGAGCATGAACGTCCTAACCACATCCAAGGGCTTTCACTGGGCTCCTTAAATCATCCCGGACCAAAATGAAATGCAAATAGCCCAGTGGAGGATTGGGAACAAAGGAAAGGCAGTTCTGGTCCCCCAACCTCCTTCCTCAAATCTGGAGATGGCCCCGGGGCCCAAGCCGGGACTTTCTCTTTTGTTCACCCTTCCTGGCATCTGTGTTGCTGTTTGGCTGGGATGACTGAATCAGTCTATGGATTGGGTTCTTGTGATTTTTCTTTCTTGTTGCTTGTTCTTGAAAATGGTTGAGACCGCGCCTGAGGAATGGAGTTCACCTGCAGGTAATTTACTTTCCTTCACATACCTGTAGAGAGTGGAATGTTCCTATCCTTTATTCCTGAAACTTTAGAAATATTATCTGTTCAGCTTTGGTTGAGAGTAAGTTTAATAGAGAGGAAAGAGCTAGTTTCCTTTTCTTCTACTTAGCTCACTGTGTAATGCTGAGTAAAGGAACATCTCTAGGTTTCTGTGGCTTCATATGAAATTTGGAATATGATAAACACTTTTTGGATTGCTACCCACCATATGCCCCTTTCCCATACCAACTGTACCCCAAATTAACCCTGACTAGCTTGAGTCAATCATCATGTTGCACTCTCTATTGCTGTCATGATTAGTTCAGCAATGGGAATGTGTTCTAAACCATTGCAACCCAGGGAAACTTAGGACTTTTGCTGGAAATGCTGGGACACATTTCTGCTGGATGTGAATAAAGAATCTTGTAGTTCTGAGAGCTGTTTTTGACACCATAATGGGAGAGACTGCTTGAGAATGGAGCCAACATGGAAGAAAATATGCTAAAAAAAAAAAAAAAAAAAAAAGGAGGAAACCAAGTCCTGATCTCAAAATTTGAGGGCTAGATCAAGTTACACCTGAAGCTTCCCCTGTCACCAACTGTTCAGTTACGTGAACTAATGAATTCCCTTTATTATTTGAATTTGGTTTTCTGAAGGCTAATAATATAGGATTGGCCTGAGGGGCAGAGCATAGATCTTTTGATCTTTGGGGTTTCTTCCAGAGGGTAAGGAAGAAAACTAAATATTTTTTGGCTTCCTAGTTTGTTCTAGGAGCTATATTTAGTAGGAGAGAAAAGTGGTGAAGAGACTATGGTTCTGTAGTCAGCAAACTTGGTTCAGATCCTTCAAACCCCAAAAGTGAGTCAAATTCCAAACCCAAGGGTGAATATGATCCAAGGCCTTCTTTGCGGTGCTTTATCTCCAAAGCTGGATATAAGACCTCAATTGTTCATTTTGGGGATTTGGGTTTCACAATATCACAAATGGTCTGGGCATTTAACTTAATACAAAGCTCCTTAAAGGGTGAGTATATTCACATGCATTACCAGTACTTTCCGTATATTAAAGGAATTAATCTTTAAAGTGCAACTAAATCCTAATCAGAAAGATAACTGATTCACAGAAGCCCATGCAAATCTCCTTATTTTAGCTTGAGGCTTGGTTGATTCTCTGAAAGCTGAATAGCACATTAGTGTTCACAGGATCTGCCACTTTGCAAATCAGATGGAATCTCACTGCACTGGCTTCCCTGATATCCTGGGAAAAATTTGGCCAACTATATCTTCCTGGGCAATGGGAGTTGTTTAGGTTTATAAATCCATTTTCTCTTTTAAGATGGAGATTGGAGTATCACCAATTGTCAATAATCTGTGGCACTAAATATAGGACATTTTCTGTCATGCAGATTTGGGTTTGTTTATTTCCTCAACTGTGTGATATTGGTGTCCACATTCCTTGTCCCAACTCTGGATATACACCAAGGACAGATATTTTCTACTCATTTGAGCACTCTTTCAACCAAACCCAGATATACTTATCAAGAGAGTGCTAAGGTAAGGCACTCCCAAGTTCTTTCTCTTAGGATCTTTTTGGTTGCAAGTGGCAGAAAACCCAACCATTTTGGTTTATACAGTAAAGGGAACTTGAGGTCTTCTGTAATGGAACAGTCTGGAGGAAGGAGCTGGCTGCAGGAAGGCCAGAATCAAATAATATGTAGCAATAACTCATCTTCTCTAAATCTCAGCTCTGTTTAACTCTGTGTTGCCTTCATTCCAGGCTGCTGCTTCCTTCATGGTTGCAAAGATTGGCTAACAGCTCTCAGTACTGTTTCCATTTGGATTCACATCCATTGCAGGAAAGGAAGGCTGGGCTCCTATCTTAGTTTGCTAGGGCTGCCTCAATTGCCACATGGCATTCTCCCCCATGTCTGTGCCTGAATTTCCTTTTCTAAGGATACCAGTCATATTGGAGTAAGGGCTCACCTTACTCCATTATGACCTCATTTTAACTTGCCTAATTCCATCTGTAATAAGTTCATATTTGGAGGTACTGGGGAGTAGGACTTCAGTCTGTCTTTTTGGGGGACATAATTCAATACATAACAAGTCCCTAGGAGCTCAAACAAAAGAATTGGAATTGTATCTTATTAGCCCCAGTTGATCTTATTAGAATCATGTGCCTATCTCTCATCTAGTCATGGTCACCGGAGGTGTCATGTGCTTATCTCGGAACCAATCACTGTCACCAGGGAAGGGGTATGTGCTGATTGGCTTATCTTGTCATATGTTCCCTCCCTAGAGGCTGGAGGGGTAGGAAACTGGAGGTAGCTTCACAAGAAACAGCTGAACTGAGAGTTAGTATGGGGTTGTTCTCTCCAAATAAAATGATAGCAATTTTGTCACCAGAAGGGAGAGTAGATGCCAGATAGGAAAGGCAACAAATGTACATGAGTAATTTATTGTATTTGACAAGCAATAGTAATCTTTTTCAACCTGGTCTTAGGCTCCATACTTTTTAAAACACCTTTTTTGAGATATAATTCACATATCATACAATTCATTCATTTAAAATGTACAATTCAACAGGATTTAGTGTTTTCATGAATATTTGCAACCATCAACACAATCCATTTTCGAATATTTTCATCACTCCAAAAGGAAACTCCCATACCCATTAGCACTCACTCTCCATTCCTCCCTCTACCCAGCCCCAGAAAACCACTAATATCCTTTCTGTCTCTATGGATTTGTCTATTTTGGACATTCTATATAAATTATACCATACAGTTGTGGTCTTTTGTGACTGGTTTCTTTCATTTAGCATAATGTTTTCAAGGTTCATCCATGTTGTAGCATGTTTTGGTACTTTATTCCTTTTTATTGCCAAATAATATTCCATTGTATGGGTATACAACATTTGTTTATCCATTTATCAGTTGACAGATATTTGAGTTGTTTCTACTTTTGGGCTACTGTGAATATGGCTGCTCTGACACTGGTGTACAAGTTTTTGTGTGGACATATGTTTTCATTTCTCTTGAAATTGCTGTGTGATATGGTAACTCTATGTTTAACATTTTGAGAAATTGCCAAACTGCTTTCCAAGGTGGCTGTGCCATTTTACATTCCTGCTAGTAATGTATGAGGGTTTCAATCCTCCCCAACCCTTGTTTTTATCTGAATTTTTAAATTATAGCCATCCTAGGGCTATGAACTGTAGATACCATACTTTTAATTTGGAAAAAACTTGCATCAGATAGATTGGGGCATTTACCTATGGTTTAGTGATCAAACCAGTTTTCTCAGAGGTGTAGAAAATTAAGAGGGGGAATGTGACATCCCCTTTCCCACTGAAAGAATAATAAAACCACGGGTTTTTAGAGCAAGAAGGAACGTGCTCTAAAGTTCTAAAGGTCAGTGGGAACCACCTTTTCTGCAAGGTGACCAAGTTAGAAAACTTTCAAAGGTTTATTATTTTATATACATAAACATTTCTTTGAAAGGGGAATAGTTTTGAGTTCTAAAGGTTATAAAAGTCTTTTAACATAGAGTAC
Source organism: Tolypeutes matacus (assembly GCA_026826555.1). Taxonomy (NCBI): domain Eukaryota; kingdom Metazoa; phylum Chordata; class Mammalia; order Cingulata; family Chlamyphoridae; genus Tolypeutes; species Tolypeutes matacus. The sequence continues at coordinate 2,738,433 of JAKSZT010054303.1, read as the reverse complement.
CAGCTTTTTGAGTAGAAGACTGTCAGTGCAAATATTGGCACTGCTTTTCTAGCTACTAAAATGATCATATCTGGGCATACTTGAGAATAGCAACTTGGAAGTAGGTTTCTAATACTTTGTGCTGCAGTTAATTCATGGGGCACTTATGAAGCTTCAGTGGGCTTAGGTGTCATGGGTTAACAACAATAATTTAGGTCAATTCATGCATGTATGAGGCCCAGATAGAGACAGGGATTTGTCCAGGCCAGTTAGATGGAATCAACATTTGTCCCTACTTTGTTTCTCCTGACCTTTTAGGTCCCAGCTCTTCACACGTGGGTGCTTGATGCCCTCTCTCCCCCACACTTCCAGATCTGGTTTTATCCCAGTTCTTTATCAAACCTGAGTATGAAAAGAGAGCAGTGAAAATCTTGGAATGAAGTCTGTTTGGGAATCTGTTGCTTTCCTTAGCATTCTTCTCTCCTTTATTTTCCCCTCTGGGGCAACTATTCCATTTATTTCAGTTGAAGCCAACACTGCCCCAGGCCCACCCTAATCCAAAGGAGCTGGCACATGACCTGGGCTTGGCTAATAATTTTTTTCTTAAACTTTTTATTTTAAAATAATTCAAACTTCCAGGATAGTTATAAAAATAATACAAAACCCGTGCAGAGAACCCTAACATATCCCCCCCACAATATCCAAATCTACTAATATTAACATTTTGCCACATTTGCTGTTTCTTTCTGTCTGTCTGTCTATCTATCTATCTAATAAATATCTGAGAGTAACTTGTATACATCAGGTGCCTTGAACGCATAATACTTCCATATACATTTTTGAAGAACAAAGATATTTATGTAACCACCTTAAGTACAATTATCAAGTTCAAGAACTTTAACACTGATGTAAAGCTTTCAGTCTATATTCCAGTTTTTTTCATATATCCCAGTAATGTCCTTTTGGGCTGTTTCTTCTTCATTACTACATCCTACATTTGTCATTTTCTCTTTAGTTGCTCTTTTTCTTTTTTTTAATTGTGGAAACATAAATAGAACATCCACTTTCCCATCTCAACAACTCCCAGTCATACCATTCAGTGGGATTAACCATATTCACAGTGTTGTGCTATCTTCACCTCCATCCATTACCAGAACTTTCCTGTTACTCCAAACAGAAACTGTACTCATTATGCATTAACTCCCCAATTCCCATTCTCCCAACCCCACCCCTGGTAACTTGTACTCTGTTTTGTGGGCATTTGCTTATTCTAGCAATCATATATAGGAATCATATAATATCTGTCCCTTTGTGTCTGACTTTTTTCCCTCAATATGATGTCTTCAAGTTTCATCCATGTAGTGGCATGTATCGGGACTTCATTACTTTTTAAAGCTAATATTCCACTAATATATATGTAATATATATATATATATTCCACTAATGTGCATACACACACACATACACACACATACACACACTACATTTTGTTTATTTATCTGCTGATGGATATTTGGATTATTGCTTCTACCTTTTGACTATTGTAAATAATGCCACCATGAAAATTGATGTACAAATATCTGTTTGGGTCCCTGCTTTCAATTCTTTTGGCAATATATCTAGAAGTAAGATTGCTGGGTCATATGGTAATTCTATACTTAGCTTTCTAAAGAACTGTCAAATTGTCTTCCACAGTGGTTGCATCATTTTACATTCCCACCAAAGAAAAATGAGTATTTCTTTTTCTCTATATCTTTTCCAACACATATTTTCTTTTTTTAAAAAAATAGTAGCCATTGTAGTGAGTGCAAAATGGTTTCTCATTTTGGTTTTGATTTGCATCTCCCTAACTGCTAATCATGTTCAGCATCTTTTCATGTGCTCATTGGCCATTTGTATATCTTCTTTGAAGAAATACTTATTCAAATCTTTTTGCCTATTTTAATAAATTCGGTTATTTGTCTCTTTTTTTTGGAAAATTTGGTTCAGGAATGTGTTACACAAGCTGAGGCAATCAGAGACCTCACCAGGACTTTTACTCTATAGCCTCTAAGTGGAAAAGCTTTTATTCTCCTTCTTCCTGCTCTTCATAGCTGTAAATTTTCAGCTGACAGTGACTGACCAATTTTGCTACTACCTGGGAATGAAACCTGCTTGGGAATGAAGCTAGCACAAAAGTGAGCAGAGGGAAGAGAGAGAGAGGCAGGGAGCCTGAGATTCCTGAAGGCTGCTCTATGTTGGATTTTTTTTTTTTCCAGTTATGTGACCTGATACGTTTCCTTTTGGGCTTGTTCACATTTATTTGGATTTCTGTTACTTGTAACCCTAAGAATGGTGGCTAGGATGGTCATGATTTCTTGATGGCAGACACACAAATACATTAGTAACCTAACTCTGATGGCTGTAATGGGCACTAATAGCTTCGGTGGCTGCAGGAAGCAAGCTTGAAAGATGGCACTGGACGATATTGAAAGCGATAAGCCAGTATCCTCCCTGACACTCTTCTATTCAGTAAAGCTGGTCCCCTAAGTTGATTTTAAGGGAAGAAGTCTGATAATTGGAAGAGGGTGAAGCTTATTTGTGAACACACAAGAGGAGGCTGCTTTGGAAGAAGGAGACTCTCAAGAATACCTGTGATCTTGTAACAGGGTTGGGGTTAAAATCAGAGAGATGACATTAATTCCTATAAAGTTAGCCCCATTTTATCCCTTGGCTCGTGTACCTTGGAGAAACACAGGGATGTAAAGGTTGGGCTTCCATGGGGATAATCTACGATGTGTGGTTGCTGTGGTGATTACATAATAATGGAAACATTATTCACATGAGTATAAAAGGCCAGTGGGGTGGGTTATATGAGGAACCAAGAAACCTTCTGCGTTAGAACTCATCTTAAGGGTGATGGTGCAGACATTTATTTCAGGGGCCACTGATCTGTCCTAAGAGGGTGGGTAATGTTTAGAACACCACATATGCATCCCTTGTTCTTTGACCCACTACTGAGAGACTTGTGATTGTGACCTTGGAAGGTGGGTGCTGAGAATAAAGTTTAGACTCTGGGGATGCTAGGAGACCAAGGCTAGCAGCAATAGTGACAGCGTATCTGCAGGCAGCTTTGTAGGCAGCTGAGGTTGAGATGGCAAATATTCCTGATGGTATGGAAGCTGCAAAGTAATGGAAGAATTGTTAGTGACTTCAAGAAATGGGTGAAGGACTTTGGATGAGGATCAAAGTTTTTGCAATTTCACTAGTCAAATTAGAGCTACATAAACACTGAAGGTGCAGTTGCTTCTCCTCTTCTGGTCCCTCTGATTACCTCTTGTACTTGTGATTAGCTGTGCCTGGGCCTCTTTGTATAAACCCCTCAGTGCTCCAACTGCCCCTCTTCAGTCCTGAAATCCAGGGAATCTTTATCACTGGGAGACTGAGATAGTTTTAATCCTAGGGAAATGGCCTGGACAGTAATGATGCATGGTATTGTCAGTGGTTAAGGTAGTCAAATCAGGGTGGTGGTTGTGGAATATTTTTAGATGAGAGAATTTGTATGTTCTTAGACTCCCCACAATTCTACTCTGTCATAAAACCACCCTTTGTCTTTTTCTTAGATCTGCAGAGTGATATGTCAAATGCCTAAACATGCCCAGTTTGGAAACTTGTGATATTTATTGCCAACTGGGAAACAAAATTCTTTCGGAATACATGCATAGGTATAACTCTTTCCTCGGGCAATGGAGTATGTGATTAAGTAGATACTTGCCTACAAAACACAGATGACACTTCAATCTTTGAGATCTTTCATTCCTGAAACCAATCTGTTAAGCTGAGAAAGGGTTCCTGTCTGTCCTGAGATCATGACCTGCAACTTGAAAATCGGCCCCTCTGAAATAGTCATAAATTAAAGCAATTCTATGGGCAAGCTCAAGCTCATACTGAAAGTGGGCTTTGTGACATGAGGTTCATGTTAACTATTTGGGAAGATTTGTGGGTTTTTTATATGGTGACCATAGAGTTTGACAAGTCACTCAAGTGGATAATAAGACAGTTGCTGAATTGAACTCTGCACTAAAACATCTGGCATGCCTGATTGTTATAGGTGAGTGATATTATCTAGGATGTAGTCAACATTCAATACTCAGACAGGTGATTTAAAAATGGCATTGCCCTTTATTTCTGTGATGTAACAAGAGCAAAAGAGGTGAAGGTGCTTAGAGATGGCTGCAGAGGTTGGGGGATAATGTCTCTCTTTCCCAAATGCAAGAGATCGGTTGTCTGGATCCTTGAGTCTTAATCATTCAATTTTTTTTCTTTCTTTTTTTTTTTTTTTTTGTTATTGTCTTTTATTTGTTTTTTTATTTTGTATTTTTAATCATTCAATTTTAAATTCCAGAGCTGGGTAATTCTTTTTTCCTATCTCAGTTGGAAGACAGAGATAGATTGAAAATCCAAAAGCCACTCCTTTTACTTGCTGGAGTATGTTTATTCCAATTCTTCTTCAGGCAAACCAGCTCGTAGCAAGACCGCAACTAATGTTATCTGGTGTTTGTTAGTACTATGTGTCATGGTGGCTAAGGCCTCAGTGGAGAATACTTGAGTATTGGAGTTTGAAACCTGGTCTGAATTCAGGTTCTATCACTTAATTGCTGTGTGACCTTGAGCAAGTTCTAAGTCTCAGAACTTCATTTTGTATTATGGACATAATTCCAGTCTCACAGAGTGCATCCCCTCTGTTGTGAGTAATTAATTTATGCCCGCAAATGGAGAGTCATCAAGGGGAGCAAGTTATAGGGAAGGAGGAGCAGGAGAGAACCCCAATGGGTGGGCCCTTGTATCCTATGTAAAGCTCATGCTGCCTTTACTGACACAGACCTTCAAACTGGCACATTGAGGATTTCTGTGCTTTAAATGTCCCTTAAATGCTTACTCCCTTTTCCGTGACTTCTGAAAAGTAAAGAAAGTCTTTTCCATTGGTTTGTCTTGGGTTGGGGTTGGTCGGTGGAGTAGAGGGACTGGGTCTGAAGTAGACTGGGCTGGTACCTACTCTTTTTGGTGTAGGGGTAGTTAGTTATTAGGGGGATATTTATGTACATTGCTTTTCTAAGCTTTATTAAGATTAAGTATACTTTTATTTCCTCGACTAGAGTGTTGTTGCTAAAAAAAATGACCAGGAAGCTGGTGAGGAGAAAGGGTGAATAGGGTTTTGGAAGACTGGGGGAGGGGAGAAGACTTCTTTACACAAATCTGTTTTATAGCCAATGAAACCTTCAAAACAGATTGACTATACCGTAGTTACCAAATGGAGTCCCTAGCAGGGATTGGTTCCTTTAAAAACGTTCATGGGAGCAGATGTGGTTCAAGCAGTTGGGCGCCCACCTCCCACATGGGAGGTCCTGGGTTTGGTTCCCGGTACCTCCTAAAGAAGGTGAAAAGACAATGAGCAGACAGACAAGGGAGCCATCTTGGGGGTTGGGGGAGATAAAAAAAAATATATTCCTATTTTAATCCAAATTTACTTTTAAAAGTCGATTTTCTACCACTTTTTATAACCCATAAAAACAAATTCCTCCTCATCAATCTGGTAATTTTTGGGAATTTCGAGATATTATCTTACATAAAGATTTTGCATCAAATATCCTCTTCTGATCTGGTATCACCCATTCTAGGAACCTCGTGGTATGATGGGAAACACTAAATTAGGAGACAAGAGTCCTGGGTTCTCCTACCAACTTTGCCTTTAATCTGCTCTGTAGTCTTGGCACTTACTTAGCCTCTCTGGTCCTCTGTATATTTGTAAGGAATATAAATGAATGATTTCCAAGGAACCAAAAATGAAAAAGGTAAAAAATGGAGCTCCTATCATCTCCCTTGTGCCTATGTTAGTGAACCTCAGCACATCTCTGATGAAGCCCCAGGGCTCTGCAAGTCTCTGTTTGAAAACTACAAGAGTAGAGAATCTTCAACATCATGCCCAGCTTCATTATTGAATGGACCCGCATCCCATAATGATTACAGAGCCCCTTGGCAGGAGATCAGAAGAGATTTTGGATTCAGGGAGCTTCCCTACAGTCTGGAGGTCAATGCTAGCTGCTAAGTGGAATCAGGGAGCAGTAATTCTCTTAATGCAGATGGATCAGGTTACAGAGGAGCCGAAGGATCCCATGGGTTTCTACTAACAAAGCAAAGGGAACCCCTGTTCAGGCTGACTGCTGTGGAGGAGGAGATCAAGGCATGATACCCTGGCTGCCATTCAGTTGGAGGTGGCTGGGAAATGGTCAGCTGGCTTGGGATCAGGGAAAAACTGGGGTTTTCCCAGTCAAGTGCTCTCAAGAAAAATACCTTTGGGTGTCCTAAGTTCATTGACTCTGCACCTGAGCCATTTGCAACAAACCAGATAGCCTTTGGGGTAAGTGGAGAATGCATCTGCCTTTCCTTCTACTGGGAAAAATGTTATCCGCTATTTGAGGTCCAGCTCCACCCCAAAGCCTTGACCATGGCAGCTCTTGCATTCAGCAGCTTTGGCATGCTTTTAGTCAGAACAACTGCTGAGTCCTCCTCAGCTCTGCCCTAGTTCCCAAAGCAGTCCTAGGAAGGGAAGTCCCAGAGATATCTGCTTTATTCTCATAGGCCAGAGCTGTGTCACTTGGTTACCTCTAGATAAAAAAGAATTCTGGGAAAGTGAGTTTTTTTTTTTTTTTTTTTTTTTTTAACTGTACTATTACTTTTCTGAACAAATTGGGACTCATTTGGTAAGAAAGATGGTGAGAAAGGATATTGGGAAGCAGATATGCTAGTGTCTGCCGTATGCTCCATCAACATTTGTCAGAGGACTAAATGTATATGTGAAGGAGGAAAAACTGGAGTCAAGTATATATAGATCCATTAGCCCAGGTGAGAAAACTTGAGCTAAGGCAAGTTTTGGTGGGGATGGATAGGAAGGAGGGGAGATATTTGAGAGATACTTTGGATACACTAGACTTGGTGTTTGAGTGGAAAGTCAGTGACAATACCCATATTTCTGTCTTGGGCAGCTTGGTGGATGGTGGTGCCATTTACCAGGACATAGAATATAGGATAGGCAGAAGTTTGGAAAGTCAGGGTGTCTGTGGCCTAGTCCTCCTTCCCCGTGCCTATTTCTCAAGGCCAATTTGCTCACAACCAGCAATGTGCCAGGGATGATCTCTAGGTCAGCATACATAGTCATTGGGTGACAGTTCTCTTTGTTCCTGCTCCTCATCTCCTTCCTGTCTCTCTACTTCCTATAATGATTCAATCACAGAAATTTTTTCTAATACCCATTGCATGACAACTTGGTCACCCCCTCTGGACCTGAACCCCATCCTGAATCCAGCTGTGTTCTAGACTATTCTATAGTTAAGGCATTTTGGTAGGGCTTTGGTGTCCTGCCATACTCCAACCTGGGGCCTCTGCCTCACTGGCAGAGACCTAGCTGTATGCGATCAGCAAGGGGAGGTGGGGGAAGGAAAGCCTCTGCTAATGGTGCTCCTAAGTCACAGCCTGGAATCTTCTGGATACCATCTGTGCCACTGGCCATTTAGGTACTGTTGAACCTCCACTGGAATTAGGACTGAGGCTCTTGTATCTCTTTGGGTATTGGGTCCTATAGCTGTCCATTTGGGGACAACCTTTGGAGCTAAGTTTCTTTGAATTCCCTTTGCACTTGGACGAATGGTTTGGGACTTGCTTTGTGTGGCAGAGATTGTGTGTGCTCAATGGCATCCATATTCTTCTTGGATACCTGGCAAAATTACATTACCCAGCCTCCCTTGCAGTTAGGAATAGCTATATGACTAAGTATTTAATGTTAGTTGAAATGAGGAATGCCACTTTCCAGGCCTTGCCATGAAACCCCCTGTGTGAGACTCCGGGAGAGAATTGGGAGAGGACTCTGTGGCCCTAGGGAATGATGGAGTCAGAAGATGGCAAGAGCTTGGTTCCCTGAATCAATGTTTGAAGGATGCCTACTGAACACCTGCCTTGAACTGTTATGTGATAAGTAATAAACCTCTGTTGTGTTGAGACTTTGGGGTTGTTTGTTACAACATCTTCTGTTAGTGGTCCATAATACAATCTGCTTTCTTTCCTTCTGAAAGAAAGTGTGGTATAGTGGTTAAGAGCAGCTTTTGGAATGAGACTGTCAGTGCAAAACCCAGCTGTCACTTAATGGCTATGTGACCTGGGATAAATAACTTCACTTCTCCTTAACCTATTTGCTTATCTTTAGAATGAGGATAATCATAGACTGACTGCATAGGGTTGTTGTGTAGATTACAATGAAAACACATATGTGGTGCTTGGACTAGTAGCTGGCACATAGTAAGGGTTAGCGGTCATTATTCCTCATCTAACTCAAATTATAGTGATTTCAGTCCTCCTAGGGCCAAGATATCTATTCTGTCCCTAGTGGATCACTCTCTTTTCTGATTATCACAGGATTTATGGTTGCTGCTACTACATCATTAGCATTTAACTGTATAGTTTATCTTAGATTACATTTTTTATATTGCTTTTATCTCTATACTCTCTCTCCATTTAGATTGAAAGTGGGAAGTAATATTGCATAATTTTATATATTCAGAACTATAAAAGCAGTGCCAAGTACAGAGTAAACCCTGAAAAGAGTTGTACCTAGAAAATCAGATGTGTTTTTATCACAAAAACACTACTATACCCATTCATCTAGTACCATTAGAGGATATAGATAAGCAACATTAAAAAAAATAAAATACAGTCACAATCCAATATCCCACCCAGAGCATGTAGCAGTTTTTAACTGATTTTCAGAAATTTTTATAGCTTTCATATTACACATAATAGTTGTTAATATGCTTATTGTAACTTAATAGTTATTGAGCAGTAAATATTTTCCAAAGACTATGCTGAAGCCTTTATTAAATTATCTCTTTCATTGCTCAGAACAACACATTTACTATTATTTTTCCTCTTTTACAGATGAGAAAATAGCTTCCAAAAGATGGTAAGTAATATGTGTAAAGTTATGCAATTAATAAGCATAAAATCTGGCATTCAAACAGAACTCTGTCTGATTCTAAAGACTTTGTTTTATACAGCAGTTTCCTGCCCCATCTTTTCCCACACTAAATCTCTTGGCTGGCTCAAGGCATCAGAGATTTGCCATGCCCATTTTGTCAAGCTAGCATCCAGCCTTACCTGTATTTAATGCCTTGAGACCCCACCCCACCTGGCCAGAGCTGTAACTGACTCTTTTTAGATACTGCGTGCCTATGTGTGTGCCAAGACAGATGTGAAGCCTTCAGTTTGGCAGATTAGTATCTCAGACTCAAATCCACCCCCGCATTTCGCCTCAGACGCATCCAATTCCCGGACTGCTCCCCACCAGCCCCCATGCTGAGGTAGGGCAGGCAGAGAGCCAGACAGGAGCACAATGTTCTCCGCCCATGGGTATTGTCTGACACCTGTGTAGGATTAAGGGGGGTGAGCCTTCAGGCTCCAAGGGAAGCTCCTCAGCTTGAAATGACAATGAATTTAGTGAATGATCAGAACTTCAAGCGAGGAAGAGAAATCTCACAGGCATTTTTGGGACCTGTGAGGATCTGTGCTCTGAAGGGGATGCTGAAGAGGCAGTGAGAAGTTGGGACATGATCTCCAAAGTAAAAAAAAAAACACAGGTTCCAACAACTGCAAGCCCCTTGCTTGCCTACACACCTCCTCTGGAGCCCTCTGTGCAGGGCCAGGCTCCATTTTTGCCATAGAGTCTTGCAGTGATTTTTGGGAAGATGATTATAATAATACTGATGGGTGATATTTTTTGGCCTTTAATATAGTACTCTGCTAAATGCTTTATATATACCACATTTTATACAATAAGCCTATGAGATGTGTGCTGTAGCTATTCTTTTTATAATTGAGAAACTGAGGCATAGAGGAAACAATTGTCAATGCTCATATAGCTGAGGTTCCATCCCAAATTTCTCTAACCATTTATTAGCCTTGGTCACCTAATCCTAGCTCCACCACTTACTGACTGTGACTCCCTGGGCAAGTTAGCTTAGACTCCTTGAGCTTCAGTTCCTAATCTGTGAAATGGGAATGGCAATACCAACTTCCAAGAGTTGTGAAGATTACTGAGAGAATGTAGGGCACATAGGAGGTGCTTAGCAAGTGAGTGGTAGCTATAACTATTATCTTTTCCTGGACAATGGCTCTCTGTAATCTAGTGCTTTTATCTTCTATTGTTATTACATTCATTTACATTCACTTATCAAACATTTACTGAGCACCTATTATGTTCTAGAAATTGTGTTCTTTACGGAGGTTGCCATGGTGATCAGTATTTCATTTAGGATTGCATCCATCTCTATATATCAGAAATCTAACCATAGTACTTAAAGAGGAGGTTGTTTTTCTCCCATGACCAGAAGTTGGAGGAAAGGAGTGTGAAGCAGGGTATAGAGACCCCATGATTCCGCCAGTTCCCCAGGCTCCTTCTGTCTTTCTGCTCCACCAACTTCGGTGAAGAGCTTTCCTCCTCATGGTCACCTGCCGAGGTGCTCTATTTCTAGTCCTCTTTCTGTATTCTGGGAAGAAAGAAGAAGAAGGAAGAAACCAGGAGAAAAGCACACTATTGATACCTGAAAAACAAAAACCAATAAAACAAAGTCTCTCCTAGATATTCTTAGCAGACTTCTGTTTGTGTCATTGGCCAGAATTGTGTCACATGGTTACCTCTAGCTGCCTTCGCAAACAACATCGGGTTCTGTTCCTAAGGAATAAGGAGAGCACGGTTGATTGGAGGTATGTAGCTGAAACACCAGCTGTTTAATAATATAGTTGAATTATACAGTTATTTAACAGTAAATTCACATTTATTGAACATATGCCATGTATCAGGCTGGGGGTTTTACAAATGGAAACATATTGAGGGGAGATGTAATTAATACCTCAATGGAAAAGTGAAATAACCCAGAGCTATGGCGGACAGGATTGTGGGGTGATTGGATGCCAGGAGACTGGTTGGATGTCTTCTGGCACCATGTTCCTGAACTTCCCTTTAATAACCATATTTAGGCATTAACCCTACCTCTCTCTCAACAAATGTCATTCTGCACTTGTCAGGAACTGCCTTCATTCCTGCTCAAATGCTTCCTGTTCTGCCAGGTGATCAAACCTGCTGGACTCAGGCCAGCTCCACATGTTGATTGGTTCCTGTACAGGCAGAAAACATATCAGAAGTTTCCTTTTGTTCTTACAGAACACTTTTGTTCTTACATAAAAGCCCAGTCTCTTATTGTATGATTGGGAGAAAACTTCCTGTATCACAGGATAATGCTGAGGATTAAATGAGGCAGTGCAGGTAATGTCTTAGCACAGTGCTGGGCACATGGTTTTTAATAAGCATTAGCTTTTCTTATTGTTGCTATCTCTGGTGTTTGGAGCCTATTCTTTCTTGCTCTAGGTACTTCCCCCACACTGTTATCAGAATGGTCTTCCTTAAAAAGAAATCGAAGTGGCTTTTCTGCTTCTCTTTGCTCTCAGAGCCTGAAGGATAAGGTCCAATGAACTCACTTTGGTGACCTCCCTCCCTCCCCAGCCGCATCACCTGCTATGCACGTCCTCACACCCTCTGCCCACCCCCAAGGAGGTTTGACTCTCCCTTGGACACACTGGGGTCTGTCATCTCTCTGTGTCCTCTCCTACTCTCTTCCGTTTTCCTCCTTTACCTGGAAAACTCTGAACCATCCTCAAGACTTAGGTCCACCCTGGCTCCTCAACACTCAAGGTCATCTTCTGTCACTGCCAGGCAGAGTGATTTTCTCCACCTTCTATGGCCCCACAATTCTTAATTCCCATGACCGAAATAGCCCTGATCACATGGCACTGGAATTACCTGGTTATCTGTCTGTAACCAGCAACTTGAGCAAGCTGACCACAGAAGTGGTTCTTTTCCCTTGGTGAGCCCTTGAGATTGTCTGTGACTGATGCAGACATGAGTGTTTCCTCTTTCTGTTGTGAGCTCCTCTGCTAATCTTTCTTTTCATCTATCAGTTCATAAAATATAAGCATAATTAGTGAATAAAACAACCCTTCTTTCATGGAGCCCACAATCTAATTTCTTGTCCTTCTTTCTCATGATAGAGCAAAGAGAAAATTTCCATTTTGCTTTCAGTAATTCGTATTATAAAAACTATGGTTTTCTCTGTCATTTTCTGAACATGAAATTACCTTTTAATATTGAATATATTTTTCCAAACAACATTTGCCACCCTAGAACCACAGTCTTTACCTCTTTACTAGTGTGCTTTTATCTTTTGCTTTTTGAAAAATCAAAGTCAAATATATGTCCATAATTTAAAAAGCTAAATAATTTTGTAAGTCTCTTGAATCAAAGCAAAGTCCTGCCAACTCTACTCTTCCCCACCCCAGTTCCTTACCTAAGAATTTTCCTTTAGCTAGTTTATCTTTTTTTTTTTTCTTTCCTAAGTGTTAACTTTATAGTATTGCTATTCCTAACTTATCATTTTGGATATTGTCTTGACTTGTTATTAAGGAAGATTAAGATTTATCACTTTTATACAAACTCATGCCTTCATTTGCCCTCACTCCTTCCTCTCAATATATCATAGGATAATATGTGCTAACTAAAGACTCATCTGTGCCAGCCATTAAGTTCCACTCTGAACCCACTTTCTTAAACTCTGCTCTGAGATGCTGGTGCTGGGACTTTGTAAAGGGTACTTTCTCTTTTACTAGCTGGATTCCAAGAGGGACACAGGAAAGTAGAAGGAGGGGAGAAGGGACTTCTTCCTATTTTTTGCCTTTCCTCTCAGACTACAGCTCCTTTGAGCACTAGTGGTACCTATCTCCTGAACCGGCTCAGAGGTATCAGCACCAGCCACTTGTAGCACTCTCCCTTCCTAGACTGGAGGTCTTCTGATGTCCTGACTTCTGAAATGTCCATTTTTTGTCCCACTGACTTACGATGCCACTTTCATTGTGTACTCACTTTCCACATGTACATGAATCATATTTCAATTCTGTTCCACTGGTCTGTTTGTCTATTCATGTGTTGGTACTACACTGATTTAATTGTAGAAGCCTTATTGTACATTTCAATGTCTGGTAGGTTAGTTCATTTCAAAATTTTTCTTTTTTAGTTTTTTTCCTGGCTATTCTTGATGTTTGTTTTACCATATGAACTTTCCTAGGCTTTCCTGTAGTGGCATTAATACTAAAGAGTTACAATTCTTCTCAGTCATTTCACTGCACTACTGCAACAAATGGTATACAAAAAAGTCCCTATTTGTAACAAAAGCTATTCATCAGTGCAGCCTGGAATCTAAGCTGTCCTCTTCCATTGTGCAGCATGGGAGACAACAATCACTTTAGCAAAATGTGATTTTTCAATAGAAATCACAGCCATCTGACAAGGAAGTGTGCTGATTATTTTTAAATGGCTATTGGAATCTCAAAACAAACAGGGTAAAGCTTTTGCTAAAAAGTCACCTTCAGCTTTAGGAATCAAGTTACTTGGGAGCAGAACTTATGGCCCCTGAAAGGAGAAGTTACAGTTGATGAAAACTGAATAATGCTAGTAAAATTAAAGTGAATAAAATGGTAGGACAAGATATAGTTGGAGAAATAAAAAAGGTTCAACTTTTAAACAGTTTGATTAGTCAATGTATTGTTTACATGTCACATGATAATGAAGAGGTTTGCATCAGACACTGAAAAACAATAGCTTCTCTATCCAGGCTGATGAGTCAACAGATTTTACCAATAAATGTCATGATGCAGTATTTGTAAGATTTATAAATGATGAGGAAATTCAATAAAACTTTTTCTGCTACAAAAACAAAACACACATACACAACTGTCTGGAACAAGCCTTTATAGTTAATGTTTTGTCTTTATAGCTAGAAACACGAGGTCTGTGTTGGCATGTATACTGAGATGGCACAGTATACATGCCACAGTGGTTGGTTCCATGACAGGTTTAGCCTCTCTTGTAGAAAAAACAAACAAACAAATACTGACAGTATCACAACATGGCCTCTTTTTCAGAGGTGGTGGTGTCAAAAACTCTTGGAGATGTCTTGATTTCAGATGATGCTACGAAAATGGTTAACTTAAACACAGTCACTTAAGAATGTTTAAAAAATCATTATGAAACCTTGAAATTATGAAATCTCCTGCTGCATATAGAATTCTGGTCACATAGCAGAGGAAGAGTTCTTAACAGGGAGTTTGAGCAGAAAGGTGGACTGCAGGGATACTTTCAAGGAAATGTTTGGAGATCATATCTATATCTATATATCTATAGCTGTAGCTGTATCTATATCTATATCTATCTATATCTATATATCTACATCTACATCTACATCTATCTATCTATGTATATATATATATTTAGGATTATACCGGGGATTGAACCTGGGACCTCATACATGTGAAGAGGCACTCAACCACTGAGCTACAACTGCTCCCTGTTTGGTCAGATTTGCTGAGACCTTTGAAGATGAAGAATGGCTGCAGAAATTAGCCTACCTAGGATACATTTCCATTACATGCACCAGTGAACAGGTCTGTGCAAGGCCATACAAAGAATGTTTTGACTTTGAGTGACAATATTCTTGAAAAAAAAATTATGTTGTAAAAGGAAATTTTGACATGTTTCCACTGCTGCTTGGGTTAAGACTCAGCAAGCCTCAAATTTTATTAAAAACTACCCGGAAGAACTGCAGGTCTAAATTGAACAGTATTTTCCCTCCCTTTAAACACATGTGTGTTTTGAAGTGAGGAACCCTTTCTCTGAACCTCCTGTTTGGTCTGAGAACTTGCCTTTGAGAGGAGAGAAAGGACTCTGAACTGTTTGTACATTCAAGACAAAGCTTACTGTTCTTTCCCTCACAAATTCCAGGTTTCTGGAAAGGAAAGTATGCTGCCTTGCATGGGAAAGCAATGGCTGTTTTGCTGCAGCTTTCAACTTCTTACATGTGTGAGCAAGGACAGAAATTGTCTCACATCAGTTGAAAATAAAATCTGTTTGTGTTTATTTCAAGTGTGACCAAGAATTGAGTACTTTGCAGCAAACAAACAGAAAACAAAACAATAAAACTACCACTACAACAAAACACAGCACAGGTCTCACATTAAAGTAAATTTTATTTTTTATTTTAAAAATAACATTTTTAATGCTCATACGTAGGTTTGTAAGAGATTAAGAAACCAAGACATGTGTGTAATAATTTTGGAACAAGGTGGCTTATAGTTAAACCTGATTATATTACTCAGTGAGAAAATGTTTTTTTCAGTCTTGTATTAGCTGTACCTAAGCTTTATTCTTATTCATATTGCTTTGATTTATGATTTTAGTAGCCTTGCTATTCAAAAGCATCAGTACATTTTCATGTTATAAATAGCATTGATTAAAATCAATTTATAACCTTTATTTAGTTTATTTAAACTAAATATATCAAACTTATCTTTAGAAAAAATTTAATTCCATTTTGGCTTTAACCAGCTCTTATCAGCATCTTGTAGAATAGAAACTTTTAGTCCCACTTGAATAAATTTTTTAAAAATTAAATAGGAAATTTTAAAAAGGGAAGAATTAGTTTCCTCTTTCTACCCTCTTACTTATATTAGAGCTGATATTCTTTGTGGATAGGGAAAAAGCCACAGAAAAAGTTTGGTAGGCAAAAATAAACAGAGTCACAGAAAATATTCCCTATGAAAAGAACATTGAAAAATTATTATTGGATTGTGATATACTAACATACCAAGGGCTTTAGATATAATAATTTTTATGTAGGGGTTTTTCAAGACCTGAAAATGATTTTCAGGATTGGAGAAAGGCTGGTCTAGAGACTCTCTAGATCACCTTCACCATACACCTTTTCAGTCTTCCCTGGATATCTGAGTAGAGGACCCAGATGTCTAGGACTCCCATTATATGGATATCTAGCCTAGGCCTCCCCCCACCTCTGCAGTATCTACTTCCTGAGACATTCCAGGGCTGTCAGTATTAGCTTGATTTTCATTGGCCACTCTTGCTCCCTCTGCCATTACCTGGTGTTAGATAACTCAGTGTGGGTGTGTGGCTCCTGGTAGAGCATCTCTGAATTGGTGATGCACCATCTCTTAGCTACCTCTCACTTGTTTTGAGCCAGTGCTGACCTCATCAGTGCTCTCTCATCTAACACTCTTTCCATTCCCTCTCTTCTCAGATTTTGCCCACTCGCAGGTTCCTGCATCATGCAGTCCTCCCACCTATCCCCGTTTCCTGCCTACCTCCAGAACCCATCCAATGCCCTGTTATTTATTTATGGGTGGCTTATCTTATTTGAGAATCATCCAGGTCCCTTCCATCTTTGAGTCCTTATTTGCCACTTGTCCTATTATAAGCCCTGGGTAAGTTGCATTAATGGTCAGTGTTTCATAGCACCACACACTAATCTAGTCTCCAGAGTATCTTAAAAGGAAGATATGAATTAACTGATTCCAGGTGATGTGGGTCCTCTATATCAGGATGGCTACCTTCAAGGTGATGATGGGAGAGGGAAGCAACTATTTGTCCTTCCCTTTATATAGATTATTTTATTTAAGCTTCTCCATCCTTCTATGAAGTGGATATTCTTTTTGCAGGTAAGGAAACAGTAGCTCAGAAGTATTAGTTGGCCTGCCTCAGGTTCTAAGTGGTAGAGCCAAGACGGGAAGCCAAGTTTGTCTAATGCCCAAGCCTGTGTTTTCCCTACTGCCTGCTGCCTCAACTTCAACAATTTCAAACAACAAGAAAGAGACTTTTCTGCCCACTTGTCCATTATATTTCTATTTAGAGTTTCTGAACAACTGTATTTCTACTTAGAGTTTTTCAACATTGCTGGTAATTTCTATTTGCAAATGTACTAGGTTGACTCCATCCCTTTGTAGATGCGGCACATTGGCAATCCACATAAGTGGATTGGTGTCGGTTTTGCTCATATCTGCCAAACTCTTCCAGTTACCCCAGTAAGCAAGAGCTGCCGGTGTTTGTACTGGGCATGGACCTAATTAGTAGCTTTCATCTATCAGTACATCGAGTGCCTTCCTTTTTCTGCTCTCAAGACTGCCAGACATGCCCACGGCTGATTCTTTGTGATGCATGGCAGTGCTGCCCACCAGAATGGATCCAAGCCTTGTGTTCCTCTTCAGCTCACACACCCACTTCACGTAGCCCATGGGTTCTGGCTGTGATGTTTGTGTTCCTTGGAGGAGCCCAGTCATCCTATTTGTTACTCTCTGGGCCATGTGATTCCAGGGTGTTTGTCTCAGATCATTTGTTCTGGTGGCAAAGAAGAATGGACTAAAGTTAATTGAGTAGAATTCTCAAGCCAAATCTTGTACCAGACATTTTACATACATTATCTAATTTAATCCTTACAGCAACCCATGAGAAAGGCAAAGCATTTTGTTCATTCATCAGTGAATAACATTTAAAGCACAATATGTTCTAGGTCTGTGCTAGATTGCTAAATGTTGTGGCAAATGAGAAAATGAGGCAAATGAGAAAAAAACAGTTTCTGTCCTCATGGGACATATAGTTCAAGGAGATGACAAACATTAAAACAAGTAATTAGGAACACAATGATTTTGTGATGCTTACAACTTTGGTGTTACCACTGCAGTGACTATTGGCTCTCTTATCCTCACAACTGCTCAGCTGCTCTGCTAATTCATTCCCTACATTTCTCATTTATTCCCCATGGCATCCTTATCAGGTCTGTAATCACATTAACTCTATTTTCTCCTTAGACTATTGAGGCCTAAAGAGTTAAGTAACTTGCCCAAGTTTCCATTAGACAGGATTTTTTTTTTTTTTTTTTTTTTTTTTTTGAGAATTACAGAAGAAATTGTGTATGAATATGACAAAGCAATGTAGCACAGTGGTGATAAGCAGGGAGGAGCCAGAGAGCATGGGTTTTAATTCAAGCTCTGCTGGTTACTAGTTGCTTCATCTGGGAACAATCACTTAATCTCTTTGTGCCTCTGTTTTTCCAATTTGTAACATGGGGATCACAGTAGTGTTTACCTATGTTTTTATTCCCATGTTATAGATGAGGAAACTGAAGCAGAGATATTAAGTTACTAGCCCAAGATCAGTGGCAAAGCCAGGGCTCAACCCAAGTCTATTTAATTCCACAGTTAATGCTCTTTTGCACCAAGATCTCCAGAAGCCAGATGTTTTCCAGGCCATCCAGAACATCAAGTTGGTTCCTGGACCCTCCTTAAAATAGTGTCAAACAGGGTTAAATGTCAGAGTACCTTTGAGAGAGATCATTGGACTGCCACCATTTGCTATCTGGCTCCAGACATATTTTAGACCATATTCTAGGGGCACCATTTTTAGGAATAGTTCATTTAAGAGGAATGTGCTTAAATGCAGGCCCTTTTGTGTAAATATGAATTGGCAAATGGATGATAATGGGAAAAGAAATTGCCGGTGGACAGGCTGTCAATGAAGAGGATACCCCTGGAACAGTGTGCTTGTGACTTTGTGTGTTCATTTGGTTGGGGTGGGGTGATTTCATTTGTGGAGGGAGCATCTTTTGGGGATAAAAGGGACCCATTTTCTGCAAGAGCTGGAAGAAGAATAAAAAGCCTTATGTAAATGGACCCCATTGAGAAGTGCCAAACCTCCATTAGAGGTGTCTGTCTGGTGGAACTGGTATTCAAAAGTCACATTGCCAAGAACAGTTGTTCTCTGAGGACCTCTGTAGACAGTAAGTAAGCCTGGCATTTCTTCTGGGACAGGTACACACACGTACATACACACCCACACATTCACACATACACACATTTTGGCTGCCTTGTGGTTCCTCAGTTGCCAGCATATCTCCTGCCTATGCTTCAGTGACAGCTGATAACCCCCATTAACGTCTTGTTGCAGATGCTGGCACCCTCACAAACCAGTCCTTTCCTCAGGGCTGATTGCTCCAGAACACTTCCTCCCCTCCCACCCGCCTTTTGCCCCCAACCCTTTTAGGACCAAGCATGTCTTTGCTTTTAACTCAGACATGCATCTTCTTGTCTGGCCTCTTGTTTTTCTCCTGTTCAGACTTATGTGGAGGACTCAAGGAAAACCCCTGATGTTCAGCTCGTCCTAGGAATAGGACTTGCTTCTAAGAGCCATCTAATGGTTTGCATTCCAGCCCACCAGCCCAACCCTATATATCATGGATGCTTGCACACTCAGGTACAAACGTAAATTGTACATGCCTCTTCTAACCAGTCACTAAGTTTGGATTTTCCTTCCACCTTAATATCCCT
The DNA here is from genome assembly GCA_026826555.1 of Tolypeutes matacus. NCBI lineage: Eukaryota > Metazoa > Chordata > Mammalia > Cingulata > Chlamyphoridae > Tolypeutes > Tolypeutes matacus. The sequence goes on along the minus strand of JAKSZT010054303.1, from coordinate 2,719,155 downwards.
CAGAACTGTTCACTTCCTTTCACCTCCACCACCATCACTCTGACCCAGATCTCCTTTTTATTTTGCCAGGACTTCTTCAATAACTCCCTGTCTTAGTTTGTCAAAGGACTGCCAATGCAAAGTTATCAGGAATGGGTTGGCTTTTATAATGGGAAATTTATTTGGGGTAAAAGCTTACAGTTCTGAGGCTGTGAAATATCCAAATCAATGCCCCATCAGAAATGCTTTCTCACCAAAATCAGCTGCTGTTGATCCTGGTGTTCTGCCATGTGGCAATCAACCATATGGCAGAGCTCGTCTCCTCAGCCGAGGGCTGCTCTGTGGATCCAGCCTCTTGGGGGCTTTGTGCTTAAGCGATCCTCGAGTCCTCTCTCACATGGCAGGATTACAATGGCGTCTTCCTTTTCCTCTGTGTGTCTCTTTCTGTGTGTCTCTGTTTATATCAGACCCAGCAAGAGGGTAGAGACTTGACCTGAGTCATGCCTCACTGACATAGTCCAATCAAAAGAGTCTCATACTTACAGGAATGGATTAGTTCAAAAACATAATCTTTCTCTTTTTGGGATACATAAAAGAACTTCAAACTGTCACACCTCCTAAGCCTTTTTCCAGGTCTCCCTGCCTCCCTTCTTTCTCCACTCTAATCCATTCCCCACAATAAGCTTTTTAAAGTACAAAATTGGATCTTTTAATTTCCTTGCTTTAAACCTTTTCAGTGCTTCCCTAGTATCATCAGGACTGAGGATTTGGTCTGGCTCACAGTTCAGTGCTTAATAGAAATTTCTGGAATTAAATAGAGTTGATTCTTTATATTAGACAAATGGAATGTCCATTCGGGGAACTCTTGAAAAATGGCCTTGCCTTGTGAACTCTTTTCCTTTTGCAGTTCTTATCTTTATACTAACCTGAATTGCTTTCTCTCATTTTAGAGGAAATGTTTTTCTATAGTTTTGTGTTCAGTGACTTTGGAGGTATCCTGGAAAAAGTTCATCCTATATTCCCATAAGTCATGGAATGTTAGAACTGGAAAGGACCTTTGAAATTGTCCTTTTAGCTTCAAAAGGCTTTATAATGTTTTTGGGTTCCTGATAATTTGACTAAAAGGCACAGGTTTAAAAGGCACAAACTGCTACACCAATATATGAGCCAACTCAAAAAATGGCTCAGTTCTCCCCCGACAAATGAGGGCAACCTTTATGAAAACATAAAGAAAACTTTTGGTTTTAACTTCTTTAGATGGCCTTCTCACGAAGCATTTTAGAGATCAACTAGAATAACATTTAAGAGGTAAGGAAACCAAGGGCTCCGAGAAAGATGGTGAGTGTCCCAAGGACTGTCCCAAAGACAGTGAGTGACAGAACCAAGATTAATACCTTCACCTTTTGATTCACAAACCATGCGCACACAGCTCCCTAAGTCACCCCCATTGGAAGATAATCTTTACCTAATGTCAAACACCATAGACCGTGTCAATGAAACTAGCAAAGCAGTATTTCCCTTTAGAATTTTCCTATTTCCTTAGAAGATAGTATACCTTATCTTGTATGTAAAGGTAACAATGGAAAAAATCAAGGAAAATTGAGCACTATCATGTATTAATCACAGGCCTAGGTATTCTATATACTTATCTCAATTATTATTATCACAGGTTTTATAGATAAGGGAATTGAAACACCAATAAATTAAGTGATTTGCTTAAGTCTAACTTTGACACTGGATTTTGAACCTAGATCTCTCTAACTTCAAAGTGGTGATTTCTTTTCCCTTCATCAGTTTTTTTCCCCCAAATACCATAAAGCCCACTAAAACTGTGATAGAATTAAATTAAAGGAATTTAAAGGCAATAAAGACAATGCTTAAGTAACAGTGCACATAATTATAAATTGCTAATCCAAAGCACCTCATTAAGAGTTTTCTTGATATACAGAAAGACAGAGAGCACTTACCCAATTTCCTACTCTATATGGACATCACCCTTATGTCCTCAGTGCAGAAAATGGGCAGAGAGGGCCATTGTTCTAAAGATGATTCTTGGAAAAGGAAGACAGGTAGATACAATGTAAATGTTGATCACATGCATTGGCAGGATCATTGATAGCATGGGAATAGGGTGGAGCTGTATTATTTTCTTTTACTTTTTGGACCTGAAATGAGAAGTTTGGATTTATCTTAATTATCTCTTCATAGAATATTATCTTCAATGGTTCATGAAAGGCTTCTCATCCAGCCATCCATTCATTCTTTGTTCATTTTTATCTACATTCTTTATTTTCATTCTTTCCCCCTATAAACAACCATTGGGTTTATTGTATATCTTTTGTTTGCCTGTGTTATTACAAAATGTTTTATTTTTGTTTATGTGCATGCAGGTTTGGGGTTATCTTTTTAAAAATAAACTTTTAATTTTATAATAGTTTTAGATTTACAGAAAAAGCATGAAGATAGTACAGAGAGTTCTCATATAGCCCCTACATACCCAGTTTCCCCTATTATTAGTATTTTATATTAGCATGGTACATTTGTCATAATTAATGAACCAATATTGATACATATTATTAACTAAAATCCATGCTTTTTAAAATATTTCCTTAGTTTCTACCTAATGTCATTTTTCTGATCTAGAATCCCATCCAGGATGCCACATTACATTTGGTCATCATGTCTCCTTAGGTTCCTCTTGGCTGTAACAGTTTCTCAGACTTTCCTTGTTTTTCATGACCTTGATAGTTTAGAGGACTACATATTTTGTAGAATGTTCCTAATTTGCAATTTTTCTGATGTTTTTCTGATGATTTGACTGAGGTTATGTGTTTTTGAGCGTAAGACCACAGAAGTAAAATGAAATTCTCATCACATCATATCAAGGGTATAGAATATCAACATGATTTATCAGCATTGATGTTTTATCTTGTTAAACAGGGGTTCTTAACAAGCTTGAATTGAAATTAAAAAAACATTATTCTTGTGGGGACATGTTGGTGTGGGTGTGATATATTTATTAAATAATGTGCATTATTATTTAAGCATAGTATGGACTTAGTAAGGGGTCTGTGGTTTTCATCTGACTGGCAAAGGGTCTGTAGAACAAAAAAGGTTAAGAGCCCCTGATCTAGTGGTAGTGTTTGTCAGAGTTCTCCTCTGTAATGTTACCTTTGCTCCCCTTTTTGTACTGTACTCTTTGGAAGGAAGTTGCTATACACTTAATTAGTGAGGAATTATGCTCCTTGAGGGTGGAGTATATATATATATATATATATATAAATTATTTAGAATTCTTCTGCAAGGTCGATTTGCCTATTCTTCTCATTTATTTATTCAATTGTTTATGGACTCATGAATATTTATTTTATACTTTGGTTTACAATCCAATCCTATTTTATATTGTGGTCCAAATGTTTCCCATTTTGGCCATTTGGACTCTTTCAGTGAGCTGCTGTGTCATTCATTTTGACATATATCCATAGTACTTTCTTAATTTTCAGGTACTGCAGGAAGCTCCAGGCTTAACTTGTTATTTCCTGCTCCAGTCCTAAAATTAGCTATTTATCCAAGGATCCCTGGTTCCTCTTATTGGGTGAATAGTATTAGAAAAAAAGATCTGGGTGCTAGGTGTGCTCATTGCTAGATGGGTGTCGTTGCTTCTAAGCTTTCTCAGTTGACAGAAGTAGGAAAAATATATCTATAAACTAACGTGTGTGTATACACATATCTATAAATATTTCTATATGTATCTATATTAAACTGAAGAATTCATACTGAGGTTTGCAATGCTAATACATTACTACATGGATCTTTTTAGCCTCCTCCCCTTGCTTATCCGTAACCTTCATCAATAGTGAGAAACCTGGCTCTCACCATATGCCATCTGTATTAGTCAGCCAAAGGGGTGCTGATGCCTAATACCAGAAATCTGTTGGCTTTTACAAAGGTTATTTATTTGGGGTAGACACTTACAGTTAGCAGACGATAAAGCATAAGTTACTTCCCTCACCAAAATCTGTTGCCAAGTGTTGGAGCAAGGTGGCTGCCGATGTGTGCAAGGGTTCAGGCATCCTGGGTTCCTCTCTTTATGGGGCTCATTTCTCTTCAGGATCAGCTGCTTTGCTCTCCCCACAAGGCCAGCTGTAGACTATCAGGTGAATGGCTCATCTCTCTTCCAGGGACCTCTGCCATGTCTAACGGAGCCTTCTCTCCTTCCTCATAGATCTGCTGCTTTATGTGTTCACTTCCTGGGCTCCAGGATCAAAACTCTGACCTCCCTTCTCTACAGTGTGCGGTTTCTCTGTTGTTTCTGCCCATCAAGGGGGTGGGGACTCAGCGTCCTGCTGACATGGCCCAATCAAAGCCTTAATCATTATTTAATCAAGTAAAAGTGAAACCTTTGAATCCAATATAATCTAATATGCCCAGTGGAAGAGACCAGTTTACTAACATAATCTTGAGGTAATGCTTACCCAAGTCCAACCTTGCCACAGGTGTCTGTGGGGCACTACGCCCCACCCGCTTCCCGTAGCCAACTTCTCTCTTCCCCGAACCCAACTTCCCTATTCACCGCAGCCTATCACAGCACCCCCTCACAGCCATAACCTTATTTGGACATGTTGGCCTTCTCCTCTAGCCTCCCCCCTCCCTCCCAAATCTTCCCCCCACGCCCAGCAACAGCTTCGCCCTATCAGAAGACAACACGCTCACCCCCGCCCAACTCTGCCTATAAAACTGCGCAGCTCTCCCTGAATAAAGGTCTTACCTTCCAGCAAGCAAGTGAGTGGTGTCTCTTCATTTAGTACTGTCAGGGAGACCACAGGGCACCAAACGGCGACCCTGTGACAACTTCTCCTTAACCTCCGTGAAGACCAGGGAGCTGGGCCTGCGCTCTCCTGACAACTTCTTCACCCCCCCGCCGTTCCGGAGTGCACGCCGGACGGTCCACAACTAGCCAGTGTCGCCCCCCGGGCTGCAGCAGGGCTGATCACCCTCAGGCCCGGAAACAAAGCGGCATAATCTAATACCTATTATTGGAATTCATAAACAATATGAAACTGCTACACCATCCAATTCCTTAATTGTTAAATTCCAGTATGCATGTATGGTCATTTTAGATTGTTAACCTATATTCCCATGAGGAAAAAACTTTATCATTTAGAGTACAGTGTTTATGTACAGTTCATTTTGCCTTTTATCTTACAAAGTCCATTGATTTCCAAGGTTACTGTGGTGGTTTGAAACTGTATGTACCCCTATAAAATCATGTTCTTAAAGCTCATTCATTCCTGTGGGTATAAATCTATTATAAGTAGGACCTTTTAAATAGGTTACTTCAGTTAAGGCATGGCTCACGGTGGGTCTTAATCCTCTTACTGGAATCCTTTATAAGAAGAATGTAATTCAGACAAAGAGAAAAAGTCACAGAAGCAAGAAACTGAAGCAATGAAACCTAGAAGAGAAGGGAGAGATAAGCAGATGCCATCATGTGCCTTGCCAAGTAGCAGAGGAGTCCAGGATTGCCAGCAGTCAATCTTGGGGAAGAAACCACTTCGTTGATGATGGCTTGATTTAGACAATTTTCTCAGCCTCAAAACTGTAAGCGAACACATTTCCAATTGTTATAAGCCGATCCATTTCATGGTATCTGCTTTGAGAAGCCTATAAAACTAAAGCAGGCACCATCAAACAACTAGATCTAACAGACATATATAGAACACTTCACCCAACAGCAGCAGAATATACGTTCTTCTCTAGCGCACATGGAACATTGTCCAGGATAGACCATATATTACATCACAAAACAAGTCTCAGTGAATTAAATAATATCAAGATTATACAATATATCTTCTACCACAGTGGAATGAAGTTAGTAATCAATAACAGAGGAAGTACTGGAAAATATACAAATATGTGAAATTAGACAATGCAATCAGATGATCAATGAGTCAAAGAAGAAATAACAAGGGAAATAGAAAATATCTTTAGGTGAATGAAAATGAAAACACTGCACACCCAAATATAGGGGATGTAGCAAAGGCAGAGCTGAGAAGGAAATTTATGGCTTTAAATGCTTACATTAAAAAAGAAGAAAGATCTCAAATCAGAGACCTAGCGTCAACTGGTTCTAGAAAAAGAAGAGCAAACTAAACCCAAAGTGAGCAGAAGGAAGGAAGGGATTAACAAATATAAGAGTGGAGATAAATGAAATAGAGAATAAAAAGACATGTGCCAAAAAGCACATGAAAAGATGCCAAATATCATTAGCCTTTAGGGAAAGGCAAATCAAAACCACATCGAGATATCATTTCACACCCACTAGAATGGCTACTTGAAAAAAAAAAAAAAAAGAAAAATAACAAGTGTTGGAGAGAATGTGAAGAAATAGGAACACAGTTCATTATTGATGGGAATATAAAATGTGTAAGACAGTTTGGTGGTTCCTCAGAAAGTACAATATGCAATCATGGTATGACCTGGCAATCCCACTTCTAGGTATATACCCAAAAGAATTGAAAGCAGGCACTCAAACAGATATTTGCTCACTGACGTTCATAGCAGCCTTATTCACAATTGCCAAAAGATGGAAGCAACCCAAGTGCCCATCAATAGATGGATGGATAAATGAAATGTGGTATAATATAAATACAATGGAATATTATTTAGCTTTTAAAAGGAATGCAGTTCTGATACATGCAACAACATGGGTGAACCTTGAAGACATCATGTTGAGTGAAATAAAACACATACAAAAAGACAAATATTGTGTGATTTCACTGACATGAAATAATTACAATAAGAAAATTCGTAGGGTCAGAAACTAGAATACAGGTTACCAGGGGCCAAGGTGGGGATAGGGAAGTGGGATTTGATTCTTAATTGGTGCAGAGTTTCTCTTTGGGGTGATGAAAAGGTTTTGGTAATATGCAGTGGTGATAATACCGCAACATGGTGAATGTAATTAACATCACTATACTTTATATCTGAATGTGGTTAAAAGGAAAAAATATATGGTGCTAGAATAAAAAATATATATAACCATAAGACTGTACAACACAAACAGTGAATCCTACTAAATTATGGACTGTAGTCAATAATATAATTATATTCTCCCATCAATTCTAACAAAGGTACTACACTAATGCAAAATGTTAAAAATGGAAGTAGGTAAAAGGGAGCTCTGTATAAACCTGCAAGTTATCTAATTTTTTTTTTTTTTTTTTTAAAGAAATGACATCTCACACAGCAGCTTCAATCTGGGTACTACTTGGTTTAGCTCGTGGTAGTCTAGTGTCATGTTCCAGAAGCCAAACTGTTAAATTAAATGGCAATATGCCATTACCCTTAGGATGCAATATTGTTTTTATTTCCTTTATTGGCCAGAGTTTAGAGACAATTCAGGGTTTCCTTTTTTTTTTTCCTCTACTGTAATAGATATTACTTCACAGAATCAGGAAAAAATGTGAGGGTTTTTTCATCTGCTAAGTATGTCTGTTATGAGTACAGGGGATATATTTGGGAATTGGCAAGTGACAAATGACAGGAGTGTGTGGTACATGGACCCTGTGAAACCTCTTTGAAATGTAAAGCTTGGGTTAGGACTGTCTATTACTTGTCATCCATAAGCCCCAATTCTAATAATTCTAAAATGATGACCCTTTGGGTTCCTGGGCATCAGTACAACTCAGACCCTGTATTTAAGATCTTTTGAAAGATCTGGGTATTTCTCTTTCCTTGGTATACACTTACCTATATAAATGGCTGTAGGTCTCTTTGGGAAAGACTTGGGGGAATCATAACTGAATTCACTTGCTCTGATATTGCTTATATTTCCTTCTGGCAGCCAGTCTTTCTTTCATTTGATAGATTCTGGTTCTGAAAACTGGACAAGGAGATTGTGGATTTTCATTGAGGTGGCTGGCCTCAGGCTTCTGTTCGCCCAGTTTTAATTTTTATTTCACTATATATTAAGAACTCCTCTTGTTGGCTGCCTATCTATCTTGCCCTTACGAACTTTGTGTTCTATTAGCTATCATATCCATATATTCTTGAAGCCCAGGCCTCTCTGATTGACATCTCAAACTTTCTGATCATTTCTGTAGTTATGTTTACCTTGCTTCTGAAAGTTAAGTACTCTCCCAACCTTTACTATCCCATTGCTAATAGGAATTTCAATTTGGTAATAGAAGCTCCTACCATAGTCATAGCCTAGAGGACAATCATTATAGAGCCTCTCAACAATGCTGGTGCCATCCTTACCAGCTCATTCTTAATTGCCTTCCTAAATGGAATGTTCTCTGGGTCCTCTTGAGGAACATGGTCAACAAAGGAATTCTCTGGTTTTATTCAGTAGACCCACCCTAAAAAGCCCACTTTTCTGAACCTTTTCATCCCTTCTTCCACAACCTTCCCCAGTAGTTCTAACATTTACTTAATTTACTGTTGGCAACTGCTTCTTCCAAGTTTCCAAGATCCATCCCAGCTGTATATCAGATTGCCCCCCCAGTGCAGTCATTCTAACAACCAAACATATTCCTGCAATTATTGAGGGCCTGTGTCACAGACAGTCCTGATATGGACAGGCTCTTCTTTAGCCAACGTTATATACTGATCTAATACCTTCATGATTCCTCTCTGGCATACTATCTCAGTTCCTGGTATACATTTCCTCTTCTGCCTTAAAAGGTCCAGCACTTCCTCAGTCAGGCCAAGCATAGAGCAACCTTAGTTGTGGATTTAGTGGCTAGGAGGGGAAATGGGGCCAGATCCCCAGAAAAACAATCATTGTAAAAAGCATCTACCTCATATGAAGCCTTTGTGCAATCTTCTAGGAAGACTGAGGTAGGAATGGGGGTCTCTGTCTTCTAATATGTCTGAGTGGTACACTTCTGCACACCCAAAGTGTTCAGGGATAATTGAGAGTTCCAGGTTCTCAAGTGTATCTACCAAGATATTTCCATCCCAGATCTCAGGGTCCCTTTTCTTCCCTATCAGAGCCTAACTTTGACATTAGAAGATTTCCAAGGCTTAGAATTCAACCTTCTCTGAAGTTCTCTTGCTCTTACAATTAGGTTCTGAGCCTGGTTTTCAGCTCCACTCTTTTACTACGGAAGAGGGTCTCTTTAAATACTGTAAGGGAAATCTTTGAATTTCATACTTAACTTTGAATTAATGTATAATAAACCTGAACCTTTCAGGTTTTTTCTCTCTCTTCAGCATATCATTGGCACAGAGAAACAACTACCCATTCCACTATTTCACTATCTTTTTAGTTACTGTTTCCCTTGCATCTGTCAAATAGCAGAGATATTGCTCAAGCCAGTGTATTCCCTTATACCTGTCCTGCTACAGCGTGTGAGGCACTACCAATCCCCATCCACTAGCAGAGGAGGGGTCCACATTGTTAGATTCTTGATGGGTGATCCTACTCCAGACTCCTATCTTTAGAGGTAGCATCCTTGGACCACTCTTGGTTTTTGTTTTTGTTTTGGGCTTACTAGAAGCAGAACCAAAAATGGGGATTCGTTTGAAAGTGATTAAGTGAGTTTTCCCACCAGAAACCTGTATGGAAGAGAGAAGCAGATTAAGGCCAGTGGAAAAGGTTAGCAAAGATATGGGTTTAGTTGTAGTCTAGCCTCAGTTGAATACCATGGGGAGCTCTAGAGCATGAATGATGCTATCAAGTTGTCCCATATTGAGGAAAGCATTTTTAGTACAAGTATCAGACTGTTAATTGTCTCTAAGCCACTCTCTGGAAATTAGGACAGAATTTCTCTGGAATCCCCAGGTGAGCAGCCTTCCATAGGCAAAAGGCAACTTCTTATTAAAAGGGTGAGACTGAGTTACTAGCAGCAAACAGAGCATCTGGGGTATGTATGCACCAGCCCAGAAAATAAAGATTGGGGTGGGGGCACCCAACAGCATCTACTATAGCAATGACCTTTATTGATACCATATGGAACTAGGGTTTCCTGAAACAAATTTTAGGAAACATTGTGCTATATGCCTGGCACAATAATGAGTGGACATGAACAGATAATAGCAACACAATCAGCTCTATCTAAAATTTATTGATTTGTGAGCTTCCTATGTGATAGTGCTATGCTAGATGTAGGGTGACCAAACATCTTGGTTTGCCCAAGACTGAGGGGGTTCTTGGAATTCAGAACTCTCAGTTTTAAAACTAGGCCAGTTCAGGGCAAACCAGCCTGAGTTGGTCACTCTAGCTACATAAAGGGAAGTAATACAGCATTGTCTGCTGCAAAAACCACAGATTCTGTCAAGTTCAACAAATGAAATACCAGGGATTCCTAGAGAAGATGGCTGATAACTTTGCCTGTGCGGAAATGGGAAGGAGGAGTCATTGTGCTCTCTTGGGCTTTTCTAAAATCACCAGGCTGTACCATTTTTACTGGACCCAGAGAACTCAGCCTCTGCTCTTTTCTTAAGATCACATCTCCCTGTTTGGGGCCAGGGCCAGCCTCAGCTTTTGCTCTGGAAAATATGATTATACTCTAAAAGAAAGGAAGGCTGCAGAAGTGCTGGCTTATTATTATTAACCCTTCTCCTTGATTTCCTTCAGAATGGAAGGGGCTATTCTGAATTGCACCAGATATATTGAAAATGGTGTCCATATTCCTTTCTTCATGCAAAAAAAAAAATTTATTGAACAACTACTAAGTACTGAGCAATGTTCTAGATACTTGGGACAGCAGTGAACACAGACAAAAATCTCTTCATGCAACTTACATTCTAAGTGATAAAGAGAGACAGAACTCTATATATGCATTTATTCATTTTTTATTATGACCAATGGCAATAAGTATTATAGTAAAAAAAAAAAAAAAAAAAAAAAAAAAGTAGAAAGACAACTGAATGCTAATGAAATAACCTAGGTGAGAGATGGTTTGGATCAGGACAGTGGCTGTGGTAAGAAGTATTTGGGTTCTGGAAAGTAGAGCCAACAGGATTTACTGATGGATTGAATTAGGTATGAAGGAAAGAAAGGAGTCAAGAATGACTCCTGGATTTGTGGCTTGCATAATTAATGAGATGGGGAAGGCTTTGGGAGGTGCAGGTTTGAGCATCAGAAAAGATAAAAAATTTAGCTCATAGGCATCCAAGTGCAGAAGTTGAGTGGGCAACTAGATATTCAAATATGGAGTTCAAGAGTGGCCTGAGCATGAGATATTTTGAGAGTCTTCTCTTTATAGATGGTATTGAAAGTTACAATCTTATGTGAAATCACTAAGGGAAATGGTGTATATAGAAAAGAAAAGAGGTCACCCCAACATTAAGAAGAATGGGCAATGAAGAAGAACCAGTACAGGAGACTAAGAAGGAGTAATCAATGAAGGAAAAGCAAAACCAGGGGAATGTGTTGTCCCAGAAGCCACATGAAGACACTATTTCAAGGAGGAGATTATGATCAGCTGTAAATTAAGTAAGATAAGGACTGAGAATTAACCACTGGATTTAGCGACATAGAGGTGATTGATAACCTTGACTAATCTGAGCTTTGACCATTAAAATAAAAACTGATTTCAGATTATTTTATCCATTGGGAAATCTCTCAACTTTTCTTTGGAAACTGGCCCAAAGTTTCCAAAGAAGTGACAAAGTATGTTTTTTTGATTTCCAGCCAGACTGTGGTAACCGTAAGGGCAGGATCCTTATCTTATTTATTTCAGTACCTCTGGACCTCTAGCACAATGCTTGATGCATAGTATTTATTCAGGAAATATTTGATATATAAGTGAATGGATATGATGGTCAGTATGCAAGTTGCTGTCTTTTCTACTTCCTCCATTTTTTCTTCTCCTCTTCTTTCTTTTTATTTTGTATACTGTCATCTGCTTTTTACATTTCTTCCCTTGAAATATTTTGTCTTTCAATGGATTCTATTTTTGATAAAATAGACTAATGAAAGATAAGAAAAACATAACAATAATAATAATTCACTAAAGGTTTATTTTGTGCCTGGCATTAGACCAAGAATTTCACAAATGTAATTTCATTAATCATCACAATGACCCTGTGAGGCAGTTCCAACTTTACCATTTTATAAGTTTAAAAATTGAGATGCATAGAGGTAAAATGGTATGCCTCATAGTAGTGATTGCTGAGTGTTCACCAAAGCCCATTACCTTTTCCTTCTGTGCGCACAGCTAGGTTCATTTCCCAGCATCCCTTGCAGTTAGTTATGTCCAAGTGACTAAGTTCTGGCTGAGTCCACAATTCATCGTGGGCACAATGATATGTACTTGGCCCATGCACACCTTGTATGCACAATCCTCTCTCTCTTTTCCCATATATAAGCTAATCAAGCAATTTCTGAGGCCAGGCGGAGCCACAAGAGTAGACTCAAAAATCCACTAGAGGATTTACTTCAACAAAATAAGAGAACAAATCAAGAATGAAGAAGACAAGTGTGATGGTTAGGCTGATTTGTCAACTGGAAAGGGTAATTGTGCCCAGTTTTTTTGTCAAGCAAGCACTGGGCTAATTGTAATACAAGGACATTTATGGGTTTTGGTCATCAGTGAGTTTACTGCATAGATAGCCGATTACATCTATAATCAACCTGAGAGATTGCGTAAGCAATGAGTGATGTTTCATCTAATCAGTTGAATGCCTTTAGAAGGGGAAGTGATTTCAGCATTCAGAGAGAGTTTCCCAGCTCCTCTTTGGACAGGTCTCTCTCGGAAACTCATCAAGGCTTTTCATTGGATTTTCACTGGAGCCCCTGGTTTGCAGCATGCTTGCAGAACCTGGACTTGTGAATCCCCATGGTCACATGAAAGAGTCTTATAAAACCTCATACTATTTACAGATATCTCCTGTTGACTCTGTTTCCCTAGAGAACCGTGACTAATACAATAGGATACAGCACTTAGCAGAGCCAAAGAGAGGAGCAAAGGCAATTCCCAGGAAGATGGTGAAGAGACATCTCAGGATAGCAACTGTGTCTACACTTGGAGGACGACCTGTCCAGACTGTGAAACCAGACCCATTGAGAGATATCATCACCAAGTTCCTAGTTAATCTGAAGACAAGGAGAGTTTGGTCTGGATTCTGAACTCTACCTGGCTTGTCTTGACCATATGCTGAGAAAGTTCCTTCTCTCTTCTTCATGCCCTGCTGCCTGAATCAGTTGAGGACACTGACTTCACCCACAGAAGTGTTCTGCTTTGATCTGATCTTGAGGGCTGGAGTTAGACTATGCGAATTCATGCAGATTCAGAACAGCCTACTTTCCCTGACCATATTCCTTCCATATATTTAGTTCTTGACCCACGTTACAGCCCTGCTGGATGAGCTATAGTATTTTTGAAGTGAGCTCTATGTTTCTGAGGACTCAACAGTGAATTTGCCCAATGACTTCCCTGGAAGGGGCTCTTCTAAACCCTCAGGGAGGATGAAGCAAGACCAGGGCATAGAGACTCAATTCAGCCAGCCTTCCTCTATGACCCTCTATTTAGCAGCAACACATGTAGTTTGTGCTGCTATCCCATTTTCCAAACTAAACATATTATTTAGATTTTCATGCATGGGAGAGAGATCCATAAGGAAAAGCTGGGGAATGATTAATGCAAAAGATGATGGGATGAAGGGAGAGGCATGGATTTGGAGCTAGATACAGAAGGCATCTAAGGTACTGGTAATGGTCTAGCTATGAACCTGGGTGGTCGTACATGAGTACATACATTATGATTATTTAAAGTATTCTGTATGTGTGATCCATTTCACAACAAAAAAAGAGCACTTGAACCACATATTTGTCGAGCTTCCTTCCAACAATGATGAGCTCTAATTTTTTGAGGCTGTAGAGTGGAATTGGATAGGGCAGAATGAATCTGATGGCATAATTCACTGTGGTCTGAGTTGGTCCTGGTGGAGGAAGCACTGATACTTTCTAGTATGAATGTTTACAAGTCCTAGAGACAAAGTGTGGTGATGTGCTGATGGAAAATAGGGGTCATGGAACAGCTGTGAATTTGGTGGCTCATGGGCTTTCAGAGTTGAAGTGTCCTAAATAGCACTCAATAGATACCACCCTGGTGTCTCCCATTTTTCAAAAAGACTCACCCTATTGGCATTTCATGAGTTTTGAAAGCTTTACTTTTTTTGTTTAATTTTTATTATTATGAAAGTAATAAATAGACATTGTAGAAAGTTCAGATAAACAAAAATGTCAATATAAAAGCACCATATACATTTTTTTCTATGCAATATATGTGCATAGGTGAAGTTTCTTTTGCCACAATGAAACAATGCTGTTTTGCGACATGCTTTTCTTCAGTTAACAGTCTTTACCTTTCCATGTCTTTTCATCTTAATCTAACCCAGATCCTATTCACATTTTCCAGTTGTCCCCAAAATGTCTTTAGATTTGGTTTCTTCAAAGCAGGGTCCAGTGAATTGCACCTGATTTGTTACGTCCTTAAATCCCTTTTAATCTAGCCCAGCACATTTTTCTTTCTTTCTTTCTTTCTTTTTTTTTTTTTTTTTGAGTTAATTTTTATTTTTAAAGAAGCTCTAGATTACATAAATGTTACATTAAAAATATAGGGGAGGGAGTAGATGTGGCTCAAGTGGTTGAGTGCCTGCTTCCCGCAAGGGAGGTCCCAGTTTCAATCCCCAGTGCCTCCTAAAAACAAAAGCAAACAACAAGCAAACAAATGGAAAAACAAAACCAACTCAGGGAAGCCAATGTGGCTCAGTGGTTGATCACCGGCTTTCCACATATAAGGTCCCAGGTTCCATCCCCGGCCCCAGTACCTCAAAAAAAAAAAAAAAAAAAATAGGGGAATTCCCATTTCCCCCCACTCCCTCCCCCTCCCACACTTTACCCCATTAACAACGTCTTTCTTTAGTGGTACATTTGCTGCAATTGATGAACATATATTGAACATTGTGGCTAACTGTGGAGTATAGTTTACATTATAGTTTACTCTTTGCACCACACAATCTCATAGCTTTTGACAAAATGTACAATGGCCTGCATCTGTCACTGCAATGTTGTACAGGACAATTCCAATGTCCCCAAATTACCCCATGTTACACCTATTCTTCCCTCTCCCACCTCTCCCAGAACCCCAGGAGGCAACTGCCTTTATATCAATGATACAAGTTCTTCCATTGCTAGAATAGTCATAGATCTACTTAAGCCCATAGTTGCATGTATGTTCACTCCCAATCTTGAGGATTTTGCGGATAGTGATGGCCACTCTGCCTCTGATTGAGAGGGGGCCCAGATTCCATGGGGCAGATGGGTGGAACAGTCTTTTTTGGAATGGGTGTTGACCGTCATCATCCTTTTGTTAGTTGTCCTGGGTGACTCCAATGAACTGGAGAGTAGTTACTGTAACTCTTGTTGAGATTCAAGGCTCAACTGGCATATGGACAGCCCAGAGATTAAAGTCTCTGAGACATATATTTAACGAGTATAATGCTAATTATAGGTTCAAATAAAAGGGGCAGAAGAGTCAAGTGAGTCTAACTCTGTTATATTGGGGAGCATATATTCCAAAGTAAGGCCCACTGACAGTGTGCTAAATTCCTGAGATTGTCTGTCTTGCCTATAGTGTCTAGATGTCTCTAGAGCCCTCAGGAGCCCCACTGTTTGAGGCACTGTTTATTGTAGCAGTCAATGAGATCCTACTGATAGGCATAAGTGTAACCTCTGGAATGACCTCCCGACTCACTTTGAAATCTCTTAGTCATAAAAACTCATTTGTATTTAATATTTCCCCCTTTTGGTCAAAGTCTTCTTCAAAATGCATTGCTAGTTAGCCCTTGGTAATAATCCCTCAGTGCCAGGGAGTCTAATCCCCAGGAGTCATGTCCCACGCCGGAGGGAAGGTAGTGTGTTTACATGCTGAATTTGGATTGGAAAGAGACCACATTTGAGCAATAAGGAGGCTTTCAGGAGGTAACTTGTCTGCAATATAAAATACTAGGCTAAGTTTCAATTTCTCAAGAAAAGGTTCATAAGTACAACTATCAATATCAAGGGCATGGTGTAATGGTCTGTCCTCCTTGAACTTGGGGCACTGCTCATGTACTTTGGGGATTCTTGTTGCTGTATTAGAGAATGTAGCAAGATTTCCCAGGGTGGGAATTTAATATTCTTTGGTTATTCTGTGGGTCTCCACCCACTGAGACAACACCCCATGACCACTTGAACATATTTATATGCCATAGAGGCATGCCCCAGGTATACCCCTCCTCACACATCACCCTATCACTGACACCCCGCATCAGTGATTCTCCCCTGCCACAGTTCTGACCCTTCTGCAATCAAAAACCTCCTCAAAAACAAAGCTAAAGAAAAAAATTAATAAAAATAATAAGAAAATAAAATAATAAAAGCTGACCACTTTATACTACCTTGGCCCTATCAACATAATCTTTTCCCTGGATTATTGTAATAATTTCTTAACTGATCTCCCTGCATTAAACCTTGAATTGCCTTCCTCCCATATGGTCTAATCTCAACAGAATATCCAGAAAGATCCTTTAATAATTTTAGTCATTGTTTCACTCCTCTGCTCATAACTCTCCAAAGAATTCCCATGTCTAACAGAGTATTATACAGAAGAAACCTCATCTCCAACTATTTTCCCATCATCCAATCTATCTCAACTACCCTCATCTACAGCTGTTTCTCATAGTCTAGGCATGCCTCTGCTCCAGGATCTTTGCACTTGTCAGTTTCCTCTGCCTGATGAGCACTAAGCACAGAGATCCCTGGTGCTTGCATCCTCATTTGCTTTGGATTCCTGCTCAGATGTCACTTTATGAGGCCTTTCCTGACCATTCTTTGTGAAATTTCAACTCCCCCTTCCATCCCCACCATTCCTCATCTCTCTTTCCCATTGTATTTTTCCCCATTCCTTATATTTTCTTGATTCATTTGTTATTGCCTGTCACCCTTCCATTTATCCCCTCCACAAGCACAAGACTTTTGTCTACTTTGTTCACTGTAATAGTCCTGATATGTAGAAAGAGTGACAAGAAAATGCCTAAGCTTTCCTCCTGGCTTGCCCAGCCCCAGGACTCTGTTTTCTGGTCTGTAGTGATTCCTTGCATAAGGAGTAATTAGAATTGTGAGAATTTTGATTTTTACCCATAATAAAAAAAAAAAAAAAAAAAAAGGAGTAATTAGTGGTGTGGCTCAACGCTGGATGTTGACAAACCATGTTCGCCCTGAAGAGCACGAAGAGCATCTTGCAAATGCCAAGGCTTATTATTGCCTCTGGAAAAGAACAAGGACCCAGGCAAGGCCTGGGAGTGGCTTAATCTTCCAGGTTTCAGTGGCACCTTATGGATCACCTGAGCTGGCCCGTTGGCATGCTTTGAGCCCTCTCAGACATAATTTAGCCAATTACTCTTATTACTTTATAATGCTTTCATTGAGTTACAACTTAGAACAGATCAGGACAAGCCTAACTTAAAACAGAGTTTTGCTCCATTGGTGGAGTGTGTCCAAGCTGAAAACCGAGCAAACACCGAATACTGTTTGAGACTTAATGGAAATTATTCTTTTTATTTGATTTGGAAAGTTTTGTTGACCCCAAATAAGAAAAACTCAAAACTGCCTTAAATTCAACGCCCAGAGAATGAGTTTGTGTGAATGTCCCATCATGGAGAGAGGAAATGGGCTGATTTTTTGGAAGAGAAAGTACAAAATAATAGTGAAAACTTCCTAAGTATGTTCAAAGGGAAACATCATATTCTGCAAAACTCTTTTAATAGACTGGTGGATTTATTAGGTACACAGTAGAGACTTTATTTATAGAGGGGGAGGGGCATATCTACAAAACTTCCTCACCTTAAGATTATTCATCCTGAGCTATGATTTATCAATCCAGAAATAAAAGATCTGGACAAAAATATTACAGTGTTTCCTGGCAGTAAAGCAAGGCTGATTATCTTTGAGAAAGTAAATTATTTTGACTCTTATCACAATCTTTACATTTGCACATTACTTTATATTTTACAAAGTACACACACACTGCTTTGGTTCGCCTTCCCAATAGTTCTGGAAAAGAGATGTGTCAAGAAATATGGTCCTGCCCCTAGGCCCTGCAAGAGATGCACCGCCAGGCCCTGCTGAACCCCGCAGCAAGATGTTGATGTAACAGGAGAGAGACGCAGGGGAGAGCCAAGATGAGACGTGCCAAAAAAATCAGGAACTGAGGTGGCGGAGGTTGCAGAACGCCTCTCTCCCGCATTGGAGGTTCCCAGGATCAAATCCCGGGGAAGACAGAAGGAAAAGGATCAGAGGAGAAGGTAGGAAACAGACACAGAGAATTGCCCAATGAATGGACACAAAACAGCAAAAAACGGGGGGGAGGGCAGGGGGTAAAAATGGATTTTAAAAAGTAAATAAATAAAATTTCTAAAAAAAAGAAAAAAATATGGTCCCCATTTAACCATTGAAGAATTGAGGGCTCAGAGAAATTGTCTTCTGCCCAAATCCATTTGTGCAGTGCTGTCCAATAGAACTTTCTGCAATGATGGAAATATTCTATATTTGCATGATCCAATATGGTAGCCCCTAGCCTCATGGAGCTACCGAGCACTTAAAATGTGGCTAGTATGATTGAGGAGCTGAAAACTTCTATTAAAATTTGTGGCTAATGGCTACTAAATTTGTCAGTATAAGAGTGAGTGGTTAATGAGACTCTAATGGTTGATTCCATGCCCATAGTTTCTTAATCTGGGCAGGTTAACAAGAAGTGAAATTTGCTAAGAAAGCAATAGGAGTGGGTAAAGTGGGATTTTTCCTAGGGGCCCTTGAGTCTAGCTTAGCTGGGCTCAATCTTGTTGGCACTTTTCATGCAGACAAATGCCAGCACCTTGGGTTTTACAGCAAAGCACAGGATGAAATCTGGTTGCCATTATGCTTGCTATATGATCTTTTTGTGGCTCCCATCTTCGTATAAAAAGAAAAAAGGCTTCTGCCTTCCAACATTTGCTAGAATGATAAGCACCTATTTAATCTCTCTGTCATTGCAAAGAGAACAGAAAATTTCCTTTGAAGTGAGAAAAGTTGCTTTATGAATTTAGACAATTCCTTTGGGGGTTGGCAGGGGTGGAGTTAGGCCAGACCTCATGTTTCCAAGCAAAATCCCAGACCTGAGAATGTGATGGTATTCTGCACTACAGAAGGAGGAAGGGGAAGGGGAAGACCCAGACTTAGTGGGAGCAAATTGTTCTGAAGGCTTTCAAAACTTGCCTCATCTGTTTCTACATCAGCCTTGTGGGTTTAGAATTATTTTGGCAAAGCAGGGTTTCTCAGCTTCAGTACTATTAATGTTTTAGGCCAAATAATTCTTTATTGTCAGGAGAAGGGGGCTATTTTGTGCATTAGGATGTTTAGCAGCATCCCTGGGTTTTACCCACTAGAGAAGCACCCCTTCCCCCAGTTGTGACAACCAAATAATTGCCAAAACTGCCGCCTGGTTGAGAACTACTGTTATAGAGTCACATTACACGACTCTGTCCAGTCCCACACAGCTCATATTTTGCCTGAAGAATTTTTAAGCTCCAGTTTCATTGTTATTGTTGTTCTTGTTTCTCCCCTTCAGAGCTCATTGTTTTTATGCTATACTGTTTTTAACTTTTAATGGCATTTGGGAAAAGACCTTGAAGAAAACTAAAACCAGAAAAGAGAGTAAGAACCCTTGATGTCCCTCCTTTCCTTCCACAATCCAATCATCCTGTATCCCTCGTGTTTCAGTTAGAGCCTGGTATCGAGCATGCATTCAATAAATATTTTCTAGGTATGTGTGCATGAATGAATGAAGTTCAAAGATAACACACCTTCCCTTTTGGAACAGACAGGGTTAGGGATTAGGATCAGAATGGTCAGGAGGTAGAAATAGAAAGGCTCAAGGGAGTTTGAACTAGGGTACTTTAATGGGGTGAATCCAAATTAGAGTCTCTGAGAAGTATTTTAAAATTAGGATACCAGAGGTTGGCTAAAAAGACAAGACTTAAGGGGTTGGTGTCTTAGTGGATAAGAGCATGAACTTGGAATCAGACTGACTTGGCTTGGATTCTGGCTTTTTAAAATTGGATTCACTCTTTTTCTAATCATAAAAAAGAGGTAGATTCAAAGGTAGAGAATCAGAAAAGAACAGGAGCAGAACTGGAGCAAATCAGGAACAAAAGAAGTTCCAGGATGATTGTCTTTCTAGAGTAGACAGGGGCAGGATAGGTAAGTGTGCTCAACTGCCAAAAGACGCAGAATCTCCGGAGTAATCGTGAATCTGGTGGTGTTTCAGGTCAGATTGCCCAGGCAGACCCTGAGCTGATGATTCCTGCACAAGTACTTTAGTAGGGATGCGCTCCCAGGAGAAAGTGGGAGAGGAGTGTGAAAAGCAGGTCAAGGAAGAGGAAGAAGTCGATCAAAAGTGCAATTTCAGGCAAAGTCCCAGCCTCAGTCTGAACCTGTGGGGAACTCTGGAGTGTAAATTACATCTTAAGAGTTTGTCCTGCCTTGTATTCCAACACCAGTCATTGGCTATGAGTGCCCCGAGAGTATTTAAACTCCTAGGAACTTCCTGCTCTCTGCACATAATGAAAAATTGGCTCTGTGGCCCAAGATTATTCCTCTAAAGAAGGTTGTAGGTGCAAGCAGTTAGAAGCAAAGAACCAGGAGCTGGGGCTAGATGTATAAAACCAGTATAAAATGGATCTGCATGGACCTGGGTAAACCACTCACAGTGTCTGCTCCAGGTGTTGAGGGCCAAATTGAGCTGCTCCTTGAAAATCTAATTAAAAGCCTTGGAAGTGATTGTGGAACTGTTGAGAAGAAAATAATTGGACATTTTAGGGCTGATTTGGAGGGCAGAATTGATGCACAGAGTTCGGCTTTGTAGATAATGAGACCTGGGTCCTAAATTCTCTTAAGATATTCCTGCCCTGCCCTAGCTTTAGGCCTTCATGGCTGTGTACTCTTAGCTCTTTCTTATGAATTCAGGACAATTGCCTTTCTTGGCCCCAGGCATGGACACACCAGCCTGGGTGAAATGCCCAGAGCTCACAGAGATAGTTAATTTGATATTAGGAAACAATTTTCACTGGCCCTTTATCCAGTGAGAATAATGAGAACAACAACAACTGAAATTTATTGAATCCATTTTTATGCATAGGCCAGGCAATATGCTGACGACTTGTTTGTATTAAATTTGTCCTTCATCATAAGTCTGCAAGGCAGAGTCCTATTACCACCACCAATATATAGATTGGAAACGGGCTGGGAGAGCCTGCTTACCTTTCCCCAGGTTATATAGCTCATGAGTGATGGAGTTGGAAGTCAAATTCAGATCTGATTGACTCCAAAGTTTCCTAAAGCCAAACTGTCTTCCAGTTGTCACTAAGCATTTATTGAGAATTTCTGGATACTTTCAGGGCTCTTGCAGAGTCTGAGATCCAGTGGGGGTGGTGGGGGATGGTGGTGCTGCTGTGCAAATTAACCCCAATTACCCGACAGCCAAAGTATTTGTGCTGTAAACAAGGGTCCAGGCAAATACCATCAGACCCACATAATAGTTTTGGACACCCAGAAGCTCGTCCAGGTTGTACCTTATCAGCAATCTGCAGCAGCAAAGCCTGTGCAAACCAAATGCCTCAACAGTGATGTGATGGGGGCATGGGGGGCTTGGGAGCAGACACAGATTTGGGTCAGGAACTTGGGCTGGAGGGAAATTTGAGGATGAACCCCTTTCTTTTCTTGTACTGACTTCTGGGGGTAAAGAGAAGCCTGGAACTGCTGAACAGGGTAGGCAGCCTTCCAGAGTTCTTGCTTCTCCCCCTTGCCTTTGCAGCCAAGGCACAGGACAGTCCCCCCCACCCTGAGTCTTAGTGAGTTGGCTGTTGGCTAGAGAGAGAGAGAGAGAGAGAGAGAGTGAGAGAGTGAGGGCCCCAGGACTGACGCAGAAATGGCAGAAGTGTCATAGGGAGGACCCTGGGTTTAGAATCTGGTGATATGGAGTGACAAACTGACTTGTCACTTGCCAGCTGAGTGTCCTTGGGCAAGTCACTTAACCACTGACCATCACTTTGACATCTTTAACCATAATGAATAGCTAACATTTTTGCAGTTCTTAACCAAGTTCTAGGCATTGCTCTAAGAGCTTTACATACACTATTAACTCAAGCCTCACAATAATCCTATAAAGCAGGTACTATTGTTATTACCATTTTGTAGACAAAGAAATTGAGGCCCAGGGAAGTTAAACAGAGAGTGACCTCTCATCCGGGTTTGCCTGAGATTGTCCCCATTTACACCTGTTATCCCAGCTTCTCATGTGGCTTAACCTTTGTCTCATCCCCTTTCATGCTCAGAAGTGCTCTGGTTTGGATCTTAAATTATATGGTCCCTTAGGTTAAATTAACATGTAAGAGTCACAGAAGCGGTATGTAATAGGCTAGATATTTAAAACTGGGAAGTCAGATGCTCTTAATCACCAAAATGTAATATTTGGCCACATCTGTTTCAGAGGGTTATGCTTTCCCTCCCTCCCTTTATTCCTTCTTTTGTTCCTCCCTCTTTTCTCCCCTCCCCCTCCCTCCCCCCTCTTTGCCTCTCTCCCTCCCTCCCTTGTTTCCTTCCACAGTTTTTGATTTTTGAGCACCTACTATAGTGGCTGGCATTAGGGATACATGATCTGTGTCCTCAGGGAATTCATAGTTGGGTTAAAGGTGGACACACAAATCAGTACTTGCAATACCATGTGAAAAGTGCAACACAAAAGACAAAATACCATGTGCCCCAGGGACAAAAGACAAGGAACTCCTTGAGATGACTTTTAGTTTGGGTCTTAAGGATGTGTGGAGCTGTCTAGAAGCTTGCCAGGGAGGTTGAGGAGGGGTGAGATGCAGGGACATTCCAAGTAGAGGGGACTGTTTGCTTCTTTACAGAGGTCATATGTCAATTAGGACTGTGCTCAGCTAAAAGGAACAGACCACCTAACTAAAAGTGGTTTCAAAATGAGGGATGTTTTTTCATATATAACAATAAGCAGGGAAGTAGGCAGATGGTTGTACTGTTCAATTTTCCACTAAGGACCCAGGTTCTTTCCATCTTTCTACTCTACTGTCCTTAAATAGGTTGGCTTTTTGTCCTCGTATTGTCATCTAAAGCTCCCAAGGTGGCCTTTGGAGTAAGCCAGGTCTGAACTCCAGCTTATCAGCTGCTTAGCTCTGGGACCTTGGACAATGCACTTCACCCTCAGTTTCCTCATCAGCATAAAATGAGGACAAACCTCGAGGACTTATGGACTGATGACATGAACTACTGTATGTAAAACACAAAGCAGGCAAGGAAAAATTTTTTTGCTCTTTCCTTTCATCCAGATTATTTTTTGTTCTGCATGTATTTGCATTACTTTGGGGGGAGGGCAGGGGTTAGAGTCACACACACACACACACACACACAAAAGGGAGAGAGAGAGAGAGAGAGAGAGAACACTCCATATGTCAGGTTACTCTTAGGAATTAAATTCATAACCATAGTAACTTAGATTCATAAGAAACCACCCATACTTTCTAGGTAAGTATAGCTTATATAATTAGTCGCACTGCAGGCCAAGCTGGCCACACCTGCTGACCCATTGCAAAGGCTGCCACGTGCTCAAACGGCTCAGAAACTAGGGCAGGCAGAAGGTACTGGAGAAGGCTGTGAGGATTCTGGGCCTCTCCATTGCTCTTACCTTGTGCAGTTGGCAAAGGCAGCTCAACATTCTGGAGATTCATATCCAAGTTTGTTGGATTTTTATCCAAAACCAGAACTTGAGATAAGCTGCAGTTAATATTTCAGAGATTAACTGTTCCATTAGAGAAGGGTGGCCATTAATTATGCCCTAGAGGCTGTCGGAATGAATTAGGGCCCTGCGAGTAGGGTGGATGTGCTCTGCTCTTAAAGGAGATGGAGGGAGATTGGAATCGAATTCCAGTGAGCTCTCTGTAGCTTTATTGGACATGTCCTATATGCCCTGATTTAGAATAGATTTATTTTTTTCTTAAAAAGTTTTTGTTTGCAAAGTCTATAAAAGCAACAAGATTTATTATTGGTTTAGCTTGGATGGTGATCCCCAAGCCGATGCTTTAATTGCTTGGTATTTTGAAAAATCAAACATAAAAGAACCAATATTTTGCTAAAATTCTCTCCTCTCCAAGTAGGTGGTTTATATATAATATTTTATTTTTAGTGTGAAAGCAGAAAGAGTTCATTTAAAACTAGGAAAAACCTGCGACTCCAGAGCCGAAGATACTGAGGCTGGATGGGTCTCTGAAGCTGGCAGTCCTAGATATCACCAAGACCAAATGGGGCTGTTGCTTCATTAAAAATGCTCCATTCATCACAGAGACCCTCAAAGAGAACTCTGAGATTCTTCCAACTGAACCGGTGTTTCCAAGTATATATATACTATAGATTGAGGTTGACCAATTTTTCTGTAAAAGGCCAGAGAGTGACTATTCTAGGTATGCAGTCCACTTGGTTAATTCCCCAATTATTCAACTCTGCCTTGATAGCACAAAAGAAGCCATAGATGATACTAGACAGGTAAGTGTGACTGTGTTCCAATTAAACTTTACTTAAAAGAATAGGTAAGGGAAGCGGCTGTGGCTCAATCAGTAGGGCTCCTGTTTACCATATGGGAGGCCCCGGGTTCGGTTCCCGGGGCCTCCTGGTGAAGGCAAGCCTGCCTGCACGGCGTGGTTAGCTGACCCAGCGAGCACAAGCAGCAAGGGGGGGATAAATGAATAAATAAATAAAATCTTTAAAAAAAAAAAAAAAGAATAGGTGATAGCCTGGATTTGGCCCATGCTCCATAACATGTGAATGATAGAGAATATAGAAGGGAGATTATAAACTAACAACATTTATTTAAACATCAATATTTTTATTGGGTTTTATTTTGTTTTATTTTTATTCGGTTTTACTGAAGCAATGACTTCAGTAACAACCAAGGCATCACAGCAATAAACTTTAAAAAATTACTCTTTTCTTTTATAACAAAAGAATACAATTTTTACTATAGACATATAGGAAAACATGAAAAAATAGAAACACAAACTACGCATAATCCTTTTGGGTAGACAAATTGAGTTGGCTAACTTGACACTCTTTCCTCTTATCCCTTGCCACTCTCTGTTATAGTAGTCAGAAAGCTGCATACTCACTTTCCAGCTTCCTTGTTGCTAGGGATAGCCATGTGACTCAGAAATGGCCAATGGAATGTAAAGAAAAGTCTAGCATTGGAGCTGCTGGGAGGCTTCCAGGATAGTTTTCCTTCACTGATAAAAGAAAGGAGTCATTTCAGGAAATTTTCCTTCCTACATGGAATATGGATGTAATACCTGGAGCTGTAGCAGCTCAAATGCCACCTGGAGGTGAGAAGTCAACAGACTAAGTCTGGCTTGGATGAAAGAGAAGGATCCTGGATTTGTGGTAACACCACTGATACATGTCCTGGACTGCCTGCCACATTAGAATATGTGTTATACGAAAAACAAAACAAAAACAAAATCATATTTGTTTTAAGCCACTGATAGTTATTTTTTCTTGTTATTGTTAAATGTGGTCAAACGCATCCCTGACTGATTCTCCATGAAATTATTAACACTTTGAAAAACAGCTCACATTGGAAAACCTAGGTCTAAAGTCTTCTTCAAGTGTGATGTCCAGATCCAAACTTAATATTCAGTGTTTGAGTAGGAATCCCTTTGCTTTGAATAATATAAAATGCATGTCTATTTAATCTTGTACTTTTGACCCTTTGCATTTGGGAAGCTTCTGGTTGTAAATCTGCAAATGAGCTGAGCCTTATCATTTATAATAACCTTGAGCATAGGTTCTTAAGAATATTATATCACTTTTCCATATTGTTTCTATCACTAAAAAGTTGCTTCTCCTATTAAATATATGGCACCCAAATGGATATATCCTGACTTCTAGCAGCATATATTAACTTTTCATAGTTTTGATTTTCATATAAATGGAATCATAGAATTTGTACTCTTATGTCTGGTTTCTTTCACTAAATATGCTTGTGAGATTCATCCATTTGTGGTGAATAGTAGTTTAGATTGTAGCTTCATTGCTATATAGCACTTCATTCTGGGAATATACCACACTTGATCTGTGTCTTCTAGATCTTGACTTTAGACATTTGTGTAAAATGGTAGGGAAGAAAGCAGTATGTATTATGTGCATAGCACTATGCTTTCATATATACCTTAAAATGGGTCCTGTGTGTCACACCTGGAAGACCTAAATTATTTGAGATGATGTTAAGTGGTACATGGACAAACTTTGTTTAATTTTATGGTTCTGTATGTTAATATGAGAGGCGATATTACACAGTGGTTAAAAGTATGCGTTCATGTCAGGCTGCCTGGGTTTCCACCTTGGATTTGTCACTTAATAGCTGGGTGACCTTGGATAAGTGACTTAACCTCTCTTGGCCTTAGATATGAAATAATGATGTAATAATAATACTTACTTCAAAGGTTCCTGTGAGGATAAATGAGTTAATGAATGTAGAATGCTTAGAATAGTATTTAGCACATAGGAATTTGTCCATAAATGTTAGCTATTGTTTTTGTAGGAAATGTTCATTTTAAAAATTTATAGTAGCTCTATAGTCCTTAAACATATTCTTATTTTAGTAAAACAAAGTGAATTCATCTAATAAAATATAAGAAATAAATACTAGAAGAGGTGGTATGACGATATCTGCAGCAGAGACTAGCAATTCTCACCAATACCTATGCTCACCTCTTCTTCCTGCACACACAGCTGGGTTCTATTTCCCGGACTTCCTTGCAGTTAGGTGTGGCCATGTGACTGAGTGATGGCCAGTGAAATGTAAGCAGAAGTAATGTGCACCACTTCCAGACCTGACCCACAAACACTCTGCTATCTGAGATCCCTGTCTCTTTCCCCATATGGACTGAATGGGGAGGTCTCTGAAACCAGAGCCACAGGATGGAAGGAGCTAGATCCCTGAAAGACTAGATAGAGCAGAGGCCCTGCACACTACCCCACACACAACTCCTGACCCTCAATAGGCATGAATGCAGGAGAATTAAAGTTATATTGTATTAAGCTGCTGGGACCTGGGGGTTATTTATATCAACTTAGAAGTTAGTCTACCCTGATTATAAGCCATGGCAAAAGCTGTGAAGGTAACATGTGAATAACTAAGATTTAGGAAACACTGTTAGCTCATGGTACTAGCTCCCTTTAAAAAGGAGAAAACTGACATGGAGAAAAGTGGTTGCTTTATGAAAGAGTTGGCAACAAAGGCAAGCATCCCCTTTGAGCTTCATGGCCTGGACCACAGAGAGGAAGCCTCATTGTTTCCTAAGGCAAGAACATTTCAGATTCTTTCTGGGCAGGTAACTCAAGTCAAATTGTGTCATTGAGATAGATTTCAGAAACCACTCTCCTCCCCTGAGCAAAGATAATTTAGAAACGAGATTACTAACTGTTGCCTTGCCTGTTCACTTTCAGAGACATTCCATACTCTCTAAAACAACCCCTTTCAAAAGCAGTGATGATAATGCCCACTTGGAATCTGTAATTGTAGCTTTACTAAGCTGCATTTAAAGTATAATATCTAAGAACAAAGACCAGTTACAGATGCTGATTTGGAATCCCAAAAAGGATCAAGGGTCAGGGAAGCCTCTGGAGGCTAACTTCTGGTTGCATGCATGTCTTTGCTTGATAGTTTGAGTGATCTTAAATTTTTTTAGATATAAGAAGAAACTTCTAAAGGCAAACCTTTGGGGAGTGTGTATAGCTCAGTTGGTTGAGTGCCTGCTTCCCATGTATGAGGTCCTGGGTTCAATCTCCAGTGCCTCCTAAAAAATAATAATAAAAAGTAAATAAAAGCAAACATTCATCTGAAAATGAGAAATTCTGAAGCACATGTCTGTGATAAATTATGACCTAGTTTGAAAACTAAACAATTTTCAAGTTTTATTTTATTTTGAAGTCCATTTTAGAGTTTTAGATGAGATTATATTCTCCCTATTAAGCCAGTGAAAATATTCATTTATTTCCTGATTGTGTAGGACAAGGGTCAGCAAACTACAATCTATGGGCCAAATTTGGCTCACCACCTTTTCAAAAAATATATAAATAAAGTTTTATTGGAACACAGCTATGCCTATTTTTGTGTTTTCTATGGCTGCTTTTGCACTACAATAGAGGAGTTGAGTAGTTAAGACAGAGTTCCTGTGGCCTACAACGCCTAAAATATTTACTCTCTGACCCTTTACAGAAAAGATTTGCTGACTCTTATGTTAAAAGAAGAACTAGGATAAAAACTTCTTGTGAACTAACAAAAAGGTGGCTGAATGGAGGGTGGTTGCTGAGTAAATACTTGTTGAAAGAATGAATGAAGGAGAAATAATGCAAAAAAATCCCCAAACCTAGGTTTTTACAGTCTAGTGCACTGTGACTTCTAGCGCTTTTTGGGCAAGGGCTGCCTGTGTGACAGAAGGTAGTCTACCATTTATTGATGGCCCAACTTAGACCATCTTAGACACATTACATCCATGATCTCACTTAAGCCCCACAAGAGCCTGGCATGTAGATCTTAAAATGGCATGGGATTTGTGATGACTAATTTCCTTGTGCTCTGAGACTTTTTCACTTAATTTCAGGATTCCAGCTCTGTTCCAGATAGTTGAAGTTGCTGACCACCTGATTGTGTGATAAATCATGCTGTTAAAAAACTAAATTTTAGATTTACACAAAAGTTGCAAAATAGTTAAGAGTTCCTGTATACCATTCATCTAATTTCCTGTTACATTTTACTTCCTCAGTACAATTTGAAAACCAAGAAATTAACATTGAAACAAAACTCTTAATTAAAATACAGATGTAATTTAAATTTCATCAGTTTTCACAAAATGCTCTTTCTCTTTTAGGATCAAATCCAGGATCCCATATTGCATTTAGTTGTCATGTTCCCTTAGTCTTTTCTAGATTGTGACAGATCCTCAATTTTTCCTTGTCCTCCATGACCTTATGAAGACTGCTGGTCAGTTTTTATTCATCTTGGCAAAAATACCACAGGTGTAATGTTGTGCCCTCCTCACTACATCCCACCAGATGGTACATCATGTCAATATGTCTTATTACTAGGTGATGCTAATCTTGATTATTTGGTTAAGGTGGTGTCTAACAGACTTCTCCACAAACAGAGCAACACTTAAAGCTATGCAAATACCTAGATACAATTAGATGTTTTACCTCCTATAACTTCTAAATAACTACTTATATCAAATCTAAGTTATCTGTAGGCTTGAGTAGGACACTTTCCTTTTTAGATTATTGGTGATTCTGGGTGGTTCAGGTTAGATTTACCCATGAAAGACCTTGCAAGCTGTTGGCATTTTTTTTTCTTTGAACTTGACTCTAGAAAGGAAGATCTGACTTTTTTTCTGTTTTTTTTTTTTCCATCTCATGCTTGTTCTTACCTCCAATAAAAAGAAAAAGCAAAAGAAAGCATTTCTTTTGCAATTCTCCGGTTTCTGCACCTATCCTTTCACTGTTACAGTGAAAGAAGTGTTGTCTTCCCCTTATGTAAGGCCAATCCCTCACCGATTCTCACTGGATCCCAGCCACTCCTACTTCATCAGGTTTAAGTAATGAGGGTGGATTCTTAGGTTGGTGGATCCTTAGGAGGAAAAAACTTATAGTTGATAAATACTCATTTGTAGTAACATTATGGATATGGAAAAGCATTCACAATGTATTCCCATGGAGTTACCTTTGTGTAGATCCTTGATTCCATCTGGTATTATTTTCCATTTGCCTGAAGGACTTCCTTTAACGTTTCTTGTAGTGCAAGGCTGCTGCTGCTGAATTCTTTGCAAAAGCATTTATTTTGCCTTTGTTTTTTTTTAAAGCTTTATTGAGATATAATCCACATACAGTAAAATTCACCCATTTAAAGAGTATAATTCAATGGTTTTTAGTATATTCACAGAGTTGCAGCCATCATCACAATCTAATTTCAGAGCATTTTCATTACCCCAAAAGAAGAGCCCATACCCATTAGAAGTCACTCCCCATTCTCCCCTTCCTCTAACTCTCCCAGACATAGGAAACCATGAATCTACTTTGTCTCTTTACATTTGTCTATTCTGGGAATTTCACATAAATGGAATCATACACCATGTGCTCTTTTGTGACTAGCTTCTTTCATCTAGCATAATGTTTTCAAGATTCATTCATGTTGTAGCATGCATCAGTGCTTTATTCCATTTTATTGCCAAATAATATTCCATTGTATTCATCTTTGTTTTTGAAAGATATTTATGGTAGAGAAAGAATTCTAAGCAGACCAATTCTTTCTTTCAAACTTTTAAATATGTTGATCCACTGTCTTTGCCCTTTCATTTGAAGATAAGTCTGCTGTCATCCTTTTCTTTGTTTCTCTGTAACGTTCTTTTTCTCTGGCTGTTTTAATATTTTCTCTTTGTCACTGGCTTTGAGAAATTTGATTATGATGTGCCTCAATGTAGTTTTTAAATTTTTCTTATAGCTTAGTGTTCGTTCACCTTCTTGAATTTGTGGATTTATAGTTTTCATCATATTTTGAACATAAATTTTTGCCTATTATTTCTTCAAATAATTTCTTCAAATAATTCATTATTTTTTTCTTGTATGTGTTTCATTTTGGTTGGTTTTTACTACTATACTCCAAATTCACTAATATTGTCTTCAGAAATATTTAATCTATTGTTAATCCTATTCAATGTATTTTTCACTTCAGACTGTAGTTTTTATACCTTGAAGTTCAATTTGAGTCTTTTTATTCTGCCTTCCACGGCTCTATTTAAGTGCTTGAACATATGAAATATAGTTATAGAAACTATTTTAATGTCCTTGTCTGCTAATTCTAACATCATTGTCAGTTGTGGTTTGCTTTCAATTGGTTGATTTTTCTCCTCATCTTGTGTTGAATTTCCTACTTCTTTGCATGCCTTCTAATCTTTGATTGGATGACAGATATTGTGAATTTTACCTTGTTGGTTGCTGGACATTTTTGTATTCCTATGAATATTCTTGAGCTTTGTTCTGAGAAACAGTTAAGTTATTTGGAAATAGTCTGATCCTCTGAGTTTACTTTTAAGATCTATTTTAAAAGGTGTGGTCAGGGCAACTCTTTGTCTAGGGCTAATTATACCACAGTCCTGAGGCAGTGCCCTTCTAAGCAATCCACCCAATGCCCCATGAATGGAATTTTCCAGTTTGGCTCTTGGGAATAGATACTATTCCCTGCCCTGTGTGAGAGCTGTGTGCTAGTCCCTCTGGTACTTTTAGGTGTTTCTTTTCCTGGCCTTCTCTAGTTTCCACACTTGTACGCGCCAGTCAGAATTCTTCTAAATACTTAAGGAGGGCCCTCTGCAGACTTCCAGAGTTCTCTCTCTGTAGAACTCTCCTCTCCAGTACCCTGTCCTGTGATTTCTAGCCTCCTTGATCTCCATGGACTCTCAGCTCTGTCTCTTCAACTCAGGAAATTCTTACCCCTCCCTGTGCCATGGCCCAGAAGCTATTACAAGATAGTAAGCTAGGGAAATCATATGTTTCACCATGTTTATTTCCCATCTCTCAGAGATCACTACCCTTCATTGCCTGATGTCCAGTGTCTTGAAAAATCACTATTTCATATATTTCTGCCTGGAGATTTTCGTTGTTTGAGACAGGAGGGTGTATCTGGTTCCTTTTACTGCATCTTGGCTGCAAGTGAAAGTCCTTCCATCATAGAATTTTAAAGCTAGAAATAACCTCAGATTTTTGTGGGGGACATTTCTACTTTATATGGATGAGAGAACTGAAGCTGAACAGATTTCATGTGGTCTAGATTAGAAAGAGCATTGAACTTGGTTGAGATACTGTTTTCTAGCCTTGGTTCTGTTATTAACATGTTTTGTCATTTTAAGTAATTTGCTCCAAAAATAAAGGATATATGCCTTCTTCTCTTGTTCTTCTTCCTTTTCCTTCTTAGGAATAATTGAAAGCAGTTTTTCCAAAGAGTATTGCCTTTAATATATTAGCAATTAGTTCATTCTGGGTCATAGTTTGCATCAGATTAGAAATATGAGAGTTGGCTTCACTAGGAAATGAGAATTGACAGACCAGAAGCAACAGCTGAATCATCATTTAATGTGACGACCAAGCACAGGGCCTGACAGAACTCCACACCTCAGTGAGCTGCTAATAAAGCTGAAAAGTATACAGTATTTATTGAAAATTTCCATCTAAACAGATAGTATTATAACAATAATCCAAGCTCTCTAAAAATGTACTTATATTGAAGCTTATGGTTATCAAAAATATCGCTTAATGGTGCTTTGCTGTATATTTAGCCACAATGCCCAATATCAACTCTTCAGAGGCCCCCTGTAAGCACCACACACACCTCTGCCCATTTACGTCCTGGCATATCACCCAGTTAATTGTCTTCAGAGCTTTTCTCACACTCTGAATTTATATGTTCAACTCTGTCTTCATCTGTTTCTTTTGCTATCTCCTGCCTTCTCCACTACAGTTTTCTAGGTGTGAACTCCGTGATGGGCTGCACCTTTTTCATGACTAGGTCTAGGGGCCTGGCACATAGTGGGTTCTCAATGGAGATTAGCCGAATTGGTGAATCAAACACTGAGGCCCCTACATGAATTCAGTGCAACTAGTATGAAGCAGAACAGGAAGACTCTGAACTTGGATTCATAAATTTTAAATTTAAGATCTGTTCTGACATAAGCCATGTTCATTCATTTAACAAATATTTTCTGAGTGCTGACTCTGTTGGAAACTGTGTTATGCACCAGACCTTGAGCTTAAACTGCCTGGGCCTTGTTTTCTTCCTCTGTCAATGTCACATGGAGTCTAAGAACTACCTTACAAGATAACAATGTATGTAAAAGCACTCTGTAAACTGCAGCATTCCACATAAAGGTAAGATATTGTTCACTATTTTTATATGATTTTTTTAAAAAAATTCTAATCCTTCTAGAAAGATCATCATGACCTTAAATGGCTGCCTATTTTCTTTATATAAGTCTCTTCTGCTGATGTAAGCAGCTCTAGCGATTTTTCTTTATCTTGTTTTTTCCTTTGGTGGGAGCATCATAAACCTTTGGGATTTTCTCATGGAATGATAAGATATCTTCATCCTCTCTTTACACCTCTCTCTGAGCTATATGAGTGTAGGAGGCCTGTTTGGAAGTTGGCCGCTAGGGAAGAAATCCAGAGAAAGGAGGAGTTGGTGTTTCCATGTTGCCTTGGTTACAGGCATAGCCTCCCTTTTGATTAAGGTCTGCCCTCCTAGAAAGCCTGGTTTTCATTTCCTCTTTGAAATGGGGACTAGGCCTTGTTGCCAATTTAGATTTCACTGGTCAGCTGTTTGGCAGGTTCTGGGCCCTCGGGCCATTTCTTCTTGCTCAGGCTGCTGCTGGCCTTTTTGCAGCCACATCTCTTGGCCTACTGGTTCTGATTTGGGTTAGGATAAATGGCTTTATTACTGCTGCTCCCCACCCAGATCACCCAGAAAAGAACCACTGTGGCCTCGACTGTGGGGTAGGGTGTCATCTCATGAGAGAAGAATGTGATGAAACCCTCTCCCAACAAATAAGTAACCCGTATTTGATAAATGCATTCCATGGCCGGGATATTGCCAATATGCTTAAACGTGTCAATGGTGAAGTGGTATGGGGAAAGAGTGCAGATTTAGCTGTCGGAGGGTTCCAAGAGCCGGGGTTTTACATTGTGGCGATGCTGTTTGGTTGGTTTTATGATCTTGGCAGGTTCGTTATCTGTAAAATGAAATGAACTATTCAGGTTCTGCCCATGAAGGTGTGGGGAGCTGTGTATATGGGGTGATACACTCCAGAGGAGGTTTTGAGGTCCAGGGTGAGGTGACAGGAAAGTAGCTAGAAGGATGTGAATATAAAATCTTCAAGCTAAGGAGGAGAAGTGAATGTGTCATCCAGAAAGTAGATCAGGCCATTGAAACCTAGAGAAAAAGTGAATAAGGTTGAACTGACAGGACTTAGGCAGAATTATAATGGAGAGGGGGGGAAGGATGAGTGGTTGATAATGAAAGTGGGTGAGAAAAAAGATTGAGGGGCAAGAAGTGGGGTAGAGAACTGGTATACTAGTATCTGAATCCATGGATGCTGGACATCCACTAGGGCATTCCTTGGATAGGATCCCAGGGAAATCTTTCCTAGGTGCTCTGTGGATGGGGGCATGGATTCTTCATGTTAAGAAATCAGATCAAACCACCATGGAGACAATATTAATATGTGACAATGCCTGGTAAACTGTGAAGCAGTTTAAATGTTAGTGATTACTGCTCTCTCCTATATGATAATAACTAGCATATGTGTGGCTTCTTGCTGGAGTCCTTTCCTTCCAGCTGACCTCAGTCCATTGCATCTCCAGTCACCTGCTGAAGTTCTTGCAGTGTGGAACCTCCAAAGAGAAGGGGCTGGCCCCTCCAGTCTTCTCCTCCTATGGTCTCCTTTGCCCTCAGACAAAATTGGAAGGGACTGGGAAGGAGTGGACTTTTCTAAGCCAAGAAGCCATCCTATCGAGCATTTCCTCCAGACTAATGGGGCTCTTTTCATTTTGTACCTACATAATAAAAAGGGACCTTTGAAGAATTCTTCCAAGAACAAAAATGATTTCCTAGAAAATGACTCACAGTCTTCCCTATTAGAGATAGAAGCAGATGGCAACTACATAGCAGGCTCCCTTATTACAATGGAAATCATAAAGTTCTGCACTCTGATACACATGCAAAGAGCCAGGCACTATTATCAGTGAAAATTAGATGAAGAAATTCAGTCCCAGAGCAGTCGAGTAACTTGTCCAAGGTTATATAGGTAACACAAAGCAGAATTAAGTTTAGAAGCCAAACTGTGAGTGTCAGGCCCCATGCTGTTTCTTTGCCTCTTAAGGAGTCATCCTACCTATGGGATAGTATCTCAATAGGCCCCTAAAACCTTGCCCTATTTCTGGAAGAAAGAGTATATCTTTTGTGAGCTAGGCTATTCAATATTAAATAAAGCATTTTAAGTCTGGGGCATATTGTGAATAGTGTTTAACATTCTTGAACTTGAGTTCTAGCCACCTACTTCCTTTGATGGTAAAGTTAAACATCAAGTTTGTATAATTAGAGTCTGCATGTCTTAATAGAGATAAAAAAGCTGGATATTTGCACGTGCACAGGAAGTTCTTTTAAAATAACCAAATACTGGAGTTTGTTTTTCATTTTTAAAATAAGAAATTGATTTATCTTTTACAAGTTATGCTCTTGAACTCTTCTCAACTGTGGATTTTTCAAGTGTTGATGTCGCGTTCAACCAACATGTGTAAGACACAAAACCCCATATTCACCCAGGCCATATCCAATCTACCATCTTCTCTCTCCTGCATGTTGCAGTCATCTCTTAACTGGCCTCCCTCTTTCTATCCCTGCTTCCCACCTCTTACTGGTCTGTTCTTTACCTAGAAGCTAGAGCAGGCCTTTAAAATGAATGTCAGTTCAGTGCATTTCTTCCTTTCTTTATTTTTCTTCCTAGGTCTTTTGTTCACACAGCAATATTTGTTGAGCCCTTACTATATGCCAGGTCCTGTGTTTAGGTGCTGGGGATACATCAGTGGATGAAACATAGGGATAGGGAAGAGCCATTCCAATTTTAAAACAGGGTGGTCAGGTGACACCACATTGAGAACATGTCGTTTGAGTTCAAAACCCTAAAATGGCTTCCCATCTCATGCAGAGGAAAAGCCGAAGGCTTTGAAATGGCCTATAAGACCCTATAAGATTTAAACCCCCACACTTTCCCTGACTCATCTCCTATTAGTATGCCCTTAGATCAGTGGTTCTCAAACTCTAATGGGCATCAGAATCACCTGGAGAGCTTGTTAAATGACAGACTGTCAGAGTTTTCAGTGTAGTTCATAGTGTTGTACCCATGTTAATGTATTAGTTTTGAAATATATGCCATGATTATATAAGATAGTAGCATGAGCTGGGTGAAGGGTGTAAGGAAAATCTGAATCATCTTTATACTTCTCTCAATCTGAATTATTTCAAAATAAAAGAGAACACACACTGATTGCTGGGCTCCACGCCAACATTTCTGATTCAGTAGGTCTGGGTGGGGCCGGGGAATTTGCATTTCTAAGTTCCCAGCTGATGCTGTTGGTCTGAGGACCACCATGCTAGGGGAACCACTGCCCTAGGTCATCCTGCCCCAGTGGTAAAGACCTGCCTGGTCCTCCTGGAACAGCCCCAGCAGCCTCCTGCTCCAGGGCAGCTGTACTTGCTGTTCTCTCTGCCTGAAATGCAATTCCCTTAAGAACAGTGGGCCCAAGATTCACTCTCTCCCCTCCTCCAGGTCTCTGCTTAACAGAGAAGTCTGTTCACCCTCTTTACAATTTGGTGACCTTTACACTGCCCCCCAGTAACCTCTATTCATCTTTTCTGCTTTATTATTTTTCTCCACCAGCACTTATCGCCATGTGACACACTATGCATTTTACTATTTGTTTATATTTCTGTTGCCCACCCACTCCCAACCCAGAAATGTAAACTCCCTGCCGGCTGTCTCTCTGTTTCATTCTCTGCTATGTCCTTGGCACTTAGGACAATGCTAATCATAGTAAGTGCTCAAAAATATAAGTTGACTGAATGACTGAAAGAATAAATAGAGAAAAACTGTCCAAGGGGAGTGGTATAGCAGAAAGATTGGGGGATCAGACAGTTGGGGGCTCAAATACCTACTCAGCCATATACTTTTTGTTTGATCCATGATGATACTTTCCCCAACTAAAATTGAGGATCTCAGTTATACTACCTCATGGAGAAATGTGAAAAATAAATGCAATAATGCAGATAAGCAACTTAGCATGGGACTAGGCACAAAGTAAGCTCTCATAAATGTCAGCTAATATTATTATTTTTAACTGTATATTTCAAAATACTTTCAAACTTACAAGACAGTTATAAAAATAATATGAACCTTATAAAGACAGTTCCAACATTCTCCTATCCCCCCATAGATAGCCAGATTCATCAATTTTAACATTCTGCCACATTTGCCATATCATTCTATCTATCCATCTATCTATCTGTCGGTCTATTTGTCAATCCATTTTCTGAACACTTCAGTATAGGTTATATATATCATGGTCCTTGTACACGTCATACTGCCAAGTACATTTCTTAAGACCATGGATATTCACTTATATAACCACCTTAAGTGCAGTTATCCAGTTCAAG
Source organism: Tolypeutes matacus (assembly GCA_026826555.1). Classification (NCBI taxonomy): domain Eukaryota; kingdom Metazoa; phylum Chordata; class Mammalia; order Cingulata; family Chlamyphoridae; genus Tolypeutes; species Tolypeutes matacus. Next base: position 2,681,836 of record JAKSZT010054303.1, on the reverse strand, counting down.
AAATTTAACATTGAAATAAAGTTTACAGTCTACATTCCAATTTTTCATATGTTCCAATAATGTACTCTTGAGCCATTTTTCCTCCCTTGTTGGATCCCATCTAGGATCATGTATGCATTTGTCATTGCCTCTTAGTTGCTCTTTTTCTTGTTTTTATTGTGGGACTATATATATATACAACAGAAATTTTCCCATCTCAACCACACCCAAGCATACCATTCAGTGGGATATAGCACATTCACTATGTTGCAGTATCCTTATCACCTTCCATTACTAAAACTTTCCCATCTCCCGGAATAGAAACCCTATATCCATTATGCATTAACTCCCTATTTTCCCTGCCCATCTCCCCTGGCAACCTGTACTCTAATTTGTCTTTCTCTGAACTTGCATATTCTCCAATATGTTCTTTGTAGTTACCATGTGGCTAACATTTAACATTCTAAATCTACAGCAATCTCATTTGGTTTGATAGCAATTTAATTTCAATATTATACACAAACTATTTTCCTATATCCCTCTGCCCTCCCACCTTTATGTAAATTCTGTCACAGATTACATATTTATATATTATAGGTCCCAAACCACTGATTTATCATTACATTTTATCCATTTGCATTTTAGATCCTGTAGGAAGTATAAAGTAGGGTTACAAACCAAAAATACAGCCGTACTGGCATTTATATTTACCCACGTTGTCATCCTTACCAGAGATCTTTATTTCTTCATGTGACATCTATCTATTGTCTAGTGTCTTTTCTTTCAACCTGCAAAACTCTTTTTAGCATCTCTTGTAGGGCCAGTCTAGTGGTGATGAACTCCCTCAGTTTTGTTTATCTGGAACTGTCTTATTCTCTCCCTCATTTTTGAAAGACAGTTTTGCTATCAGCATTTTAAATATATCATCCCACTCCCTTCTTGCCTCCATGGTTCAGATGAGAAATTGTCACTTAATCTTAATCTTTTTGAGGCTTGCATGTGACATGTTGCTTCTCTCTTGTGGCTTTCAGAATTTCTCTTTATCTTTGGCATTCAGCAGTTTGATTATAATATGCTATAGTGGGAATGCATTTGGGTTTATCCTGTTTGGAGTTCATTGAATGTCTTGGATGTAAATATGCATGTCTTTCGTTAAGTTTGGGAAAACTTTAGCCATTATTTCTTTAGATATTCTCTTTGCACCTTTCTCTCTTTCTTACCCTTCTGGGACTCCCATAAGTGTATATTGGTACACTTGAATGTATCCCACAGGTTCCTTAGGCTCTGTGTACTTTTCTGCATTCTTTCTTCTCTCTGCTCCTCAGACTGGATGATTTCAGTGGTCTTATCTTCAAGTTCATTGATTCTTTCTTTTGCCAGCTCCAATCTACTGTTGAACCCCTCTAAGGAGTTTTTAATTTCTGTCCCTGTGGTCCTTAGCTCTGTTTGTTCCTTTTTGTAATGTCTACCTCTTATTGATATTCTCTTTGCATTCAATTACCATTTTCCTGATTTTCTTTATATCTATGATCATGTTTTCCTTTAGCTCTTTTTGCAGCCATGTATCTTTGGTCTAATGGTCCATTTATAAAAATGAAAGTTTTTTTTTTTTTTTTTAAGTCTTTGTCTGTTATATCCTAGGTCTGATCCTCCTCATTGATGGTTTCTAATGTTTTAATCCTCTTTGCCTAGGCCATCACTTCCTGTTTTTTAAATATGTTTTGTAATCTTTTGTTGAAACCTGGGCATTTTGACATTTTAAAGTGTTGTTGCTGGAATTTAGACTCTGAGGCATCTGTTCCTTAAACTTGTATCCAGCTAGTGTGTTAAGAGAGAGCTTTCCTTGAAAGCCAAGGGCTAACCAAAAAAAAAAAGGGGGGGGGCGGGGAAGAAAACACCTTTCCCAGTCTTTGAGGACTGACCTGTGCAAGTGCTCTCTTTCAGGGTTATGCATACAATCGGTTTGGAGAATAGCTTCAAACCAAAGCATAGGGGCCTCCCTGATCCTTTCTGCACATGCTTCTTGTCTTGGACAGGCATGTGGCCCTAGGAATTCTCCCATTTACACAGATACAAATGTCCCTCTTCCCTAGGAAACAGCTTCGTCATGGTCCTGGGCACTGCACTCTGTGTCCTCCAGTCAGCAGTCCCTTGCCCTAAACAGCCACAACTTGACTGCTTACCCACCGCATTCTGTAGGAGAACTCAGCATTCTGTAGGAGAACTCTGTGAGCTCTTATCTGGGACAGCCACTACCAGTCAGATTGTGCCAGATATATATGTGCTCAGGATGTGCATGAGGGTCACTCTGCTCCCTTTGAACCTGGACCAGGAATCTGCAGTGGGAGCACTGGCTGGCTCCACATGGAGCTAGTGAGAGATGGGGGTGGGGCCAGCCAGGGCACCATGAGATCCTACCACTTTTAAGTAGCCTTTTTCTTGATTTGGTGCTCTCCATATTTTTTCAATCCTTTAACTCTTGTCTGGAGCTTTGAGAAAGATGTTTCTGCAAGTTCTTACTAGTTGTTCAAAGCGTCTGTGGGGAGATGGAACCCTGAAGCTTCTCATTCCACCATCTTGATCGGATGGGATCCTAATACTATTTTTACTCTACAAATTTGGTCTTTGTAATATTCAAGCAGGACCTTGGTTAAAATTCAGTTTTGGATAGGAAACTATATGTTTATTGTGGTTGAGAAGTTAATAATGCTATGGGAAATATTTAAGTTATTAAAAGAAGAAACTATTTTTAAAAACTCCCAAGTATTTTCAAAGTTTCTATTTTATGTTCAAATTATATCTACACTGATTGAAAATCATTATCTAGCCATGACAATAAAACCTCTAAGGATGGCTCCAAACCATTATTGGAAATGTCTTTAATGAACTTTGTTAACCTAGCTTATGTTAAAAATGACAGAAAATATATTTCTTTAAAATAAATGAGCAAACCATACCCTATGATCTAGAAATTCAGATATGGTCAGACACCTGACCATATGTTGCCGGTCAGGTGCCGGTCAGGACCTGGGTCCGTGAAAACAGTGCCGCGGATGAGAAAGAAAGAATAAGACAAGAAGAGAAACTGTGATCAGGGGACTCTCCATCCGATATGGATAGAAGGGAATGTCTTTAACTAGTCCTAATCAACAAAGCTTTTGTTAGCTCCGTGCGCATGTGACCATAGCTCCTTGCTGAAGGATTAACATGCTTTTCCACATTAATTGTCAGATGTAGAATATGATCCATTTTCATCTAAGGGGTGGATGTACCAAGTTGGAACCTTCTTTACTTTTCCCTGCAACACTCCTCCCAACACTTGCATCTTGGTCACCAACAATTTTATAAAAGCTTCATCCTTGGGTATCATCTTGGTCAGCAAACTCAGAACTGGAGAAGATGAACATTAAAGTAGCTGCTTTTCATTTCATATTTGTCAATGGAAGGCTCAGAAACAAAGCACTTGGAAAAGAAAAGAAGGCGAGTTGCAAAAAGTTCAAGGGAGTGAGACTTCAAAGGATCACTCACCAAATAAAAAACAGAAAAGATATTCAAAGGATGAAACCACAAGATCATCAAGGTTACGAAGTGTGTGTGTGTACGTTCATATTTTCAGCTATCAACACTGCAAAGATCAGGAACCTATTTTTGATATGAGTTCATGCTTATAGAAATGCTCAGTTACATTTATTTTGGGGGAGCAGAATCAGACAGAGCAATCCTATCATTTTTTATTAATTTTGGGGTGCAAAGTTTAAGTGTTTGTTTTTAACTCTGACTGGGGAAGGCACTGTGCCTCCTTATTCATAACATTGGTAGGACAAAATGTCAGGTTTTGTTTCCACGTAAGTTTTCTTAGCCACAAAGTTTTTTTGCTCAGGATACAGCCTTTTTCCCCTGTTCTTAATGGGTTTTCTGGTCTTCTGATCAATCGACCACCCACATGAACAACAGTAGCTGCGATTCATTGAGTGCTGCAGAAAGGCCAGAGACTAAGGTAGGCCTGTTATGCGATAATAACTGATATATATTGAGCTTTATTCCATTTCAGGACCTGTTCTAATACTATAGAACTTTATATTTATAATACTATATATGTATTATCTCATTAAATTTTGAAGCAACCCAAGAGGCAGGTACTATTATAATCCTAATTTTACAGAGGAGGAAACTGAAGCACAATAAGCAACTTGCCTGATGTAAGACATCATCAGGTAGCAGAGAGCTGGGATTTGAACCAACTCCAGCGCCCCAGCTTTGCTGTGCTCTGCTGCTGCTGCTTTATCTGTGTATTAGTTCATCAAATCCTTGCCATGATTTTATGAGGTAGGTGTTACTGCCACCATGTTGTAACCGAGAGAGTTTAACTCACTTGCTAAAATCATACAAAAAATGGCAGAGTGGGGATTTAATTCTGGAACTTTGCGTCTCCAACATTTTCCAGTACATTATTATGATGCCTGTAAGACATTGTGATTCCTGGCTAGCCACCGTGTGGCCTTTGGACAGCCCATGGCGTGGCCCTCTGATGGATGACTCACCTGGTCCCCCACTCTCTGGTGCTCAGAACCCGAACATATGTAGATCCCTTGTCCTTGAGCACGTTGGGATTGAGGATGAAAGGACTCTGTTTTATGAAAGGAAACTATTATCTTCCAATTATGAGTTATATATTTAAATTCAATAGGGCCTTCACTGAGACTTCAGTAAACATAGTATGGTGTTGTGGGGGTGTTTTGGGGGTCAAGTAGCAAAAACAGGATTTGTCTGAGATGAAGCGTCTCCCTTCATAGATCTGATTGGGTAAATAACAATGACAATAAGATACAAGTGTGGATTGAGTGGTGTATTACTGCCAAAGGGTGTGTGAAATCTGTATGTGAGCAGGACGATTAGCCAGGTATCGAGACAAAGACAGAAGAGGAGGCCAGTAAGGAGAAGGACTTTGGTAGAAAAAAAAGGGACCTGGCATTTACTAAGCCCCTCCAAGGTATGCCAGGAGCTGTGCTAGGCACTTGGTATGTATTATGTCAATGACCCCTCAAATTAGCTCTGCAAGACAGGTAGAATTACCCCCACTTTACAGATGAGGACAGTGAGGCACAGAAAGGTTAAGTCATTTGTCCTTGGTCACATAGCTCTTAAGTGGTAGAGTGGGGTTCAAACACAATCTGAACCAGTGCCAAAATTCATACTCTTTCATGTTGCTACTATTTTAAAGGATTTCCAACTCCCTTGTGGGGGTTGGGGGAATCTACACAGGCAGCTTGATTCCTTTCTGAATTCAGAGCAAAGGTTATTTCTTCCACCATTCGTTAAGACACAAACCCTGGCCCTAGCTCCTTGAGATTTAGCTATGCCCATGGGCAAAGGGGGACAGCTGCTGTGCCGGGACCTTCCGCATGACAGGTCTGGGACCTAAGGGCTAAACATGATGAGCAGGGCCATGGCAGGACCTGGGAGCAGAGGCCTGGGCCCCTGAGAGTTTGGATATAGTAGGGTGTTTGAAGTTGGTACAGCCTGGAAAAGCAGCTGACCTCTTGGAAGCCTCCAGTGGGGACAATTTGGTTTTACCAACCATGTGCTAAACAGGCTATCCATTAGGAGACAGAGCTACCAAAGTGAAGCAGATACAAATCTGGCCCTCAGTGGACTTACAGTTTATCTTGCAAAGCTGGTGTCTTAGTTGCTAGAGCTGCTATAATAACTATCACAGGCTAGTAGGCTTAAACAACAGGAATTTATTGCCTCACAGTTTTGGAGGCTAAAAGTAGCATTCTGATGGTGATTTCCCTGCAGTCCATAACTTAATCTCTGCCTCCATCACATGGCCATCTGTCCCCTACTCAACTCCTCCTACAGTGTACAGATTTCCTCTGTTTAAAAGTTAAACAGTCATATTGGATTAAGGCCCACCTTGATTGTTAGGCTTCATCTTAATAGGATATTTAAAGATACTGTTTACAAATGAGTTCACATTTTCAGGACCTGGGGGTTAGGACTTGAACATGACTTTGTGGGGGACACGTTCAATCCATAACAGATAAGCAAACAGATACTTTCAATACAATTTGATAAGTGCTATGGTTGATTAATTCCTTCATTCAACTAGCCTCCATATGATATTTGGCTATGCCTTTGATGCAGGCCTTTTGAAGGACCAACTGGTCAACTCCTGCTTCAGTGTGGCCTCTGGCACCTGTGTACCTCTGTGGGATCTATGATCCTGTGACCCTGCAAGTTATCACTTAGTGTAACCAGTGGAATAGTCAGAAACACAGACAAGATGTGTCACTTGAACTCATTGTTCATACCTGAAGGAAATGCACTTTCAAATAGAGGCAATGAAAGCAAGCTAAATATAACTTGGAGTGAAGGTTCTCCTTCATGTGCTTTATACATTGAAATTCTATCAGTCTACTGGAGCAAAATGTATATTGAGTATTTGTTATTGCAAAATGCTATAATAATGAATGATGACTATAAAAGTTATTAATTTCAAATATAAAACAATGGCTATATCTTTCAAATTGTTAATAAATAGTTTGATAGCTAATATAGATAGTTGGTTCATTAGATAACTTTTAGAACAAATCAATATCTTCACTGAGCCAATGAATGTTATTAAAAACTTAAATTATAATATAAGGCAGAATAATAGAGAAGATAGAGATTAGATTAAATTATAATGCTAATGCTTGTAGAATTATTTGGTATACTAGTATTTGTAACATGCTAAATAATTGTTACTTAACCTTTAGGAACTGTATTTAATCTTTAGACATTTAAGTCTCATTTAGGCCTTGTGTCTTTTGAGAAAAAGTCTTATTTGGAATATTTTATCTTTTATGAAGATGAGTTAAAATCATAAAAATGCCAACTTTGCCGTCTCAAAGGGGACAAAAAACTCCAACATCCATAATAAAGCATCTTCAGTCTAGACATAAAGGACATAAAAAAATATGAAGAAAATAAGAGAATATAAGAGAAAAACATGGTACCCAAACTACATTTTATTCTGATGAATCAAACCATAAAAAAGAGACTTTATAAGAATCCATTTTAGTTTCGAGCCAATGGAGGCTTTATTTTAGTCAGTCTTTCTTGGATAAGAACAATTCCCTAATGTAGCAACAACATCAGTATCAGTGGCCCCTGTAGTAGTACTGCCAGCCAAAAAAAATCTTGCTCCTCCACTACCTCAGTCCAAAGCGTCCCAAATATTTGCCATAGTGACTGCTGGGCCTTAGATAATGCTGAGAAATTACTGATCCAGCACACTAATGTCAAACTTCTAAAATTCAACTACTAAATTTTTAATAATAAAGTTATAATCCTAAGTCAATTATTGATAGAATTTCAAATTCATTTTGTAGCACTCTTAGATTGCCAGGGCTGCTATAACAAATACCATTGACTTAAACAACAAGAATTTATTGTCTCACAGATAAGGAGCTAAAAGTCCAAAATTAACGTATTGGCAGGCCATGCTTTCTCCGAAGTCTGTAGTGTTCTGATGGTGACTCGCTGCCTCCATCACATGGTCATCTGTCCCTTCTAACCTCAAGAAGTAAATGAACATGGGGACCCCCAGAAAATAGGTCTAGCTATTTTGAGCCCATGGAAACAGTCCCTAGGTCTTAAGTGCAGTGCAGAGGCTTGGCTGGAATACAGTGCAAACATGTTGAATGAATAAATAAAGAAGCCCAGGAACCCAGCTCTGTTAAGCTTGGTAGTGATGGTGGCATAAGATCGTGAATGGAATGAACACCACTGAATTGTATACTTGAAAGTGGTTAAAATGGGAAATTTTATGTTGTATATATGTTTCTACAATAAAATTAAAAAAAAAAATAAAAAAAAAAACCAAATTAATGATTTAAAAGATCAGCTTGAGGAAGCATTTTAAGATATGCAGATAAAAACTTTAAAAAAATTCACTTGTTAGATTAGCAAATATTTAGCATATATATGATATTCATCGGTGAAAAGAATGTGGGAAAACAGCGTTTTCATTTTGGGTTGCTTGGAATATAATCAGTATAACCATTTTAGAGTCCCTACCATCTGAAGCCAGCATTTGCATTTTTAATGTCTGTAGAAACAGTTTCAAAAGTGCGGAAAGAGTTGTTGACACAAGAATGTTATAACACTGTAACACCAAAAAACTGAAAAACTAGCATAATATTCATCAGTAAATGTATGGTTAAATATTATAAAGTCATATTTATTCTAGAATATGAAAAAATAGATCCTAAAGATTTCCCTGTCCTAATCCCTGGTATATATGACTATATTATCTTACATGGCAAAAGGTACTTTGTAGATGTGATTAAGTTAAGGGTCTTGAAAAGAGGAGATTATTCTGCATTATCTTGGTGGGTCCAGTGTATTTACATGGGTCCTTATTAAGAAGGAGGCAAGGAAGTCATGGCCAGAGAGAAGATGATGTGGTAACAGAAGTAGAGAATGGAGCAATGTGGCCATGGTCCAAGGAATGAAGGTGGTATCAGAAGCTGGAAGAGGCAAGAAATGGCTTTTCCCCTGGAGCTTCCAAGAAAAACCAGCCCTGCTTTTAGCCCTGTGAGACTTCTTTTGAGCTTCTAACCTCCAGAATGTTGAAAGTACTTTGTGTTGTTTTAGGACACTAAATTGTGCTAATTTGTTATAGCAGCAACAAGAAAACTAATATATCAGTCTTATGCAACTAGGGGAGTGAGCAATGAATAGGTTTCTCTCCACAAAAGAACTTCTGAGTAAGGGTCCCTGGGCCTCCTGGGGAGGCCCTGCAAGGGTCCAGCTCAGTGGGCTTAAGAAGGGAAAGAACCGGAGTTTCAGGAGGTGAGAGGTCCCATCTACCCTGCACCACTGAGGAAATGGCCAAACGTGGGATGAGATGTGGAGTGTCACACTGTGGCTACCCCAGGAGGGGCCTGAAAAACAGGGCCGGGACACAGCCTGATTCTCTGAGCAGGGCTGCCACCTTCCAAAGAGCTGGAGAGCTAGGGGTGTCTTGTGGAGCAAAGCGGCAGAGGCAGATGGGTACAGTATCAGGACGATGGTACTTTACAGGCAGGATACCCAAGAACAGCTCCCATGGTGGCTCCCAAACTTTTCTAGAGCAGAGTAAGCCCTTTCATAACCTGGTGAAGAAGACCTCAGGCTTCAGAGCAGGGAGGGCCTAGATTTTTTTTTCCGCCAAAAAAGCCTTGTTTACACTCGGTTTATGACTTCTTAGAAAGCTGCAAAGTGGTTGGTAAAAAGATGCTTCCTGGCTGGAGGGAGGGGCTCCAGAAGCCTGGATGCTGGGGGAATGCAGAAGCCCCCAAAGTCCTCTGGGCTCAGGAAGCTCCTAGTCATGTTTGAGGGTGAACCTTTCGAAGAGACACTTGTCCAGCCTGCAGAGGTTGGTCAGGTGTCATCCATCTTCTTGATAAGGTTCATCTTCTCGTCTAGAAAATGGCTCTCCAGGGAGTCACAGAGATGAGGGTATATGTTGGCAGAATACAGGGCATGCAGATCCAGAAAGGCCTGGTCCAGGCTCTTCACCAGAGTGAAGAGCTTTTACCCCATGGCATCCAGAGTTTTACCCCACTCATCTTGGGACAGCTTCTGCATGTCTTGGAAGAAGGTGTGGCCACACATTGGTTTTGCATCTTCAAGAGATGCTTGATGCTCTAGTAATTCTCCTTTGCCAGCTTGCAAAAGAAGTGGACCATATCCTTCAGGGCCATGCAGTCACAATTGAAATCCCAGAGAAGGGTAGGTAAAGGAGGCCCACAGATGCAGGTTGATCAGGCTGTTGACAGAGCCCTCCACTTTGGTGGAATAATTCTGATGCATCTGAGAGCTTGTGGTTGGTCTACAATGAGGAGCTAGCTACAAAAAAAGTGTTAGCTGGTCCTGGAAGCAGGAGATGGCTGAGAAGATGGCCCCGGTGATTGCAGCTGGTGAGGAAGTTGGAGAGTGGTCCAAAGAAGAAGAGGGGTGATAGTCCCCAGGTCTGTTCTGTCCAAACACTGTTGAAGCAAAAAACAGATGCATGGGACTGCTGGGTGTGCTGTCAGGACCTAGCTTTTGAAGCTGGCTGTCACTCACTGCCAGTGTGACCACAGGTTAATTCAATAACCTCTCCAAAGCTCTTTCCCCATTTGTAAAAGGAGGCTATTAAAAGCAGTTGTAATATTAATGACAATAATAACAATGAGTATCTATCACTTGTTGAGCGCTAACCACATGCTTAGGACCATTCTAACTAAGCACATTGTAGATCAGGGGTTCTTAACCTTTTTTGTCCCATGGACCCCTTTGCCATTCAGGTGAAAACCACAGACCCCTTACTAAGTCCACACTATACTGTGTATTATTTAATAAATGTATCACACCCACACCAACATGTCCCCATGAGAATGTTTTTTTTTTTTTTTTTTTTTTTTTAATTTAAATTCAAGCCCATCGACCCCTTGTTAAGAACCCCTGTTTTAGATATTATTTCATTGAGATTCCAAGGACAATCCTCTGGGGTGAGTCCTAGTATTGCCCCCATTTTAAAGCTTAATTGGAGGGTTGGGAGGATTCAATGAGTTAAAATTAGTAAATCTCTCTTGCTGGCCTACAGTAAGTACACATTAAACAACATCTCCCATCATCATCATTATTCCTTCTGCTATGAGCTATCCTCACTCAGATTCTTCAATTCCTCCTGTGAGGAGTTTGAGCCCCTCCCAAGGCTTCGGCAAAGGGATTGCCAGTTGCCTGATCTTTTATGGGCTTGGCTTACTTCTCTGTGTCCAGCTCAGCTCTGGACACATAGTGGGAGCTGCAGCGGCACTTCAAGGCTGCCTTGGGTAGAGGGTGTGTGGGTCCCTGGAGCTGTTTCTCAGATGTGGCCTGCTTTTTGCCTCTCAGATTGACCCATGGACCCCAAGGGTGCTTCTGAATGACAAAGGCAGTCATCAGATTTGTTTTTCCTCCTGAGCACAGCAAATGGCTTTTCAGTGTGTCTGTTCCTGGTGGCTCAGATGTCCAAAGTCCTGTACTGATGACTGAGACAATTGAAGTTGGCTGGTTTTATGATGGACATTTGTTTTCCCTTAGGAGCAGGCCCAGCCACCTCACAGGATTGCATAGCCCTTCCTTGGAAATAACACTGGGTGTACTGTTGATTGGAGCAAGTGTAATGGGCTGGTAAGAACATTGACTTCTCATAAGTGTTTCGACATTCACTAGTCTCTTCTGAATGGGTCCCAGATGGACCCCCACCAGTGTTGTCCCACAGAATCAGCAGAGCAGGCTTCACTGTCTCAGATTGAGTTACACTTTAAACATCCATCTCCCCAGGTTTTTGCATGAAATCATTTTCAACCTGAATTCTTACCAGTTGACAAGCCATGTACTGTCATCCTTGATGGATAGGATGGTAGGAGAAAAGCTACCACCTCATTAAGGGCACAGGTTAACTGGGGGTGATTGATTTTCCATAGTTCTGAGAAAGCCTACAAATCCTTTGTATAAACACTAGTTTGACAGTGAAAACAGTTTCCCCCTCTTCCATTGAAGGTGGCAGACAGAGTAAATGTTGACAAATGGACAAGTTTACTTTCCTAAGAGACCCAAGCCAGGTAAATGGGGCAGGGGAGGAATGCTTTGGTTGGGACATTGTCAACAGAGAGAAAGTCACTCTCTTTGGGTGATGTGTTTGGTGTGGCCTATTGGTGCAACCGTAATTTTATAAAACTGAGGTGGCAAGTTGGAACTTTGTTAGACAGGGGTACTCAACTCTGACTGGACAGAAAAATCATCTGGGCCTTGACCTCCTGGGCATTCTGATGCAGAGGCCTGAGGGGGGAGCCCTGGCATCTATCTATATGTTTCCAGTGCTCTCCAGGGGCTTTGATGTTAGCCAAGGTGGTGAGTCTCTCTTAATAGAAAAATATTTAAGAATAGCATAATTCCTGACCCTAGGCTTCCTCCCAAATGTGCTGGCTGGTCCATGAGAATTTGGGTATAGTATAAAGGACTCAATGTAAAGACATTACCTTAACCTAAAGCTTTAAAATATGCAACATTTTTATGCTGGGAGGAAAGCCTCAGTTAGGTACAAAGATGGAGGCCCAACTTGTCCATGTTACTTTCTTGTTCTAACCCATTAGTGGATTCCAGTGACCCTCAGAATAAAATCCAAATCCTTCCCATGGCCTGCCAGAGTGCACTTGACCTGACCTATCCAGCTGTGATGATCTTGTCTGGTTTCACTCTCCCTTGCTCACTGCCTTGATGCCAGCACTTGAGAGCTGAGCTCTTTTCTCCCTAAGCTCCCCCCACCCCACCATGCTGTTCCCTCTACCTGAGTTCTCTTTAGCCTACTCTTCAGTATAGCCTTCTCTGACCCCTCTTCTCTTCAAGGCACACCCCGTTGTTTTCTCTCCCCCCACTTGGTTTGTTTCCTTATTTATTGATATGGTAGATTTCTTGTTCATCTCTGTCTTCCCCATCAGACTGTACATTCCCTAGGACCAGGTACATAGTCTATTTCCTCCAATATTGTATCCTCAGTGTGCAGTGGGGTTCCTCGCACACTGTATGTGCTCATTATGGGTTTACTCAGTGAGCGAATGACTCTACCCCGAGCTGAATGAACTTACCATTTGCCTCAAAGGGACCCCAGAGGCCACAGCCTGAAGTTCCAATAGTTGAAGCTGCTTTTCAAAGAAAGATACATTTAGGGCCATAGAAATGAGGCAGCAATCTTTGCTTCCTTGTAGATGGCCCTCAGAGTCTTCTGGCGCTTCTTTTTCTGTTGAGTCCATGCTCTCCTATTTCATTTTGGGGTCTCACCTGCTTATTCTCACTCATAGAATATCCTTGCTTACTTTTGTCAGGAAAAATCACAGGTTATTGGCAAAATCTCCTTCAATACTTTTTCTCCTTTTCTTCTTTCCATCAAACACATCCTCATTCATGCCCTTTTTCTATCCTATATTCTTTCAGTGGGAAAGATGCTCTATGCTCAGGGTGGGAACTGGGTCTGGGCATAGTATTAGAGGAGATGTTGGGTCCTGGGAGAAGCCGGTAACTGAAACACAGTCTCTAATACTTCCAGTGTCCTTTAGCGGTCTCAGCCTTCTGGATTAACCTTCACAGAGACTTGGGACTTATTCCAGGCAGGGGCCAACAGGGGCCATCTCTTCTCACCAAAGCCCTCCTTCACACACCTCACCACCAAGTCACAGGATAATGATAAAATAAAAGTTACCTTCAGGGTCATTTGAGTCAGATTTTAGCATCTCTTGTCAATCCCAACACACACACACACTCATGCACACATACACATAAACACACACACACACACACATCATGGGGTGGGGGAGGAGCAACCAAATGAGGTGGGTGGTTTTCATCTATACTTAGAATGAAAGATTTAAAATATAAAACTAGTTGAAGTAGCATTTTGCGGAAATGGCTTTTAGATGCCGAATTAGGTTAGCAGAGGAGCATGGGATGGCAGGAAAAACAGAAAGCAAGGGGTTTGAAATCAAACCTGATTTACATCCTGCCTCTACTGCATAATGAACCTTCGTAAATCATTTAACTTTTGAATGTTGGTGGTATAGTCGGAAAAATAAGGATGAGTTGAATTTTTTGAGGATTAAATGATGTTATCAAACTGAAATTTCCTGGTACATAGTAAATATACAGGAATAACATTAAGTAACATTTATCTAGTGCTTATTATGTGCCAGAAACTTTTCTAAATGCTTTGCCTTTATGAACTCATATAATCTTCACATCCCTGTGGATGTTATCCCCACTTTATGGATGTGGAAACTGAGGCACAGAGAGGTGGGGGATATGCCAGCAAGTGGGGATCCAGGATTTGTATACAGAGGTTGTACCTTAACTGCCATTCTACACTGCATTTCTGTCAGTAAAAATCTCTCTTCTTATTCATCAGGTAGCCAGGGAAGAGATGAAAGTAGTATCACTTTTAAATGCTTTAGCATGAAACCAGCAGGTGAAAGCATAGGTTCCGTACTGGGACTGTAAAAATAAGTGCTTATGTTGGTCAAACACATCATGTTTTTCAAAATATTTGCCATGAGAGAAGTAGAGTATCTTTGAATTACAAGCGCTCCACTCCCGCAATTCAAAACTCCCCTCTGTCTGAATTTGTCCCGGGATGGGAGCACCTATCTGACTGGGACAGCCCAGTGCACTTTTGTTTCCCTGTCTCCTTTTCACATGTGATTTCTGCAGGTTCCCTGGTGCCCTTGTCACTCACGGACTGCACTAGTGAAGGCATCTTTCTTGCAGAGAGTTCTCCTTTTCTCATCAGCAAACGGCTAGAAGTCAGCCTTAAATGAATCAGCATTTCCAAACATTTATAGCTCTTGATATTTCCATTCATTCTCTCCTCACTAAGTATATGCTGCATGTGCCTGCTTCAGGTACCTACTGCCCAGGACTGACATTTCGAGGTGGGTAACAGAATTGGTCTCAGCTTAGTGTTTCCTGTCCTTTGCTCCATTGCTCAGTGCTATTTGTGGCAATGTGGAAGGCTTTGCTGTCCAGGTGACACCTAAGAGGAAGATGCCTATCCCTCCTCTCCCTCCCAGGCACTGAAATCATTGACACCACTGACACCATGCCTCATCCTTTGAAATTCTAAACTAATTCCTTCTGATTCTAAAAGATTGAGGCTTAATTATTTCATTAATTTCCCCATCCATCCACCCATTCAACTATTCATCCATCCATCATAAGCACTACTTGAGCATCTATTGTGAGCTAATACATTTCTGAGGGCTGGGAAATCAGCAGTGAATTGGTCATGCCTGCAAGTGGTCACCATGTTACACCTACCAACTTTTAGGTTGTGCCTGCTCATCCATGCATTATCTCCATGCTTCTCACACTTCACTCACACACCACCTATACAAATTTTGCCACATTCACATGCAACCTATGTGGTTCTTTGCTTAATATTTTCTTTAATAAATTCACTTATTTTCTTAAATAAACCGATTTTAAAAGGAAGCTTTATATCACCTCCAACATTAGGCATTTGATATAACAGCTGTATGTTATTTGTGAAAAACATTTAAAGGATACATACCGTGTTCATCTGTGCATACTTAAAATCTCATATACCACCAAAGGTAACTACACCACAGTTTGAGGAACGAAGTTATTTCATGTTTCTCCTCTAAAAGCACTCTAAAAAAATTATGATCCCCAGTTCCATCTGCAAATTCTTATACTAAGTAATTTTCCTAAGCATATATTGGCTCCAAGCCCAACAAACTAGGAATTGAAACCCATTAGAAGATTGTGAAATTATGTGTTTGTTGCTATCAACTCAAGAAAATAGGATAGAATAGAGTGTAGAATATATCATGCTTAGTAAAATATAGTTTGTTTTCATGTGTGTGTGTACTGGATCATCATGTAAAATAAGGGGGTATATGGTCAATGAAGTTCAAAAGCTACTGCTCTGCTTTGCCATGCTATTTGAGAACTGGGCTGCCTTGTTGGTATCCCTGGCTAGCAAGTTTTGCAAGGGATTGCAAAACTCCCAGGAGCACCATTCACATCATCATCAAATCTTGTTCACTGCCTGTTTTTGTAAAGATAACCTTATTGAAACATTACCATGTCCATTCATATATATATTGTTCATGGCTGCTTGGATTGCCAGATTTATTAAGTAAAGATACAGGGTATATTGTATTTTATCTGACAATCCTAGTTTCATAGGTAGAGTTGAGTAATTGTGACAGACTATGCAGTCTGCAAAGCCAAAAAATATTTACTATCTGGCCTTTTACACAAAAAGTTTGCCAACCTCTGCTCTATACGAATGCCACCTTCTGGAATTGTGCAGTGCCCAGTCTATACAGCTCTACGTGACAGCTCTGTAGCTGGCCAGTGGCATTGTGGAAGTTGCTTATCTTTCAAAATTGTTCTTCCATTGCATTTTAGTATTTGCTTCTCTCCAGGGCTATGAACTAAGGCTGTATGAACAGAGAGAGCTGAGTTTTCCCTTCTAGGAGCTGTCCTGCTAATTTCTCCCAGAATTGCCCTTTATCGCTACTCTTGGCTGCCCCCATCACCATTGGTACTCTTCCTGTCTCTGGCCTCCCAGGGCATATGAATGGAAGCCTTTGGACCCTTTTTGTAATAAACCCTGAGTGACATCCTTAAACAGAGGAGTGGGGTTTGGGAATAATGTGAAAAACTGTGAAATTCTCCCAGTGCAAGGGGCCCAGCCCAGTTTTGGACAGTGAATCATGGCCTCTGCCAAGATGTTCTCATTACAGTCTCTGCTGACCTCCTTGGAAGAGAGAAAGCTGTTGCCTGCAAAACACAGGCAGTTTCTCAGTCATGTGCTGCCTCCTTCTCTTACACAGCCCTGCCTCACACCCTGGTGATCTTATTCTACACATTCCCTACATATATCTACCCATCTTTTTTCTCAAGTCACTGCCTTATCTCAATGATCTCATTCCCAGACTGAGGGCTGTCCATGTACAATGACTAGAATGATAGATGTGATAGCTCAGCAACATGCTGGTCAGATCAAGCCTGGAATGATGCATTTGATTCTGGAGCCACATGTCAAGGTGAATACCAGCAGCTGGAATGGTTCAGGAGAAAGCCAGCAGTCTGGCCATGGACACTGTCCTTTTGAGGAATGTTTGAGTAATCCAGGATTATAGGATGGGCTCCTATAGGATTGGATCTCTAACCAACATCATATCTAGGTCCTCCATTTTATACTCAAGACTAGGAGAGGTGAAGGAAGTCTTCCCAGGTCATAGTGAAAAACAGTGACCACATGGTGCACAGAGAAATTAGATGTGATGGTAGTTTTTCCATGGGGTGAAATAAAAACTTTCTGTTTCTCTTTTCTAGTATCATCATTGTTGACATCATTGTCATCTTCAACAAGACTGTAGTCTTTGTAACTAACATTATATTGAGTGCTCACTGTGGACTAGGCCCTATGGTAAGCATTTCATATATTTTACCTAATTTAAACACCACAACAATCCTATGAGGTAGATATTATTATCCTCATTTTATAGATGGGAACTGAGGCATAGAGAAGTTGAGTCACAAAACTAGTACTATCAGACCAACCCTCAAACACAAATCTGTTTGGCTTTTATGCCTGTTTTATCTACTGCTGGTTCTTCTGGACCCAGACCAGTGCCTGGCACATGGTAAGTACTCAGTAAACATTTATAAAGTGAATCAGTGAATGACATCAAAGTTGGTACTTTTAATCATGTTGCTGGTGGGTCTCAAACTCAAGTTTGGCTCATCATTAGAATTGCTTGAAGAGCTTTTCAGATTCTACATGTCACAGGGCCCTCTCTGGTGATTCTGAGGTGAGACCTAGGAATCTGATATAACCAGCTCAGCTCCAGGCTTCAGACCAAAATTTGGCATACACTACTGCCACACTATACTGTCTTATGAAAAATTTGCAATTTTAAAAAATACTTCTGCAGACCAAATAAAACCACAATTTATGTTTCACATTTCCTGTAGCTGATCTCATGTTCTTTGACAGTCCTTTCACATTTAAGAATGTTAAAAATTGCTCTTTTTTCTGGGATATCAGGACATAATGTAGGATCCTAGGAGGCAACTGACCCTCCTCAACATAACCCCCAAAAGTCACATTGCTATTTCTCATCCTCAAGCCAATTCTCTCTCCACTAAAGAAATGTTTCCTTTGTTCATTCTAGAGGAAAGAAGGCAGAGTAATTCAGGTACCTTTAAATATCAGAGGGCTCTTGAATAAGGTGAACTAGAATTGTTGTAGATTACCCCCCACCACTGCCCTGTAAACCTTAGATGAGGGCAAACTTATGTCTTGGTTTATCAAGAGAATTCTAGTTTGTACGTTTTGTCCTGGTATAATTATTATTAGTGCCTCTATTTATTCTCAAATTTGAATCTAGTGTGGACAATAAATTACATGGTCATACCTCCTAAGAGCAGAGGGATAAAAGCTGCAGGGAAATAAGTTTCTGTTCATTATAAGGCAGAATTCTCCAGGAGAAATGAAAAAAAAAAAATGCAATTAAGCTGCCAACTTACAGAATGAATTACCTGTTACTGGAGGTGTTCAAGCAGAAGGTACACATGGCTATTTGTTGAAGATGATGGAAAGGACGTTAAGCTTCCAGTGTTTGACCTTGGAGGTTCCTTCTGAATAAGTTTCCAAAATTCCCAGGAACAGCAGATTCTGTGGTGTCTGAGCTGTAGTAGGGGCATGTGTCACCCCCACATAGAAAATAGCTGGAAACAGCACAGCCTGCCTTTCTCTCTCGGGCTAAAGACCATCCCATGATCAGCAAACACAAGATGTTAGTCCGCTACTGTAGAATTGGAGAAGGCTCAAGGTATTTAGGGTTTGGATCTCAACATCATACCCAAGGTCCAGTGGTCTTTGCTGAGCAGGCTGCCCAAATCCTTAGGATATGAGTTATACTAGGGTAAGCTTCCTTTCCAGGGAGCCAGAGCCACATCTGGTCTGTGAAAAGTGCACAAAGTTTAGGCCACCCCTCTGCTCCCCACCCCTTCCAACCCCGGGGCACAGGGCAAATGTCCACTTTCCCTTTGGTGGAATCTGACGCCTGCTCTCACTGAGTATCTCAGAGTTGTGCAAACTGTTAGGGAGTTTCCCAACATTCTTCAGGAAAGTTATCATTTCCAGTCCTTCCTTACTCACATAGTTGGAAACTAAGGCACTGGCATTTGTGCATTTCCCAGGAATTGCAGTATCAACATTTTCCCAAGTGGATCCAGAGGGTCAGAAGCAAACTATGCAAAGCTCCCCAGATCTGGCCCGATAACTCAGGCTGGGACACTTTCTTTTTCTGTTGCAGAATTGAAGCTTCTGGTCCCCTTGGTACACCAAGTTAGGACAGAGTGTGAAACAGATATTGTGAAAGTCCAGGTTTGGTTTTTGGATGAGAGAGTAAATGATGATCTGATCATGTCTGTCAATCACATTTGCTATCTGGAGTTTACTGTTCTCATTCCTCAAAAGACTAAAATTTGAATGGCCAAAGAGATACTGATTCCTAAGATTCAGAATTTTAACACTGAACAAAGTTTTGGATGTCATTGATTCTAATATCCCTCCTAGGGTGGGGAGGTCTGTTACTATCTCCTTAACAAATGACAGAACTACATTATTTATTTTCTTAAGCTGTAGATGGCATTTTGTATTTCTATAATTTTATTATTTTCTAGTTATAAAAGTATTATACACTCATTGTAGAAAACTGGAAAATACAGAACATTACAAATAGAAAAAAAATTCACATAATCCCACAATCCAGAGTCAACCATTGTTAACAATTTTATGAATAAACATTGTCTTTTTATAACATTTTTCTTCATATAAATAGTATATATTTTATTTATATAAATTTTATTCTTAATGAATAAAAATGTTACTCTTTATGCTGCCTTTCTCCTGGACAATGTAAGGAACTTAGAACTTTTAAAATCCATTTATCTCTTCTTAACATACATTTACTATTGTGATTTTTAATTATATCCAAAAATGATTTTAAATCCCACAAGATATTTTTGTTTTATATTCATTTAGCATGAATATAAATATTCATTTAGATTTGCCCACATGTTTACCACTTTTGTGGCTCCTTCCTTTTCTTGTATCTTCAACTTTTCTAATGGAATTGTTATGCTGTCTTAATAACACAGTTTAGAATATTTTTAGTAGTGCTGGTTCTTGGGTCCAAACTCTCTGAGTTTCAGTGTGAAATGGCTTTATTCTACTTTCATTTTTCATATTTGCAGAATAATATTGCCCCTGAAGTTATTATTTCATTTTGCTTTGGCTCCCATTGTTGCTATTAAGAAATCAGCTGAGAGTCTAACTGTCGATCCCTGGAGGTTATCTTTAAAAATTTTCACTGTTTTCTGACATTTTGCTATGATGTGTCTAGATGTAGATTTCTTTTTGTAAATCCATGTTGGGATTTTGGGGGACTTCTTAAATCTTTCTATTGATATTTCACTAAATTTGAACAATTCTCAGCCATAAATTATTCAAATATTTCTTCTATCTTATTTCCTCCCTCCTTCCATTCTGGGACTCCAATTAAACATATGTTTGACCTCACCATGTCTTCTGTTTCCTATTCTCTCTTATGTATTTTCATTTTTTTACCTATGTGACTCATTCTGTATTGTAACTCTTACCACTGTTCTTCCTGTCATACTTGCCTTGCCTGTAACTTGTGATATATATGCCTTCCAAGAGGCATATATATACCAGTCTCTCTGTTATACCTTACCCAATTGTTTTCTAAGAGTTTCAGTCTTTGATTGGAAATAACATATATATATATATATATATATAAAGGAGGATCTGATTTGGAGACAGGGGAAAGAGGTGTGCATAAGGACAGGAATCAGGTATCTCTTTAATCACCCTCCAGCAGAAAGAGAGATCCTTGTCCATTTTCTGATTAGGATTACTATGGATGGCAAGTAGATTTCAGATTACATGCCAATTAGTTAATTGGTTGTGGTAGTCAAAACACTAATGACAAGGATTCAGAGTCCATATCTGAGCTCAGTGTGGAAAAATGTTGGGATTGATTAGTGATGCCTGCCATGGATTTGGGAAGGAGATTTAGTAGCACTCATACTATACATTGGCCGTCTCTGACTCAGACCTTACATTTCTTAACCAGGAATCCCAAAGTGTGGGATGGACAAGGAGTCTGCGTGCCCTCATTCAGGTAGACACAGTGTGTGTTACTATTCATTTGTGGTTGTTGTCTTAATCCAGCGTCACCGATCTTATGGTTAGTGGAAAATCTGTCCATTGATGGTGATATGAACTTATGATTTTCTTTAACTTCACATACATCTTAGTGGAGAGCTATGTGAGGCTACATCAAGCTCTTCTAGCTAGTCCCAATATTATCTGAGGAATTTTGGTTTTATTTAAAGTGTAGTTGCAAAATTCTGAAAGGCTTTAATCAGGAAGGTGGGATTTTTTAAATTTACATTTTGAAAAGTAAAGCAAAAGTTGTCTGAATTTTAATTTTTGCTTGCCTCCAAAAGCATTATAACTGACCTAAAGGTCATGATTAGTGTCAAACTTCTCCAAAATGGCCACACAGCTCTCAATTTCATTAAATCTCACTCATGGTCTCAATCCACCCCAATCTGGCTTTTGTTTTCAGCATTCACCCAAAGCGTTTTCTTTAAGATCTCCAGTGCACTTCCCATTGCTCAATCTAATGGACATTTTTCAGTCCCCAGTTTACTTGACCTACTGCCTCTGTGGTGCCTGCTTTGTCTCATGAATCAAAGAAGGCTATTAGCCATCTTGAAGATCACAGCCATCCAACAGGAAGAGAGCTGGCTCTCTCAGTATTTCTTTTAAAAGAGTAAGAGAGCTTCTGTCCCAGAAGCCAGAAGAAACTCCTTCCTGAAACCTATTAACTTGAATTGGATTGTATGCCCTGAACCAATGATTCTGATCAGAGGGATGATGGGATGTGATGATTGTCTCAGTCAAACAGAGCCCATTCCTGGGCTGGGGTGCAGCTAGCTGAGTATGGGCAAGATGAATACCATAATAAAATTGGAGTAATGTTATCAAGAAAAAGGGAAAGTGGATCTTTGATGGCCCAAAGCAGAAAATATCTAGTACCCTTGGTTTACAGATGGCTCTACTCCCTTGATTTGCCTCCCAAACCTTTTGTTCTTTTCTCTATTCATACTGACTTTGCTTTATTGTAAATCTTTGTTTCTTTGTCTTTCTCTTCCCACTAGAGGGTGAGTTGCTTGAAGGTAGCGTCTAGGTCTTATTCACCTTTCTGTCCCCAGCCCCTAGCACAGAGTTTGGCATTTGGTAAGTGTGTATCAAATACATAAATGGTCAAATAAGTGAATGGGGAGCACTTTCTTCTTGCTTAATGGAAAAATCTATTTCCATAGCAGCAGGAATGGAATCCAAGCTAGAGACTTGAAGTCAGTCTGTCTCAATAAATTCTGATCCAAATGCCCAGGATTTCCACCCAACAGATGCTTTTTGCATTGTGAAACACCCAGGCATGTGGGCTGCCTGATTTCACATGTTTGCTCCATCCTTAATCACTCCATTTCCTGGGAAGGAGTGAGAGCCTGTGGGGCCCTGTGCTAGCTGCACATGTTTTCCGTTTCATGTTTCAGCCAATAAATGAGAGGACTCTCTCAAAGGCCACTTAACATGTATTACAGACATTTCCTTGGACAAATGGTCTCTTCTCCTTCCTCTGGGAACCCAAAATCTGAATGAGCTGCAGACCTGATAGGGAATGAGAGCTGGGCTTAGAGCACCCAGTGGCTGAAGATGGAACATCTTTTATTTAACTGTGTGACTTAAAGGCGAGCAGCCTGACTTCACATACATCAATGTCTCAACCCAGGTGGGTCTGTCTTGGGGCAGATGAGACTGCACATCTGGAGGAGCTAACATCTGGGTGACCGCACCCATGGAATGATGCTGTCATCAGCTGGGACTGGGGCATTGGGTCATTTCTTTCTCTTCCTACTCCTTTCATTTTACTTTTAAAATTTTAGTTCTTTCTGAAAATGAGCAAGGGGTAATTTAGCAGGAATGGAAGGGAGAAATGTTCCATCTTCCAGACTCATTATTACCAGCCAAAGTAATATGAAATTAAAACTGAGGCTTGGCTGTCTGCTGCAACAAGCAGAAATCTAAGACTGTAATACATAAAACACAACCTCTTACAGAAAATAAAAATCTGTGCAAAGCCGCAGAGCTCAGAAATAGCATTTGGTTCTTCTGCTAAACTACCATTTTTTCTTCTTGCCAGGTCCAGCCCTAGAGAGAACTGACTGCATTCCTGCTACTGTCCCTCCAAGTGGAAAAAAAGAGGGCAATGAAATAAAGAAAGTGAGACTGATGATCTGAACTGGAAAATATAAAGGTTGAAAATTTTGGGAAAATGCTCTATTTAGAAGGAAAGAACTGAGGGGAGAGAAAACTGTTAAAAATAGTGACTGTTTCGAAACAATTAAAGTAAGCAAACTCATAGAGTGAGAATTTAAAATATAGTTACCAGACGATAGGTTGGGGATAGAGAATGGGAAGTTAAGGCTTAAAATATACAGGATTCCTGTTTGGAAGGATGGAAATGTTTTGGTAATAGATGGCGGTGATGGTAGCATAAAATTGTGAAACAATTAAAGCACTGAAATAAATATCTGAATTTGATTAAAAGGGAAAATATTAGATTGTTTATATGGTAGCATAATGAATTTTTTAAAAATCCATGGAACTACACTACACAAAACAGTGAACCCTAAGTTAAACCATGGACTTTATTTAATAGTACAATTATAGAAATGTGTTATCAATTCTAACAAATGTTCCACACCATTGCAAGGTGTTAGTGGTGGGGTGGTGTATGGGAGTCCTGTATTTTATGCCTGATTGTTTTGTAAACCCACAACTTCTCTAATAAAAAGAAAAAAACAGTGACACCAGGATATCCTAGCCATATGGCTCATCTCAGGAACTTGATTCCAGCCCTCAAAACTAACCACATTTTGCCCCAGAAATTGTTCACTTTGCTCTAAAATAGGACTTATAAAGAGAAATTAGAAGTAACTTTTATGTGATGTTTTCTAAACTCTCTTTTTTTTTCCCCAACAGACAAATGTCAAACTCTTTCCTCTAAGCAACAAAAGGCTCAAATGTTTTGGGATGTTTCTAAAAACCTTCCAATTCCCCAGTGTTTATAAAAAAATTGGTTGGGAATATCTAAGAACAGTCTAGTGGAATTTCAACCCTTCACTTTTGCTTAGCTCTGGAACCAAAGGTCAGATATGTTACAGCATCGATGAAGCAAGATCATGTTGGAACTCGCATCCCAGTGGATAAAAGCTATTTTGGAGAGAAATGTGGGGTTTCTAGTACTTATAAAACTTGAGGTGGGTTTGGGCTTCAGAAATGGTATCCTGGGTATTGAACATATTGCTCAAAAAGAGCATATATTAAGGACTTGAGGAGATAACAAATGTGAATCACTTAGTAGAGCACTAGGCAAATAATAGGAATTCAATAACTATTAGCTGTTATTTATATAATACAATTATTACTCCATTAACAGAAAATACATGTGGTCCCTATGTATTATCATTTAACAGATGCTATTAATATTTTCTGTTTTGTAGCATCTCTATAATCTCTGGCTTGTCTAATAATTGAGCCAATCACATGGCTGCTCAAGTCAGTAATGATGATAATACTAATCACATTTTTAATTATTGTTTTTATAAATAAGTAAATATTACAAGGGATATGAGTGAAATTAGCCATGGCCTTTCATAAAAGAGGAATTAAAATAAGTGAAAATATTCATCCTTACTAGTAATCAGTGAAATTCAAATCAACACATGAAATGCTTTTTTATTTTATTATTTTTATTTTAGGTACTGGGGGCCAGGGATTGAACCTGGAACCTCTTATGTGGGAAGCTGGTGTTCAACCACTGAGCCACATTGGCTTCCCAGAATTGTTTTTTTTAATTTGTTTTGCTTGTTGTTTGTTTGTTTTGTATTTTTAAAGAGGCACTGGGAACCAAACCTGGGACTTCCTGTGTGGGAAGCAGGCACTCACCTGCTTGAGCCACATCTGCTCCCCATGAAATACTTTTTGCTTTACCAGCATTTCTAAGATTCAAGTTGGTAAGTCTTAATGTTCTCAAAACATTACTAGTAGGAGCATAATTTGGTATAATTGATTTTTGGAAGACAGTATGGCAATATAAATTAAGTACCATAAACATGTTTCTATTCTTTGGTCCACATCCAGGAATTTAAATGGAACCTCTAAAAGCAAAGTAGGTGCAGTCAAAGATTTAGGTACAAAAATGTCCACTGCCACATGCAGCTGTTGGGGTCCTGTCAGGAAACAGCTAGCACACACAGACTGAGTAATTTGGAGAGAGTTTAACAACTGTTTACAAAGGTGTGGGCAGGATATGAAGAGAATATAAGAGATAGCACTATACTCAGGTACTAGCAACAGAGAGGAGCTGATGCTATCTCTTGGCCTGAAATGGCAGGGAGTAGGTGATTTCCAGAACCTGGAGAGAGTAGCTGTTTGAAGAGAGTCTCCAGATAGGAGCTGTGGCCGACCCGTGGGAATAAATGCCCCACCCTCATTCTCCTTCCAGCTCTGGTCTCCCACCTGTACCTCCCATTTACTGAACCCAAATGAAGTCAGAGGCAAGGGAGCCCTAGGATGCAGTCCATTTGGGCCCAGTGCAGGGTGGACAGTGACTCAGAGGAGGCAAATGAAAAATATCCAGCACACACTGTTATTTTTTAGAGCAAAAAATAAAATAAAAAAGGAAGGTAATACAAATGTCCAATAATTGGAAAATGAGTAAATGAAGTGTGGTACATTTTATAGTAGAATGTTACACAGTCATTTAAAATAATGCTTTTGAAGAAACAGTAACATAGAAATATGTTTTCAATATAATTTCAACTGGAAAAGCAGGGCAGAAAATTGTATATGATTCCAAATATGAAAAAAAAATATGCACAACACCCATTGAAAAAAAGACTAGAGAGAATATGCCAAGATTTAAATTTTAGATATTTCTGATTTGAGAGATTATGGGTTTTCTTCTTTTTTTTCCTTATCAGTATTTTCCAATTTTTACATGAGAGTATATAACTTTTATGATCAGAAAAACATTATTTAAAAAACTCTTCTTTTTCATTCTGCAGCTTATAATCTAGTGGGAGAGAGATTCATTTCTAACTGATTACAGCAAACTGTTGTGGAAGAACAAAGGAAGAATTCATTAACTTTAATTGACAGGCAGAATTAGGGAAAATTCTTGGAATAGGTGGCATCTAAACTGGGTCTTCAGGATTCTGCCAACTTCGAAATCCTGGTTTCAATACCTTCCTGATGTTCTACTGCATCCCTGTGCCTCAGTTTACTGAGGCCTCCAATTTTTAATGCTGGCCTGGAACTGGCCTCAGTTGTGTGTAGAGAGGCAGGGCCAGCATTGTCTTCAGAGACACGGCAACATCGTATATTGCAAAGTCTCCCCTGGAGTCTGGAGAGTGCAGCTCTGCTACTAACTAATTAGTAATTACGGTTTGTATTCTTATATTAATAGGTACCACAGCACAAACAAACAAATAAATAAAGGAGCTATCCTTGATCAAGTAAATCCAGACATTCCTGGATTAACAATTAAACTGTTGGTTTTGTTTTGTTTTAACTAGAAAACTTCTCAGAACATTTATACACCTGGTGCGTGGCAAATCTCCCAGAGGGATTCTAGAAGGTAGTGTTCCCAAAATTTATTTCACTGAGATACCCTTTTGTATTTTCTCAAAAAGAATGTTACCAGGCTAGTGCTTGAAACAATAAGAGCTAACTTATTCATTCATCTATTTCTTCATTCAATAAACATTTATTAGAGTAGTAAAAATAAGGATTCTGTCTCAAAATGGCTTGTTATCTTTATGAGAAGGCCAGGACAGCCTTTGGGGGAAGGCTGTGTGTGTACGTGTGTGCATGTGTGTGTGTGTGTGCATGTTAAGAGAGGAATAAAGAGAGGGAGGCCAAGACAGAGGGCCGGGTCCTTGGCTTGGATGCTCACATACATGACTTCCAGATGCCTGTTAATAAAGATATCATCTCAGTCCTCAAATAGAATTACATTATGTCAGATGGACTCAGGCTAGATGCTCTGATTAATGTTGACTTCAATTAAAAGAAACATCCAAGTCATTTATCCTCCAGTCCTTCAAATCAAATATTCTGCCACAAGCAATGTGCTTATTCCCAAACCAATGTTTAATTTGTGAAGTTAACTAGCCTTTCTCTGTAATCATTTAAAATTTTTCTTAAAATGTCTTGATCAAAGAAAGATTCCCATTTTAATGATGACAATACTTTACTTAATGATGTCAATGCTTTTTTAGGGGAGAGAAAGTAGAACTAGCATTTATTGAGCATCTCTTATAAACCACTGCTAGCCTAAGCTTTACAAATACTTAATCCTGCTTAATTCTTACAGCAACCCTGTAAAGTGGTTAATACACATTCTCATTTTTTTCTGATGTGTATATTCTGTGAGGGCAAGGACCACATGTCTTGTTCATCACTTAGTACTTGTGATGGCCAGTTTTATGTGTCAATTTGTCTAGGCTGCTGTCATCAGTTACTCAAACACTAATTTAGGTGTTGCTGTGAAGGTACTTTGTAGATAGGATTAAAGTCCATTCTCAGTTGATTTATGCAAGGGATATTATCCTAGATAATCTAGGTGGGCCCAATGTAATCACAACGGTCCTTATAAGAGGGAAGCAGGAGAATCAGAGTTAGAGGAAGAGGTGACTATGGAAGCAGAGAGTAAAAGTCAGAGAGAGGTTTGAAGAAGGAGTGCAGGTGGCATCGAGAAGCCGGAAAAGGCAAGGAAATGAGTCTTCCCCTATAGCCTACCAAGGGAGTGCAGCTCTGTCAATGCCTTGATTTCAGCCCAGCAGCCTCTAGATATATAATAAATCTGTGTTGTAAGCCACTAAATTTGTAATACTTTGTTACAGTGGCAATAGGAAAAGAATGCAGCACCTGGCTCTTAGTTGGGCCTCTGTAACATATTTATTGAATGAATGAATCTATGAATAAGGAAACCGAGGCTAAGAACCTTCTCTCAGGACCATCTAGCTCATCAGTGTCTGAAACCTCATTTAAACCTAGGTCTGTCCGACTCCAAGACCCATGTGGTTTCTTCCTCGTCGTTTTAGAACCTAACAAAATGGGGTTTTTTTTGCATCATTTAATTTAATTCTACAACTCTGTGAGGTGGGGAGGGCATGCAATACTGCTTTTGTTTCCTAAATGAGGACACTGAGCCTCAGAAAAATAAAGTCACATGTCCCAAATTGCTCAGGTAGTGGAAGGCAGATTCAAGACCACATCCCAGGCCTTCTGACTCCTGTTGCAGTGCTCTTCCAGCTATATCAAAGACATTTTGCGAAGCAGCTGGGCTTTTCCCTGAAGTGGTGCCCGAGCTGATGTTCACAAGGCACATTATATTTACCCAAGTGCCTCACCATTCTCAAATTAAGTCAGTCCCTGCCATGCCCAGCAATGCTCATGCTGATGGGGATGTCTGCCTGCACCCTCTTCCAGAAGTAGCCAGACCCTGGGCTGGCAGAGGGAGGGTCTGCTTTAGAGAGATACATTGCGCAGTCCTGCTAAGGCCTTCTCCATGTCACCCTTGATTTCTGTCAGGACCCTTGAATGAGTGCCATCCCCTCCTGGCCACTTGCAGCCTGCAATCCTAAACTGCAAAGCCTCTTCCACCTGAGAGACAGATAACTTTGTCAAGGCTACACTGGTTTCCCATATAAAGTGCATTTGGAAGAGAATTTCCCTGTCTTCACTGTTAACACAGATTCACACATTTCTCCAGAATCTTCTGTCCTCTCATCTGCTGCCCTGCTGAGGGCCTGGAATCTTCCTTCTCTGGGACAGGAAGGCCTGGCCCAGGCTGGAAGTTCTGGATTCCATCAATTGCTCTCTGGGGTGGAAATGTGTTATTTTTCCCTTTTTTCTTTTTCTGTTTTCATTTTTCACTTTGCTCCAAACTGATAATGTTTCTCTCAGCTTCTGTCTTTGTGATGCTAACACCACCAAGTGGAAAATGAAAAATGCATTCAGAAAATCCCAGGGTCGTTCATTTCAAGACACGAAGCCAGAGAACTTATCTGAATCAGCTTTTTGCCCTCTACCAAATGGAATAGCTGTTTGGCACCTTGGGAAGGCAGGTTCTGAGGGTTATTAGAAATGTTTAGAAAAAGATGACATGTGCAATACATACATTTCTCTCCTCTGCTTTGCTTTAGAATCTCATCATCTCTCTCCTAGGTGATTTTGATAGTAGGTTAGAAAAAATACAGGACAAGGAAGAAAGAAACTTTGGTTAGGATCATTCAAAAGCTCCAGGCATTGTACTAGGATTTTACATATGTTATCTCTTTAGGCTTCATAATAAAACCTCAAATTAATCAATATCTCCATTTCATAGGTGACAAAACAATAGCAAGCAAAAGTAAAAGCAAACATGCTATTAAGTTCTCACTATATGTCAGACACTGTTTTCTAAAGAGTTTTGTATGCTTTGCCTAATTTAATTTTTGCATCAACCCTATGAGGTAGGTATCATTTAAGGATAAAATAACATGAAAAGTGCATACTATGGAACCAGATGGCCTGGTTTCAAATCCCACTTCCACCATTCAGCTGCTATTTAGCCCTGGGCAAGTTCTCTAACCTCTTCAAGTATTAGTTTTCTCATCTATAAAATGAGAATGTTGGTGATAATAATAGTTACTACCTCAAAGGGCTAAAATAGTTGATACATATGAAGTGCAGGTATTTAAAATAGTATCTGGCATATAGTACTGATTGAATATGTGTTAGCTATTATTATTCCTCTCTTAAATATGAGAAAATTGAGGCTCAAAGAAACTAATTTACTCTGCCCAAGTGTGTTCTGTGAAATCTACTTTTTTTTTTTTTCAAAAGAAAATTCTGTTTAGTGTGTGTATTAGTTTCGTAGGGCTGCTGTAACAAATCACCAAAAACTGGATGGCTTAAAAAAACAGAAATTTATTCTCTCACAGTTCTGGAGGCTGGAAGTCAAAAATCAAGGTGTCAACAGGGCCATGCTCCCTCTGAAACCTTTTTCCACATTTAGTTTGGAAATTTTTCTCAGCCAAATGTTCAAGCTTGTCACTTTCAAATTCTGACTTCAATCTAACATGAGGAGTCAATTTTGCCAAGATCTCTGCAACTTTAATGCAAGGATCAGCTTCCTTCCAGTTTGCAATGACACATTCACCATTTCTGTCTAAGGCCTCATCAGAAATAACTTTAGAGCCCATATTTTTGCCAGCAGTCTCCTCAAAGCAATCTAGAACTTTTCTTTCAAGCATCTCACAATTTCTTCAAAATCTACCCCTTACCCATTTATAAAACTGTTCCAACATTATTGGTATATTTGAGCTGCAGCACCCCACTCCTGGTACAATTTCTGTTTTAATTTGCTAAGGCTGCCAATGCAAAAATATCAGAAATGTATTGGCTTTTATATAATGGAGATCTATTAGGATAAAAGCTTACAGTTCTGAGGCTGCAGCAATGTCCACATCAAGGCATCATCAAGGATGCTTTCTCACCAAAGTTTGGCTGCTGGTCAGATCCTGGATTCCTGCCATGGGCAAGGCAAAATGGAGGCTCTCTGTCTGGATCTCTGCTTTCTCCTCCAGGCTGTTTTCTCCCCAGGCTAAGCTGTGGGCAATCAAGCACATGGCAGGGCTCATCCCTTCAGCTTTGAGCTACTCCAGGGCCTGTCATTTTGTGGCTTCTTTCCTTGCCTCTGTGCTCTGCTGACTCCAGCCTCCAGCCTCCTGGACCACTCTCTTCTTTGTTTTTCTGCAACTGCAGGTGATCCTTTTTCTCATATGGCAGGGTACAAATAGCAGCTCTCTTTCTCTGTCTGTTTCTGCTTTCAGTTCTCAGTTTATATAAGACTACAGAGGAGGGTGGAGACCCAACTTGGGCCACACCTCACTGACATAGTCTAATCAAAAGCCCTAAAGTTATTTAATTGAAGGTGATCTAATCAAAGTTCCCTTAACTAAATCTAATGCAATCAAAGGCCCCCATACCCCCAGGAATGGATTAGTTTAAGAACATGATTTTCTGAAATTCACAAAAGAACTTCAACCTGTCACAGAGGGTGTGGTCATTTATAGCAAAATGGTCCCAATACTCTATCCCTTCTGTAGCCACGCCTGTTGTACTGTGGCTTTGCCGCTTCTCCCATCAAGAAGTGAAGTCTATTTTCTCTCCCCTTGATCTGGGCTGATGGGGGGGTGGTGGACTTGCATTAGCCAATAGAAGGAGGTGGAAGTGACAACATTCCAGTTCCAAGCCTCGACCTCAAAAGGCCTTGAACATTTTTGCTCACTCTCATGGAACTATACCACTGCCATGTGAACAAGCCTAGGCTAACCCGCTAGAGGAAATTGAGAGGTACATGGAAACCCCAGACTTCTAACCAAGGCCATCCTGGACCAGTCTTCAGCCAGTCAGTCAAAATCCAAATGTGAAAGGGCATTGCCACAGTCATCAGAACTGTTGCACAGCTGACCACACAGGCACGAGTGGCTCCAAACAAGACCAAAAGAACCAGCTGATATGTAGACTCATGAGCAATAATAATGTCCTCTTTTAAGCCATTGAGTTTTGGGACTATTTTTACATAGCATTATTGTGGTGATAGAAAACTGATACAGAGGGAAAGAGAATCGAACTTTCAGTGGAGTCATTCCAGAAACTCTTAAAGAATTATAGAAAAACATGTCTTGTTCATCAATTTAGGGAGAGAATTTTGCTCTGTTATAGTGAAGAGCAGATCACCTGTCAAGCATGTCTAGGGATGAAATTTGAAGCTGGACTTCTCTGTAGATATCCACACTCTAAGTTTTGAAAAGCACAATGCAATAAGAGATGCTGACTTCCCCTTCAGCCTGATGCTACCAGGCTGGAAAATTAATATATTTTCATAATACACTATTTGCAGTGTACCACCATCCTCTGCAGCTCTATTTTCCTAAGTGTCCCAAGTGTAACTGCCTCAGTCATTGACACACTCCATGAAAGACTGTATTCAGTATTCTAGAAACCTAGTGCAAATGCCCTCAGCCGTGGAGGAAGTAAATCTCTTTTCAACGGGCCTCTTTCTGGAGTGGGAACTCTGTCTACTGGAGCTGGTGGGCTTTCTTTTGGGGAGGAGGAGAAAGTCAGCTGGCAGCTTTTGGTCCCCAATACTAGAGAGAGAAGGACATGAGATGCCAACTCCAACACTAGACATATTAGCTTTTCTCAGATTTCTATGGGGCAAAATCCAGGTTGTGGGTATCTCTGTGAGTTGGAAATGGGAAAGGGAGGAGGTGAAACCAACTGAACAGTTGTTCAATATAGAGATCTGTGCTTTGTCCCCAAGCTCTACTCCTTCTTCCCACCACTGGTGGAAGCTGGGGACTCCAGCCCCAAGCCTAGGGTCTCTCAGGTTCACCTGAAGATGGTCCACACACTTATAGAAGCCCCCGCGGGGGTATATTCTGGGAAGTGAGTTCTTCTTTCTTGGCTTGTCTACCAACATACCTCATTCTTCAAACTGTTTGGGCATTCTTGTTCACAGAGAATCTTTCTCTTTACTATAGGGTTAATTCAATAAGACCTTTGGGGGTTTAGGGGCTGAAAAGGTGAGCTTTTCCACCATCTTGAACAAAAGCTATTCATTTGGTGTTCGGCGATGTTTGCAAAAATTCACTGTCCCCACACCTAGTCCCATCCCAGTTCCTACAACAGACAGATGCTTGCTCATTTTCCAGGGAGCTGTAGCCAAACTCAAATGACTGGTGTTTATTTTTTAAGCACTTTCCCTAGTTTGCAAGTATTGTGGCATGAATATGACTTTGGAAAAATATAAACAAGTAAAATAAAGATGTAATAAATACCTTCACCTAAGGCACTTTGGGTGCCTCCAATTCTCCAGGGGCAATGGTGGGTGCTTTCATAGATGCTTCCTGTGGCAGTTTGATATTATTGATGAATTCCTAAAAGAGATACTGATTATGTTTGTAAACTGGTCTGTTCCTCTGGGCTTGTGATACCCTTTGATTGTATTAAACTCAAGGTTTCACTTTTATGTTACTAAATCAAGATTGGGATTTTATTTGACCACATCATTAGGGCAACTTGTTTGAGTCCCTGCCTATAGGTAGCCTACAGCTGTGGGCTATATAAACATGTTCAAACAAAGACAGGGGAGAAAATACACAGAAAAGGAGAACACAGAAGCAGATATGCAGGAAGAGAGAGAGTGCTCCATAGGTATGGCCCCAGGAACAGAGATAAGCCTGATAGTCTACAGCTGGCCAGCAGTCCAGAAAGAAACAAGCCCCAGGGAAAGTGATGAGCCTTATGCCATCCTACAGCTGAGATCAGAAAAAGGTGGGACCTGGAGCCTTAAGAGGAAGGCTGAACCCTTGCAGACATCACCCACCATCTTGTGTAAACACATGACAACAGACTTTGGGTGGAAATACCTCTTAAGGTACCTTGAGTTGGACTCTTTAGGGCCTTGTGACTATAAGCTTCTACCCCAAATAAATACCCTTTATAAAAGCCAACAGAGTTCTGGTACTTTGCATCAGCATCCCTTTGGATGACTAATATACTCCCCCTTAATATTCACAGTGTCTTGGAGAGGATGCTCCTACCGTCATCAATTTCTAGGTGATTGATCTCCTAGGAATTGTCTCCTTAGCCTTGAGCTGTTCCGTGGGTACAGCCTCTTAGGGAACTCTTTCCATGCCTCTTCTGGTTCTAGACTCTGGGACCTCTCTTAGCCTCTTGAGGCTTCTCTGTTTTCCTGCAATCATCTCTCTCATATGACAGAGCTCCCTTTCCCTGTGTGTGTCTCTCTCTATGTTTCCAATTATATCAGCCCCAGCAAGAGGGCAGAGACCCAAGCTAGCTCATGCTTCACTGACATAGCCCAATCAAAAACCCTAAAGCAATCTTATCAAGTAATCTAATCAAAGTGCCCTTAACTGAATTCAATGCAATCAAAGGGTCCCACACCCACAGGAATGGATTAGTTTAAGAACATAATCTTTTTCTGGGATTCACAAAATTTAAACTTGTCACACTTGCCTACAAAATATAGTTTCACAGAGTCTTTATTTCTTATAATTTTATTGCAATATGTAAATTATTAAAAATATCAAGCACTAAGTAATAGTAATAGCTAACATTTATTGAGCATTTAAATTGTTCCTATCACTTTGTTAGTGCTTTATGTGCATTAACTATATACATAATTTAATCTTCACTGTGCTATTATCATCCTCATATAACAGCTGAAAAAATGGAGGGACAGAGAGGTTAAATAACTTGGCCTTGGTCACACAGCCAGTGTAAAGGAGAGCTCTGAACCAAGACAGCTTGCCTCCAGAGCCCATGCTTCTAAGCACTATGGCATTGTGTTTGTCTATATACAATAGTAAACAAGCCAGTCATATCAGACCCCTTATAAAGAACTGCTAATAAGTGAGCTTTTAATAAGTAAGCCACTAATGATATGACTCTGTGATGCAAAACAATAAAGGAAAAACAGATACATGCCTGTCACTTCTCAGGAGTCTGATTTGTTCCCCATGTCCCCATCCTCCATAGGTCAGGGAGATCATGTTCTCATCTTTTTATTCCAAGGACATTTAGTAGGTATTGGCCCTGAGCCAGGCCCTGTGCTACTGCAGTGCTGGGTTTGTGGAATGATAAAGGTGAAGTCACTAACCTTCCCAGTCTAGAGGAGGAGACAGATGAATAAACACAGCAGACTTTCCATGGGCACGTGGGGGGACACAGTGAAAAGTAATGGGTTCTGCTATGAGTGTAGGGGCACTTCATAGAGCAGGGTCTTGGAGACTGATTCATAGATCTGTGGTATGAAGAACCAGACCTTCCCAGAAAGCAAAGGTTTCAAGTTTAGGTGGCGTACTGGGTTGAATAGTGCTCCCATCCCCAGTTCATGACTGCCCAGAAGTTCAGAATTTGATCTTATTTGGAAAAGAGTCCTTGCAGGCAGATGTACTTAGTTAAGATGAGGTCATACTGGATTAGGGTGGGCCCTAAATGCAATGACTGCTGTCCTTATAAGAAGGCTGTGTGAAGACACAGGGACACAGAGACACAGAGAAGGTGATGAGAGGGTGGCGTGATGCATCTACAAGCTAAAGGACACCAACATTTGCTGGCCACCACAGAAGCTAGGAAAGAGGCAAAGGACATATGCTCCTTCGGAGCTTCCAGAAGGAACCAGCCTTGCTGACTCCTTCATTTCAGACTTCTAGCCTCCAGAACTATGAGAGAATAGAAGTCTGTTGTTTAAAACTACCAAGCCTGTGGTAGTTTGTTATGGCAGCCCTAGGAAATTAAGACAAGGGTAATAATAGTTAATAATTTATAGGGCATACTGTACTAGATGCTGTTCTAAGTGAAATCTATTTCACTAAACACAGAGAGGTGAAATAATTTATCCAAGGTCACAAAGCTAGTAAGTAGGAGGGCTGGAATTTGAACCCAGAGTAGTCTGGCACTAGAGTCTGAAGAGGGGGAAAAGTTAGGGGTCATGGCTCATTTGGGGCCAAGCAGGTCTAGGCACTTCTAGTCAATATTTGTTAACCATCCTAAAATAGCCAAAGAGATGGTTAGAATCCTTGGCTCTTTTTGAAAGCAATTGCCTTAAATGAGCAAAAGAAGAGTAGCAGATGGGGGGAGGTTCATGGTCACAGCTCTACTGCAAACAGCAAGGGCTCCCCTTCTTCATGGAACTTAGGCCTTTTCTAGGAAAATCATTAGAAAAAGAAAACACGGCCTAAACAGGCATTGGCCTAATCACCCTTTGCAATCTGGATTCCTTGGAAAACTTTCACATGACGTTAGGGCTGGGCAATCCCAGCAGCGCCTGCAGTTGAGATTCTTAGTGATCTCAATAAATCACCCGTAATTCATGCAGGGCTGTGTTGAATGGTTCACATTAAGCTGACGTCTAAAGCTGTGAGTCTAAAGAGATTTGAGTAAATTGGAGATATGTCAAAAATGCTGGAGAAAGGACAAACACAAATGTGTTGGCTCTATTTTTCCCCCAATCTTAATTTGTCCAGAGATTCCTGGTTTTCATATGACCTGTAAACAGTGTTCAAGGGGCAACTATATTTAGAAGTTATCAAAGCTTTGCTGCCCCCCAAAAAGTCCTCCCTAAATGAAGTAGAGGGCCACAGAGGGACAGATGGAACTGCTGCTGGCATGTCTTCTTGTCATGCCACATCCCATCTCTTCCACTAAGAAAGTCCATCTGACTCTTCTTTATCTGGTGGAGAGCCACTAGCACTTAAGTAGCATTTAGTTTTCACACCCAGAAATGGACATGCCTCTTCCTCTGCCAGGCTGTTGGCGGGAGCTGAGTCAAACTAGTCAGGAGTTGAGCTGGGTTTAGGGTTTGCTGTCCTGTGGTTGCCCTCCGAGGACCTGTCAGGCTTGGTGGTCCCCTGGCAGTGGGCTTCAGCGTTCCTGTCTCTTCTCCCAGTGGCCTTGAGTCTGTGCTTGGTCTTAGGCAGGAGGAGTTTCCTTTCCCTCCTCTAGCCGTTGCAGGCTTCTGCTTGGTACTGCTTCCAGACCCTGGGCCAAAGGCAGTTTCCAATTCCTTTCCCTAGGGCAAAGGGTTTTTGCTTCTCCCCTGTCCCAGAAGCAATGGACTTTTGCCTGAGCCCTGGGGCTAAGAGGGTTTGCTGTGCCTCCCCAGCAGCTTAAAGCTTTTGCTTTCTACAGAGAAGGGTCAGGGAAGCAGTAAGTCTTTGTACCGATTCTGCCCCTCTGTGCCACCACAGAGGCGCTCTCCAGTCTCCTATCTATCTAACATCACTCAGTGGAGGCCCATGGAACAAAACCTTATAAGAAAGTGCCATCTCCCCCTGTGTCTGGGACTCTGGCTATCCTAAACTGACATGCTAGCTAACGCTGGAATTTAAGAATTTGTTCAAAGTTTTAGCTGATTTCTTCCTACCCCCTTGTACAGTCGCCACCACTTTCTCCCATGTTCCACCAAAGGCAAGAAAGTCTGTGTGTCTTGTCTCCTCTTAGAGGGGCTTGTCCTACTTTGGAATGCAGTTTACAATGTGTTTCGCAACTTCAGCTCTGTTATGGGCTCAGAAAAAGTGATGATTTTATAAATTATACAGCTTTTTCTTCATTGTTATGGTGGGAGCAATGTTATCTAGGGGCTTTCAACATTCTCACTGGAAGTGGAACTCCTTAACTAGTATTTATACTAGCGGTAAATTAGTACTATTTCTTGGTAGACTGGGTTTGAACCTTGGCTCTAACACTCACTAGCTTTGGGACGTTTGCCAAGTTGTCTAACTTTTCTGAGACTCAGTTTCCCCAAGTCTAAACTGAAAGGTTGGATAGGATTGTCTCAAAAGTTCCATTAACTTCTAATAGCTCTTATTTTAAGAAAGGATGCTGGAGCAATCTCACAAACTAGTATATTCATAGTGTTGCCTTATTTTAAAGTAGGTATGCAGGGTACTTTGTCTTGATTGGGTAAAAAGGATAAAAATGTTTTGTTTTGTTTATTTCCCAAGATGGGGAAAAGTGCGAGATAAAAGTGATTTTCCATCTGCAACTTGCTGGCCTTCGATGTGCTTTTTGTCGTATGTGAGGTGTCACCTCTGGGAGCAGACAGACCATGAGCCTTGAGCTCATCTTGAACGTACATAGCCATTAAGTAACTTACTTTAGCATTTTTAACTCTTTTTAAATTTCCCTTCTTAATTTAATTTATTTTATTTGGCATTTAAGACAAGGTGCCTTGGTACCAGATAGGGAGAAATCTGTCAAAAACAAGTTTTCCATTTGCTGTCACTCCTGAGATGCTCACACTTGAAGCAGCATTAGCAATGCCAGGATACTGTTGGTAATGATGGAAATGAAGAGATGGCTTCCCCAAGTAGACACTGCAGCAGCCCTCCTCTGGCTTAAACCTCTTTTAAAAGGTTTCTGTCTTGGGGGCATGCCAAACCTTGGCTCCTCCCTAAAATAAGACAACCCTGTAAGTCGGAGCTTTTAAAAAAGAATGTCTGCGACCTTTTGGCCTAACAGAATTTTCTGTGATGGGTATTAGTTGGGATGAGAAGTCTTTCTAAAGAATCCCTTATGGGCCTTCATTAGGTACTTCAGAAGGGAGATTCAGAAGTGGGACTATCAGGCAAGAGGGTATTAGAGGACGTGGGTTTTGGTCTCAGTTAGGTCACTAAGAAGATGTGGAATTTGGGACATCATTTGTGTGTTTATTTATTCAGTTACTCAACATATATTCACTGGGTACCAATTATATGCCAGACACTGTGCTAGGTGCCAGAGATACTATAGTGAACAATACAGGCTTTGTCCTTGTGAAGCTTGTAGCCTAGTTTGGAAGAGTGAAATTAGATAGATGTCCACATTAAGTAATAATTTAATTTATATTTGGAATAAGTATTGCTACTACGAAGTACTGGGTATTTACTACAAGGGCTCAAAACCAAGTCTGGGGATTAGAAAAGGCATCCCTGATGAAGTGAAACTTCTTCTTAGACTTAAAGTATAAGCAGGCACTGACTAGATGGTGAGAGGGGAGGAGAACACATTCCAGATGGAAGAAACAACATGTGCAAAGGCCCTGAAGCACAAAGGAGTTTGGTGATGCCAACCTGTACAAGTGAAAAGACCTACAGATACTAATGTCTGGGAAGTTCTCACAATTAAATGGATAAGTCTACTATAACGCCTGCCATGTACCAAGTCCTGGTATGCACACAATGCTGCCAGTCAGTGTTGTAGAGCCCCATTTCTAAGTATGAACATACAACTAAGAATCGCCAGATTCTTAAGGAAACCCTTTAACATGAAATTCAGAACCACAAACAGAAAATAAAGAGGAACTCAGAGGAAAAATCTAATTTTCAGAGAGCAGAAAGAAATTTAAAAGTAAAACAGAACTATCCTAAAACCCTCAGAGAGATGAGCAAAGTTATTGCATCAATAATATAAGAATGAGTTAAGGTAAAAAAGCTAACGTCCAGAGAATAAGAAAGAAAGACCTCTTGGATATTTAAATTATGACAATTGATATGAAAAAAAGTCAATAGAAGGATTTGAAGTCAAAGTTATCCTCTAGAAAATACCTTCTAGAAAATAGAAAAAAGAAGATGGAAAATAAGAGAGAAAAGATAAGGAAATAATACTATCACTGCTGGAGCTTCAATGGTTCACTAAAATAAGGCCTAGAAAGAGACAACAGAGGAAAAGAGAGAAAGAAGATAATTAAAAGAATAATATAAGAAAAGATCTCAAGGTTATGTAAAAATGATCACAATATCACGGCTTCTTCTACCAAGATGTAGTAAATTTCTAGATTGAAAAGTTCCATTAAGAGCCCATCCCAATGAATGCAATAAAGGCCCACACAAAAGCACATCATTCTGAAATTTAAGAACATTGTGGGATCATGAAAAAAATACTAATGATAAAAGCAGGTCATATAATAAGGAACAGAAGAGAATGTCATTAGAATTCTTAACAGCAACACTAGATGTTGGAAGACCCTAGAACAATACCTCTAAAATTCAGAGGGGAAATGATTTCTAACCTAGTTCTATCTAAACAAGATGTATTCGTTTTCTGTGGCTGCTGTAGCAAATTACTAAAAGTCAAAATCAAGGTGTTAGTAGAGCTGCATTCCTTTCTGGAGACTCTGGGGGTGAATCCTCTTCCAAACTCATTCAGGTTTGTGGGCAAATAAGTTCCTTTCTGTTGTAGGACTGAGGGTCACATTTTCTCAGTTCTTGGCTGGGAATGCCAATCTCAGCTTCTAGAGGCTGCCTGCATTCCTGGGCCCATGACCCCCTTCCTCCATCTTCAAAGGCATCAAGGCCACACCAAGGCCTTCTCATGCTTTGAATCTCTCCAATATCCCCTTTTGCCTCATCTCTTCCCTGTTCTCAGCTAGAGAAAGTTCTCTGCTTCAAAGGGGTCTTACGGTTGTATTGGGCCCTCCTGAATAGTTCAAAATAATCACCCCATCTCAAGGTTTGTAACCTTAATCACATCTGCTTAGTCCATTTTGCAATGTAATGTAACATTTTCACAGGTTTTTGCAAATAGGTTGTGGACATCTTTGGGGACCGCTATTCTGTTTACCCCAGAAGCTAGCAATCAAGTGTAAGGGTAGAACAAAGACATTGCCTAAAAAAATGTAACTTCCCATCTGCCATTTCTTAGAAAGCTATTGGAGCATGTACTCCACAAAAACAAAGAAGTAATAAAATAAGGGAGATTGGGATCTAGAACAGGGTGATGGTGAAAGGAAGTCCCAAGACAACAACTTTGGGGAAGCAGCTGTGGCTCAATCAGTGGGGCTCCCGTTTACCATTTGGGAGGCCCCGGGTTCGGTTCCCGACGGCGCGGTTGGCTGACCCGGCGAGTGCAGGCAGCAAGGGGGGGATAAATGAATAAATAAATAAAATCTTTAAAAAAAAAGACAACAACTTTGTGGCAGGTTGGAGGCCCATATTAGTGCACAGAGAGGGTTATCACTAATAAAAAGATATGAAGCAGGTAGATTATATGATATAGTTAATTATACTGAAAAGATTTTTATAATTCTTTAGGCAATTATGAGTAATAATTGATGACAGTTAAATAGGAAGCAAAACATATGGAAAAAGAAAGCAATTATTAACTCCAGGAAAACCTAAATACTGGAAAAGGAAAGAAATTAACTCATCATATATGATGTGGCTTAACTTAGAATAAAATATAAGTGGTCATAATAATGTAAATACAGAATAAT